>OY757189.1:40679748-41279748 GCA_963583895.1 Melanophora roralis | reverse complement strand
ATGCTGCTGTTGTCTGCAAAGGAATAAATAGGATTCAAAGTTTGACATAGAAGGTCATTCAGAAAGATAAGAAATAAAGTAGGAGAGAGGACGGAGCCTTGCGGTACCCCTGAATTGATTTTGAACTCATTAGAAGAGATCCCATCTATAACAACACGAATAGTGCGATCTCTGAGAAAACTCGATATGAATCGAGAGAATTTTTTACCGACACCAAAAGCAACAAGTTTAGATAGAAGCGCACAGTGCCAAACCCTATCGAACGCCTTAGATATGTCCGGAGCCACCACTTTACTTTCGCCAAAATGATGAATTGGGGTACACCATTTTTAAGTCATAAAGGCCAGTATGTCCCCCATAGACCATCCTCTACGAAAGCCATACTGGCAGTCGCTTAATAAACCGTTTATCTCCAGATAGTTAACCAGGCGGTAGTTAACCATACTCTCCATAACCTTGGAGATCGCTGAACATATTGCTATTGGTCGGTTAGTTATAAATGGAAAAAATGTTCTAACTAACAATGGTATATATGTAGGCCAGTGGCTTAAATAACTGATATTTACAACAAAATAACGTACAACTGATCAAAAGAGACGATGAAAGTCGTATCTTTTTGTGAAAATGCATTCTACACGGCTTATGTTGGTAAAAACTAGCTTTTTCAAAAAAAATTCTTATTAAAGGTAAAAGTAATAAAATTAAAAATAAAAAAATATTTCTTCATTTCAAAAAAAAAATAAGAATTAAATAGGGATTGTACTTTATCCTTTAGCAATAACATAATTTTTTTTTAATTTTATTAATAAAAATTAGTATGAAACCGAATGGATTTAAAAACATAGCCATAGCCAAAACATGTTATGGCTCTGTCTTCACTTTTTTTTTTAATTAAAACGGTCAAAATTGTCATAACTTTGTTATTTTAAAACCATCTACTAACAAATATAAAGGAATAACTTAAAACTCTGAATCATCATCGCACATTTCAAATGTCTACTTTAATTTTAAAATAGGGCAAAATTAACTATTAAGGACCCCATATCATGAAAGAATAAGATTTTAAATAATAAAAAATTTACAGATTTGAAAAAACCTTAAAAGAATAAACACACCGCTCACTTTAAAAAAGCACATGTGTTTTCAAAACTCTGTAAGATAAATTTAATTTAAAAGCAGAAAAGTTGGAAATATAGACATTTTTTTGATTGGGGGATTTTCTGTGCATTGGTTATTGGTCCTCAGCATAACCCATATTTATTAAGAGGCACTTTATTTCTTCATTGAAAAGGTAATCTTTTTTACTTAATAACACGCTTTTTGTAGTCATTCAGGATAATTACCGCTTCCCTTGTCCGTTTTATATTCAGTTATAGGCTCTATGGCGAATTGAACGATCTGCCTTTCAATAGCAATTGTTCAATTTTTGTAATATTTTTATGTTAGTTTATTCCAATTTCAACCTACTAAATAAAAGACAAAGAAAAACACAGAAACTTACATAATTTACTTTAGTTTAAATATAGCTCTAACCCAAAGTAATCGCATTAAGCCTTATGTTTTTATTGATTAAGTAATTTGTTAAATATGGTTTTTTTAAATCAAGTAAAAAAAATAAAGCCGGCCAAAAAAAGCTATATTTTTAACCGAACCATAATTTATTATACATATTTATTAACATTAGTAAAAATTTTACGCAGGTTAAACTGACTTTAGTAAGTGAACCCAGTGGCATAAGGTGGAGTAGTTGTCTTAAAATCTTATGGATATATTTTTTTCTATATAAATTATTCAAGCCAAAATTAGTTTTAATACACACAAAGTTCTTGAATATCATGCTAGCTTTCAACAAATTGTTTTTTCAAATATCGCACATACATTAAAAAAAACACCCCAACATTCTCATAAATCACGTTTATAACTCTTCAACTCTTGCTGACGGTATGGCAACTCTAAAAATGATATTTCTTCTCATAGTATGCGCCCTTGCTTTAAGGTATTTTGAAGATTAGAATGCTTTCATGCAATATCACTAAAATTTCAGCTTTTAAATTATGAAGTGCATAACACACCCCACGTTAAACGGCTCTTAAACGATACCGAGAGATGAAAAACTCAACATGGTAAGATTTACTTAAAAACCATGTTTTTGAATTAAACTGGTTAAATCTTAAATCCAATTTTCTTTCTTTGAATACCCTATATTAAGTTTATATATGTGTGTTTATGTTTGTTTATATGTATAAACTCGTTTTTTATGATTATGTACGTACGTATGACATTTTTATTTGTGGCTCTAATGCTGAAATATTAAAGAAGAAGAAAGTTAACTAAATGCAGTTTTGTTTTATGATTTTATATGTGTTTATGTATGTGGGGTTGTGTATGCATTACCAAAAACACCAACAACAAACTAAACAACTTAAAATTATGAAAAGCATAAAAATGAAAGAAACGAAAAAGCCAACTATGACTTATCTCTCAAAACTAAAGAATAAACATTATGCCCCCCACAAAGTCCTAAACTGGTTACAGATTTCTTTCTTAATATAAAACAGGGTGTTTCAAAAGATCACGTTATGAAATAATAAAGTCTTATAACAAGAATGGAAATTGAAAATTATTTTTCCCATTAATTTAAAATCACATATCTTTAACAATAAGGCCAGTGTGTTTAAGAAGACTTCCTTGCAATAAAACTTTATTTCTAGTGCAAATGATGTTAACCTAAATCAGAGGTAGAAGATTAAGGAATAATTAAAAAATTTTACAAACTATAAACCTGTTGCCAGTTGATAGCCAGTGCTTTTAACACGCGCAGCTTTCGCGAATCCTCACCATCTCCTTTCGGGTTGCATTCTCCACATTTGCGCAGGCCTTCCTCTTCTTTGGCTTCCTGCAAAGTTCCACTAAATCACCGTTCGCACTAAATCATCACTGGGTCTTTGAAGTATAAGTCCAATTCAACTCAATTGGTGCTTCTTGATTATCTTTTATATGGGTGTCTGCTAGGACATATCCCACAGGTTCTTGTTGGAGATAAGATTTGATTATAAAGTTTTCTCGATTTTTCGTAAGAATTGGTTAACAAATACTTGCATTGCATTGACTTCAGATGCTGCCGTATTCCAAGTTTGACTAAACTAGAGTTAACAAAATTTTAAATTTAAACTAAATATGCGGAGTTTGGTGCGACGTGATGCAGCCGATGACCTGCATATCCTACTTAAGCATCCAAAAGTTTTCCAAGCCTTTTTGATACGATTTTCCATTCCCGCATTATACTCGTCGCTTGTGTTGATCATTTGTTCGATGTGACAAAAAGAATCGACATCCTTTCGGCAAGTACCATTTATGGTGAAAGCTTCTTGACTACCTCCTAAATGTGCATGATCTTATTCATCGTCTTTTTAATATTTATTTTTAGTATTTACGGATTAGAAAAAACTTTTATATGAGAATTTTGAAGCTTTCACAAAACAGAGAAGATAATTAGGAAGGCTTAATTAATCCCTCAAAAGCAGGTCCCTTTGTTAGTAGCAATAGTGTCGCTAAAACTAAGCTAACTTGCAAAAAATTATTAGTACATGCTCCTAGACATCAGAGCTTAGCTATTTTATGGGCTTAATGTGTGTCTCTTTAAGAATTAAAGAAGGAAAATTAAGTTTCAAATGCAAAAGAAAAATAAGGTTAAAAGAAAAGAAAGAAAAGGTCTACAATCGAGACATTAGACATTGTTTTAAGTACCAATGCACCCCCTTTTTTATTGGGTGTCCCATAGCCACCTCATTTTCATTATAAAGTCAATGATGTTTTTAATTTAACACCTCAAAACGTTGTCCAGTTTGTTAAGGGATTTTTAACCAAACCCCTTGACCCCATAGCTGTATAAACTCAAGTAGTGACATTCCTACACATCCTTAAATAATCCGAGATGCCTTCCCCTTGTATGTCAAATCAAACAGTGTCTAGTTGTGACCCTGTCGATGTCCTTAGACCCAAAGTTCGCAATCAACGAAAAAACTAGCTCACTTAACTACACCCCTGCCATTACTACTCACCAGTTATTTCTATTTCATCACTAAAGATTCGACATGTTCAGCGCCCTTGTCCTAATTTTCAAATTTTCCTACAAAAGTGATTAATTGGTGGTCTCGCAGCTTCCTTTTTAAATTTTGGGTCAAGTACTAAGCCAATTCGAGTTAAATCGTCGGTACCTTTATCGCCAACTATTTGGCACTGCCCCCGAACATTTCCCAAACAAGGGCATTCCCACAATCCGCTTCTAACCTTAACTTTTGGCAATGCGTTATCGAGGCTTAAAAGGTTGCCTTAGGGTCAACATAAATAATAACCCTACTACCTTTAGAAACATTAAAATTGGTAATATCTCAGCCTGGAGCACACTGATATCAGGGAAATCTGATGTTCACTTTTATTATATGGCTCTCAGCTCTGGTGCCTATTTCTACCGTCGGTCTGTGTTTATACAGACTTTCGGATTCGACTGTCTTCTGCTATCATATACTGTATCTAAGATCCCCATCATATACTAAGATCCCCGAAACGTATTTCTAATGATATCCTAGAATGACCAGAATAAAGAAATTTTACTTGTCTTGACTATTCCTATGTGATCAAGTTCTTGCCGCCATTTCTATCACCCAGTGCTCAGTGAGTACGGTGTGAGGAATGACATTTGTTGCACCCTCAGATGGGCTTAGAACTGTGCCGGTTTTACACATCTTTCGACCTTTGAGAGAATTTTCCTAACACAACCCTTTTCTACCACCTCCCACCACACAAAGCCATTGTGTAAATCCAGTGTGCCACTTTAAGTTGCAAGTCTTAGCGCTTTTCTATTGATATTTTGCATGTAAGGGGATACTAAAGCAACTCTTGCTGCTTGTTTGCTTTAAAGGACCACCCAAAAATTTTTATACTCACTTCATCCCAATGAATTTTCACCTCCCGCCTTTCTAGTACTTACTGTTAAAGTACTTCCACCAATCAACTTCTCCCTGCTACTGCTCTCAAGCATTAAATTATCAGTCTAAATAAGGACTCGTTGACTCCTTTGACACTATAGAAAGCATTTTGCACATATGCTCTCGTATTTCTTTTGCAGCTAAATAAATTTAAAACAATCGAATAATTTTGTTTGCAACTTTTTTTTTAACTTTTTATATATTATTAAAAGTAAACTTTTGAAAATATTTTTAAGTTAAAAATTTTATTAAATTTGGAATTCGTAATTTTTTTTTTTTTTGAAAAGTTAAAAATCCGCTCAAATAATTTTTTAAAAATATTTTACTAAAAGATTTTATCATTAACAGATCTTTGCAGATTGATTGTATACAATATAAAAATTATTTGATAAAATAGTTTTAAAGAATTCTTGTAAATCAAAAATTTGTCTTGTTGTCTTATTTTTTAAATACAACTTCTCTAACATCCCTTTAAATAGTTTCTAAAAATAAACACAGACATATAAACGTACATGTATTCATAAAACTAGCTACTCATCTCTGTATATCCTTTTAATAATTGCATTTTATAAAAGCAAACCAGATCTACAAAACACAAAAAAAATCGTTAACAAGAAAATGCAAAAAAAAAAAAAGTTTCTCCACAAGTAGAAGAATATCTTATAACTTTAAGAGAACTTAAGACGCATAAAGCGTAACTTAAGCGACCAGAGTCATAAAATGTTTTAACAAAAAAGTCATACAAAATAATATGTATTTCAAAAAAAATTACACACTACATTTGAAACTAAAAGATTTACACAACGAAGGATATAGAAAAAAACATACAAAATACAACAATATGGAGGGAACACACATTTAGTGAAAGAAGAAAATAATATGAGAAAAAAGTCGTTTAGTGAAATAAGTAAAACGAAAAAAAAACAAAGACAACAACAATAATAAAAGCAAACAAAAGGAAAACACCAAAGATTTTAATAATAAAAAGGACAATTTTTTAAATGTTGAAAACCATTCAGACCACTCAATACTAAAAAAGTATTATAAAAAGGACAAAAAAACACCTTAAAAGTCAAGTGGGTTTCTGAAAACAAGCAAAAAGAATGGGCAGCAGATAAGTCCATTTATTTCATAAAATGCAGTTAAATATTTGAAAGATAATATTATTTAAACTCAAAAAACGCAATAACAATTTTAAAGTTTTCTTAAAAAAGTTGTTTATTTATATTTAGCTTAAATACGTGCCTCAACTTACGCCATTCAGTCCAGATTAAAAAAATTGGTTCAATTGCCATTTCTAGTGATGATAGAGGGAACAGAATTTTTAGCGGAAAACAAGAAACAGAAAGAGGATAACACAGTCTAGGTCCAGAATCAGGCCGCTGTCAATGTTCTACTTGGTATTGTTTTCGATTCCATACTATCGAGGAGACTAAATAAAGAGCCAATGATTAAATTTGGCTGCGCTACGGTTGCTAACTTCCCTAACTGCAACGTATTCGGCGAAAAATTTGAACATTAATTCTTACTTAATCAATATAATGATACAGCTATGGTACGTAGGATTCCTTTGGTAAAGTAAATTGCACAAAAAGATTAGTAAGGTACATTAGTAAGGTAAAATCTAAAGATCAGCACTGCGCACTAGAAGTACGGAGGCACTAAACACTTTATTGAATCTGGTTCTAATTGATCTTTACAGAATGGACATATTTTCAAGTAGTAAAGTGAGCCTTAAAGCATTTTGGTGTTCGAACTTGAGTACGTACGGACATTCAAGTATCTTGGAAACATAGCCCTCAATACAGGTTTCAATATATCTTTTGCCTCATATAGAGCTCGGTTAAGTTTTTAAATCTTTTATCTTCTTTAATGGTGATTTTTGTGCAAGATGTCTCGTCAAAGTTATCATTTTAATGCGTTTTACACTGACAGATCAAAAATAGAATTTTATGTAGGACTTGGCGTCTACTTGGAGAATTCTCGGACAAATTTTCCATATTGGCGTCTAATGAACTCAGTGTCTGAAAAGTCGAAATATTTGTCGTTATTGATCAATCAATCTAAGGAAAATGTGTCTGCTAAGTAATCTGTCTTATATTATTTTAGCATGGATTCCTGGGCATAGGTAGTACTGCAGTAATGAAGGGGCAAACAAAACAGGTAAACTGTAATTTATCTTACATTAATAATAGAAGAGAAATACACAGGAAAAGGTCAAGAAGGGCCATGTTTGCACATAAAGATTGTAAGACCCATTTTAAAATGTGAATTACCTAATAGTAGGTGGCGATCTACATGGGCCTTTATAGGAAGTTTTTAACTAAAATTAAAAAAGTGCTGCACTTGAATCCACTGGTGCCAAGAGAAAAGTTATGAACGCTGACCGCCATAGGGTATTATGGGAAATTGGTCCAATGAAACTTAGTACAAGCAACGAATCCAGAATGGACTACATGAACTTTTTATGAATATAAGATGGAGATTGGCACCGGATATAATATATTCCAGTCTGACAATCTTAAGGGCTGTAGATATTATATTGATAGCCTAGGTGCATTAAGTCAAGTTTATGTAAGTAAGGGATTATCGAAAGCTACTTTATGGAGTAATAGACTTTTTCAATATCAAAATTAGTTAAGCTCCAAGACTCTGCGGCATAGTTGGTATTAAAATTGTTGAAAAGTTTGTTTTTAGTGGCTGAGACCTTAAGGCGACAAATAAACAGGAAAGTATTAGACTATCAATAGACTTTTGATATGGAAAGATTAGGGAGAAATTATTGCCTAAAAGATTCAAGTGGTTAACTTAAAGATTTACTTAAGGACAAGGCAATGTTTTGAAGTGTAATTTGCAAAACATCCTAATTTTCATGGTTGGCATTAGATGACTGAGTGGAAAGCAATTACGAGGATCGTTTGCTAAAATTTTTTCCTCCTTAATTTTATGTCCTATTTTTGTATCTTTTTTTTCCCTTTTGGAACATACAATATACCCGTGAGCTCCCCGAGTATTTTCGTGTGTAAAGGTTTGGCTTTTTTCATCACTCTGTGCAATCCATTATTTGAACCCCTAATACGGCATGCGTCGCAATTTCTTTAGATATAGGGCATCCGCCGGCAAGGTATACTATTAAGTTTGTTTTTAAACGATCATTTAATGAAAGAGAATAGCTCTTCTTTTGATAAATGTTTTATTTAATGTCAGCAATTATGTATGAAATACAATATCGCAAATGCGAAACTTGTTGAGGATATTTTTCATTATAATCTCACACATTTCACGCTGTATTTTATTTATTTAATCAGGAATATTTTGCTTAAGTTACTTCTGCGTTTCTGGTTTGTTTGCATAAACCTTGCCTTTCAGATATTCCTACAAAAAAGTACGGATGAGTTAAATAATGTGACCGTGGAGGCCAATCAACATCACCATTTCTTTAAATAACTTACTGCGGAAGGAAGTGTCGCAGTAATTCCATTGTTATTCTAGCTGTATTCAATGTGGCACCGTCTTGTTGCTACCACATATTAACCAAGCACAAAACATGCAGTTGTGGCATTAAAAAGTTGTCAATCATATCACGATATCGCTTCCAATTGAAATTTTCCGTCACGCCGATTTTAGTTTCAAAAAAGTAAGGTCCTGACCGAATTGCACACCAGACTGTCTTTTTTTAATGGATGCAAAGGTGACTGATAAATTATCTGAGGGTTTTCCATAGCCCAGAACCGACAACTCTGTTTATTTACAAGTGTATCTATTCAAATGAAAATGTGCCTCGTCGTTCATTAAGATTTTTTCATGAAAATCGGGGTTTTCATGGGCGAGCTGTAACATGCTATTGGCATGTGTACGATGGCGTAAATGACTTTCTGAAAATACCTTTTGTATCAAATAAATCTTAAATGGAAATAAATGCAAATAATTTTGAACAGTTGTGGCTAGTTGTTTTTTGAAGACAAAGTTTCTAAGCACGGCGTCAAATTGAGGTTGATAATAAACGCGTTGGTTTACCTTTTTTCCATAATAAATTTGCCGCATCTCTAATTCACGACTGCAAAATATAAACTGTCGAAACTAATGTTTACCAACATGGCGGCAAAACAAAGTAGTATACCTTGCCGGCGGACACCCTGCACTATCTTGTAGTGGTTGTTAGCATGTGGCATTTTCAAGCAATATGCATGATCTTTAGGTGAGTGTGGCTCTTGTTTGATAAATCGTACCCGAAAGAATATATATAGATTGATGTCAGTCTTCAAATAATCAGAATCCATTCTAGTGATTTGCATCGTGGTTTTAGAAATAAAGCAAATATCCTGTTTGGCACAAGTGGAATGACCTGTTAAACTACCTCTCCGGCACAGGGTTGATTAAGTACTCCGAGTCTAGTTTGTCTAGCACTAGTTTGTCTAGTAAAACGATCATGTCAAACTAGGCAACTCTAGACCCTACTTGGCGGCCTGCGAGCAAAGCGAATTGCCATGTAAAATAAAGGGAAAAAAAGCCAAATATAGATTTGCAGAGGTAAGTACCATAATGACCACAAAGATAGCATCTGTGTGTTCCTAGATAACTAAATTAGTTTAGGCAATTATATTGCCAATAATATAAAAGAAAGACATCGAAGAGTGAAAGTAGGTTATTAACCCGTTTAAACCACTAACACCTTTTAAATTTTGATAAATAAATACTCAGAAAAGGCACTACTTGTTGTGAGACCTCTACACTTTAATGCCGAAAACTAAACAAAACGGGTGCTTATCCGGCTTTGGTTGAGAGCAGATGGGATGCTAAATATATTATTAGGATTTTCATGGGGCCCTACAATGTGAGACTTATGACCCATAAATAGAACAAACGTATTTCAGGTTATTGCAATTTGTTGACGTTAAAAAGGGGTTTGGAAATATAATGGTCCTCGCTTGCAGCCAACTGCGCTAGAAAAACACTGACAACGTGGGTTAGATACTGTTTTTATTCTTCTGATATTTATTGATTTATCTTAGCTGTACCTTGTAATTTAAGAGTATAAAGAGTAAATAAATTAAATCCACGAAATTAAGTTTTTTTTACCAATCAGTCGTGACTTTAGCAAATCTTATGTTTGATTGATTAATTAATTACAAAAATAAATAATTGAGTTTTTTTCTCATTACTGTAATCAATACGACAAAACTTCTTTATGTTTTTCTATTATATTTTGGCTTTTAATTGTTCTACTATTTTCTCTTAACATGTCTGTTATTTAGTTTTAGCCAAACATTTATGCTTTTTATCTACGATTTTGTGTTGTTATTGTGAGTTTTTACACCCTTCACATAGTGATATATCAGTTTGTCATTCCGCTTGTCATTTCTTTATTATCCATTTGCGACACCATAAAGTATAATTATTCTGAATCCTTATAGATAGGGAAGTTGATATAGCCATGTCCGTCTGTCCGTCTGTCTATCTGTCTGTCTGTCTGTCTGTCCGTCTGTTGAAATCAAGTTTCCGGAGTCAAATAAAAAGATACAGACCAGTTATTGGTGTCAAATTGTTAGAAATATCCCGCAGCCAATCGGTTCACTATTGACCTTGCACGGATACTCCTAAAGCAGGGACCTAAATTTTCAGATAGGACCAGGGGAAGTGGTATTTTTCCTACAATTGCACAAATTTGGTGAAATATTTTATGCGCTATATCTCAGCAACTAAAACAGCTATCGACTTGAAATCTTTTACAAAAAGTAATTGTACAATCAGACCTACACTATAAAGAAAAAATTTTTTGAGTGGGGCCAAAAAAAAGGGGAGCTCCCATACAAATTAATGATTTTTATGAAATATTCGATACGCTATATCTCGGAAACTATAACAGATATCGAAATCAAATGTTTTACAAAAAGTAATTGGACATCAGGGGCTACGCTCTGAAGAAAACAATTTTTGGATGGGAGGTGAAGAAGGGGTAGCTCCCATACAAATCAACAATTTTTATGAAATTTTCGAAGAAGATGTGAAGAAGTGGTAGCTTCAATACAATTTAACAATTTTTATGGAATTTTCGATTCGTTACATCTGGGAAACTATAACAGCTATCGACTTGGAATGTTATACACAAAATAATAATCAAATAATTCATACATTTTGGAGAAAAAGTTGGAGAAGAGCAGGGGGACTAGAACATTCCATAACATTTAACAAGACTTATTAGCCTTTAAATATGAATAATGTCGAAAACTTTTAAAACTCTCGACCTCAAACCTTCTTCATCTATTTCTATTATTCATACGAACGTTAAAATTTTGTTATTTTTTTATGGGCTTTAAAACTCGCACAAGGTTTTTTATTATATTATTTGCAGTACAAAATTACTCGGCTGGGTATATTTAAAGACCAATGTGAAGGGTATATAAGATTCGGCACAGCCGAATATAGCGTTCTTACTTGTTTTTTGCTGTCACTATTTTCTAGATTTTATGTTTTGTCTGAAGAATATTCCCATCTTAACTTTGACCACAAATTAAAACTGAACCAAACATATTTACTAAATTTTTAAAAGTCGTAAAAATACTACAATCACTTAAGTATAGTACTACTAAGACAAAGAACGTTTATTAAAATATGATTTTATGATCGTAATAATCAAAATGAAAATCATAATAATCGTAATATTGTTAAAAAGCAAGAAGCAAGAAATTTTCAAATGGTTTAAGACGTTGGATGGTCAATGTTTTATATTAAAACACACAACAGCGTGCATACATCTTCCGCTTAAGTATAAGAAAACAAAACTACTTTTATTATTTATTTTTTAAATTAAAAGAAAAGTTCTTAAAAAAATATTTCTTCTAAATTTATGATCTGTGACAAGGAGCTATTTGTATAGTTTATTGATGCTTTCCAAGAATGACTTGTAGGAAGGCAGTAAGTACATGTTCAAGGATTATTAAGATTTCATTGAGTAAAGAAAACAAGGACTTTATCTTTTATATTACTTTTATTTTACTACATTTATGCATGTAGCTGCTAATTTTCTTTTTTATTATGAAAATTTTACATAATTTATATGTTTTGCCATTATGGTTGTAAAACAAAGTTTCTAGATTGTAAATTTTTATTACAAACAAGTACTCAATACAAGATTTAAAATTAGATTGAGATCATAAAATTTTGCACTGCTTATTAAAAATACATTACACATAAAATATTTTCAATGATTTTTTACTAAAGATATTTTACAATACATACTTTCACTAGCAATTAACCCCATACTTCGTAAGTGTAGTTTAAATTTAAACGAACACAGTGAACTAAATGGAGAGCATAGAACGATAAAATTATAATTGTTTTCTATAAAACAAAAATCCAAATATCTAGTTTTCAATTTTAGAAATATTTACAAATGTCTAAAAATATATTATTTAAATACTTTTTATTTAAAAATCTCAAAGCCTCAACAGAAATGTGAAAAAGTCATTTTCGTTTATTTAATTACAGAAACTAAGCTTATTTAGTCAACAAACCTTTTTTTTATGTTTCTAAAAACTTTCAAAAAATGTAAAAAAATATATTTTTGAGAATTTGTAGACTTTCGACTTTAATCTAGACAATTGTTGCTAATTTCATATTACTGGAAAAAAACCCTTTTTTCCACTTAGTTGACTTCCGACCGTAATTGGGACCTGTGGCCTGTGACCTTTTATGTTCCTTTACTGAAAACCTCAAGTATTTAGAAAAAGCACCTAAGAAGTGTTTTCTAGCACTGTTCTTTACTTTATTTTACTTTCTTAGTATTACAAAAATTTCAAAAAATATTTATATATTTTCAAAACCAATTTCAATTGATTCATAAGTGCTAAAAAGGTCCTCAAAAGTTACAATTTTTTTACTCCTTAGGGGCCACAACCTGACAAAATTACACAAAACATTTTTTTGCGAGACTTACTGAATGCAATTTGATTTAGGTTTTTATCTCTATTTCCTCAGAAGTTAGAAAAGTACTTTAACATAATAAAACATTATATCTTCTTTTCATATTTTTTATACATACATTTATATTTTTATAATACGTTCGGAATAACTTTTCTTTCTTTATACGTTTTTAGTACCTCAACTATTGAACTTTAATCCTATATTATTTCTTTGGGATAAAGTTTTAAAAAAGGACTTTAAGCAGATTAATTTTTTTAAGCTTTATCGACGACACAATTTTATTTATGTTTCTAGTTGGATTTGATACAGAATATACCAAAGCAGTACCAAAATATAGTTCTTTTATTTATACTGTTTTGCCCCTCAGAGTCCATTTATTTAGAGAAAACGCCTGATATAAGTCCATATGTTTTTTTTTTTTGCTTTTATGGTGTATACTTTAACATCCATTTCTGCTTTCATTGGGTCTGAGCTTCCTAAAATTCAATTTTTGTGGATTTCTACATCGCAGTTTTAACTTTAGGTCTTTTGTTTTACTTACTTACTAAGATGGCTATTACAGAACGTTTGTTCCATGAGCAAAAATCGATTTCCAGGCGCTTCGATATTTCGCCCTTCTTCTCCAATTTTTGAAATCAAGTTTTGAAATGTCCACTTTATCCTTCAATTGAAGTTTCGGTTTTCCCTTTCTGCGTGTTTCGTCACCAGGTTTGTCTTCAAATGACTTCATTCCCACAATATGTCCTCGTCATCGAAAACGTTGAGCTTTAATACGCGTAACTATGTCAATATCGGCAAACAATTCATACAGCTCACGGCTCGTACGACACTGGTATTCTCCGTCAACGCCGATTGGTCAAAAGATTTTCCGCAAAATGTTTCTCTCGAATAGTCCAAGCACTGCCTCACCTACTTTCGTAAGTACCCATGCTTCAGAACCGTATATAAACACGGGTAATATTACTGTCTTATAGAAATTGATTTATGTCTGTCGAAAGGTGGCTTTGCTTTTAAACTGATTACTTTGTCCAAAGTAGCATCTATTAGCCATTATTAGTCTACTTTTGATCTCAGAACTGATGTCGTATGTTTTGTAATGGCGGTTGCTAGATAGATAGAATCTTTGATTATTCCAAAGTTTCAGAATTCAACTTGCACTGTCTACCCAAGTCTTCTTGACGTTTTGATGATACAAACAGCTTGATTTTATCTGCATTAACTTTCAGTCCCACTTTGGCTAATTCTTTCTCGACCTTTTCTAAGGTGAAAGTTACTGTTGGTAATGTTCACCCTATGGTGTCGATATTGTTGGCGTAATTGAGTAACATGTGCTGTTTTGTGAAAAGTGTGCCACTTCTATTCAAAATTGCGACTCAAATAATCTTTTCTCAAAGGATCTTAAAGAGATAACACGAAAGGATGTACCCTTGTCTGAAACCTATTTTGGTACTGAAAGGCTCAATTAAGGTCGTATTAGTTTTGCAGGGATACCAAAGTCAGGCATAACTTTAAACACCTTTGAACTTATGAGGCCGTTGAAAGCGGTCTGACAGTCAACAAATAGATGGTATGTGTCGATCTGCCTTTCCTTGGTCTTTTCCAGGACTCATCATAGTGTATATATCTGGTCGATGGTGAATTTGACAGGGCCGCCTTAATATGGCCAAAATATCTACTAAACTTTTAGTTTAAATTTTTCGCACAACACGCTGGATAGAACCTTTTAATCTGTGACAAGAAAACTAATTCCTCTGTTGTCAGTACATACTGCCTTGTCCCCTTTTTTTTGCACAACACATAAAACACTGGTGCTCCAATCCTCAGGTATGCGTTACTCTAGCAGGATTATAAAAACAAGCTGATACTAACGCCTTATCAGCTTGTCGCCTCCGGGCCTAAGCAATTCGGCTGGCAATTCATGGACTCTTGGTTGGTATAAACAAATAATTTTAAAGCAAAAGTTGTCTTACGACTATCTTAAAAGTGCTTGGCCATTTGATGTCTTTTTAATTTGGTCTTGAATAAGGTAATTACTACATTCAAAAAATTATTTATGTAATATCAATGGGAAATCTATATCAAATAATTGGATTTTCATTTGAAAACAATCTAACAAAATATTCATTAAAGTTAACAAAATATTTCATTTAAATTCGGACATTGAAAAATTGACTTAAATATTTGTCTAAAATTAATTAGATTTTCTGCCAGTTACAACAAAACACAATGTATCAGAAAAAAGTAACAGAGATAAATATTAATAAAAAAAATTAATAATAAAATTAACTTTATGTTAAAATCACTATTTTTGTTTAGTTGAAACTTTAAATAATCCTTCAAGCCAGTTTAGAAAAAATATTGTATTAAAATTTAACTGTTTTTTTTTTTATTTTAAAACAACTTGACGGAATACTTCCTAAATAACTTACAGTCAGCTACTGTAGGCTCGTTGATGTAGATCACGATCAATTAAACCCAATTGTATAATACCTCACACACATTGCCTTTATAGTCTTGAAAAAAATTTTATTATATTTTTATAATTGAGTATTCACAGCAAACGTTTAGTAATTATTATGTCTCTTCTTTCACCTCAATTTCTATTGCAATCATAAAAATCACTTTTTTGTGCTCCTTTTACCAACACCCACACACACACACACACTTGCAGATTTTTCCTTTTAACATGTAAACAAGTAAAATTCATTTTATTTTTTAAGAAACAGAAACAAATGAAACGCTCTTACAAAAACAACAACACCTTTGGGAAATTAATATCCTTTTGAAATGCACGAGCCAAAGTCACGAGGTAGGTACTCGTGAGTTAAGCATTTAAAAGTTGCCAAGTGCAGCAGTGAGGACGACAAAATAAAAAACAACAAAAAATTACAAACAAAGACGATGACACTGTAATAAGCGTTGCAACAAAACGTTGCAAACCAAAAGTGTAATAATGAAATACAATTTTGTTGAAACTTGTGCGTTTTTTACTTGAATTACCCCTGACGCAAAATATTTTAAAAAACTGATTTGAATGAAATTTTATTTTTTAAGCAAAATTAAAACAAAAAAACACTTTTCACGCAACACATCAGCAACATAAACGTTGATCTACAATTACAAATTTTGTTTAACGTTTGTGTTTGTTACACACAGATATAAAAATGGGAAAATTTAAAAATTTATATTAATATTTTCTCTTATTTATTCATATGTTGCGAATATGTATGCACATACACCCGTATTTTCATATAAATAAATTTTAGAAAAAACTGTAAATCACACACATCTACAATACATATGAACACATACATTAACAAATACCCGACTTTTTTATATTTTTTTATTTTTGCACGTAAATGTTTTTACTTGTATCCTTTTAGCTATAATGTCGCTTATTACTACAACTTGTTTTATATTACAAATGAGAATTTGAAGGGGATAAATTAAAAGAATTAAATAATTTTTAATATTACATGTCTGAAAATTACTTTTTAATAATTGACGGGAGGGACGACCAAACTTTGTCGAAGGGAAAATATATTTATTTATGTTATAATCCTAATTGTTAAGACATTAATTAATACAAATATCGTTTCATCATCTTAAATAATAAATTTGGTTATTTTAAATGATGCACGAAGCTTAAAAATAGTGGTATCAGCAAAGCCTTAATTCTAGTGAAGCCGTTCTACATATAACGGCCAGAAAATGGGAAAAATTATTTTCTTCTTAAAAAAATTGTGAATTCAAGTCTACAAGAGAGTAAAACCATAGAAATTATAAATAAATGGATCATTTTTATTGCTAAATCTTTGGTAGGAATTTAAAAGAACCACACACTGATTTTTATGATCTTCCTATTTTAGGACTTTGATTAAAATGTCAAATTTCAAATACGATTTAAAACACTTTAAGCCATCATGACAACGACAAAATAAGCCCCATTTTCAAAAATATTTAACATAACACTGTCTTAAATTCAAAATAATCCTTTAAACATTTAATTTCTAAAGTTACACCCATCACAGTCTTCTAGTGGTCATTATGAGCAAAAATCAGATTTATTTTATTTACGTTTAAGAACATACCACCCTTGGGAACTAAATATTTTTTAATTCAAATTTCAGAATAAACAATGTATTCGGCTGTCTTAAAGGTTTTAATAAAAGTGCCACACCCGTCACATTTTTCAACAGGGTTTTTAAGAAGCAATCGATTTTTGCAGAATTTAATTCTTTAGTATGATAAGAAATATTTAAAAGCATTAAAAATTTAAATTGTTGTGATCCTTCTCTATAAAATTTTAAGCAATACGGACTTAAGTCCATAATTCCTTTAAAACAATATTTGTAAGGTCACAGTCGTTATAGTTCTCGGACGACCGACCATATTAAGCAGAAATCATGCACCAACATTAACAGTTTAAAGACAATATTTTTGTGAACTAACTAAATATTTTTTTTTACGTTTCAAGTTTGAAATATTTGAACCACATAGAAAATGTAACAGAGTATCACCCGTGAAAATTTAATTACCTCGAGAGTGTAATGCTTTTGTGGAAATGTTTTTAAGGCCCAAAGAAACACCCTGAGATCCAAATTTCATTAAACCCATTTACACAGAATCACCTTCTGACTAGATTAAGCTTGCCCATTCATCCATCCACTTCCATATAATTATTTTGTGTCGCAACGGTAACGAATATTACTCTATATACAAATTACACACAAATGATCTTGGGCCCCATATAAGTTTTTTTTCAATCTCTTTAAATCGCATTAGTTGCGAATAAATTATCAACGTCTCAAAATATAATCATCCCTTTTAAACCATTTTAAATAGAAATGGCCCTTTTAATTTTGTGAAAACCGTTTTACAAGTGATTGTAGCTCGTAAATAGGCGTTAATATTATCATGTTTATCCTTATAAATATCTTACACAGAAAAAAATAAAAATCATTTTTAATTAAAATATTTGTTTATTTTAATTAAAATTTTTACAAAATTTTAACTAAAAAAAATTATATTTATAAACGGTATAATCAAAGCCCAAACAAATCTAAAGTTCAATGTAAATATATATTAGAAAATATTCAATTTTTTTGTTATTCACTTAACATGGTAAAGAGAGAGTAGGTTAAGTTAGGTAAGCCTAGGTTTGGTAAAACTGGCTGGTCTTAAACCCCCTCCCCCCCCCCCCCCCACACAGACTATGTTTTATTCTTATAGCTACCGGACAATAAAAGACGATTACCACTTAAACTAACTCGATTTAATGGAATCCAGGGTGTGTTGAACACCCTTGGCAAGCAAATGCAATAGAATCCGGATATCATTTCCACTAGGTGTCGACAAACAAAACCCCAGAGTCTATAAACTCATTGCGGAAGTGAAGTGAAGCACAATGTGCACTAGCCTACCAATATATTATTTGTACGCCTAAACTATTGAGCAGTAGGTGGGGTTTGCAGGGATTGCCTTATCGCCAATTAACAATAAATAAATACGTTCATCCTAAATAATTTGTACAATAGGACGCCTTAAATACACTGCTGTGATCAGATAGTTTAAAGAATGACTTCATGCTGCCCAGTTTAAAAATATTAAAATATTTTTGAACTCCTTTAAAGCTCTGCATTAAATACCCTAATAAAGTACTACATGAAATATTTATTCATACAATTGTTTTACTACTTCCTTCCATTTAGCTGTAGTTTATGATGTTTTGTTTTTTCCCTCCATCTCATGCAACTGTGTTGACGTTCTTTTGCCTAACAAAAACACAGTAAAGGAGAAAACAATTTCAAAAAATATTTAAGTTTTTTTATTGTTAAAATACTAAAAACACATTTTGTAAAAATTTTTGTAGAAAAGGCGCAAAATGCCTTACAGCTGCAATTGTAACATTATTTCTGTTTAGAAAAAATTCACATTTAATCTACAAATATTTTTCCTTAAAGTCTGGTATAAATAAAGTAAAAGTAATTATACCCTTCCATATAGGACAGCTTGTCAATTTCTGATATAAACTGTAACAAATGAACGTTTTTGCTTTATGCTGTAACGCAAATTTTTGCCTTAATATAGATTTTAATTTTACTGAATTTTTTTTTGTTACTTTTTCATGAAAGTTGTTCATTATATTATTGTGTTTTATATTATTCTGCTTAACTGCATCCTGTGTATCATGCAAACTCATAATTTTAATATTTCTTAGTACGACATTCTTTCTCTTTTTTCAAAAGCATATTTTTAATGCACTCATCCGCATAACAATTATTATTAACTAGAAGAAACTAGATTTATGAAATACTTATATGATTGAAAATGTCAACAATTAGAAAAATATTTACTTTTATATTAAGTTTGCTTATTAAATTCCCTTTTATTTTTCAGAAATCAATATTATAAAAAAAACTGATTTTACCAACTCTAGCAAAGTGGGAAAAATTTTCGAAAAAATCTGCAAATTTTTAATTTAAAAAAAATACAAATCCTGCTTTGCAGGGTGGCCCATTAACGATGTTAATATAATTTCCCCCATATTTTCTTAGAATAAAGTTTTAAACCTATATAAAGGCTATGAAAAAATAAAGTTCCGTGAAAAAAATTAATAAAAATCATAATTATTAATATTTAATTTTCCACTCCATTTACAGGCCAAATAATTTTTTGAGTATGGCAGCACCATTTCTTATGATTATTTGGGATTATTAGTCACAGCACTTTAAGTTGTTTTGGTAAAGATTTTGGACGATATGACCTAATCATCTTAATCAAAATTAGCACTTAAGGAATATGCAGTTAATTGGAAGAGTCCATGTCGTCATTTAAGTACGCAAAAATAGGTGAGCAGCGGTTAAACTGAGCGATCTTGCTGGCCACTGTAAATTACTGAAATAGGATGTAAGGTGATCTTCAAAACATTTTTTTAATTTATTTTGAAGCGAAAGCTATCAAACTGAATTTTCAACATAACGGGTTTATCTAAAACAAAGGCTCTTTGGTTATACATCTGTTATTATAGACTTAATGAAGCCTCCTGCGAAAACAGTTCATATTGTACCAATGATAAGAGAAATTAAGCGTTTTTCTTGCAAACAGACCTGAAAGCACTATCAAAGTAAAGAGAAAAACAGACTCACTGATGTTAGAAAAAGAACTGTAGGCTCAAAATAACACCGCTTCAGTTGTAAAATACTTCAATGGACAAGAAGTGCAGGACTATCATTATTTATTATGGCGAAATTAAAAAGGATATTGGAGATGATTTTATATTTCACAGTTATTAAAGCCCACATACGCTATGAGAATACATTTGTGGAAAAATAAAGTAATAGGGTAAGGAGTTTAACCATCAACTCATTACCGAGACACTGGAGGGTTATACTAAGACAGAGGAAGGATTCGGCAATATACATACCTTAGCTGAAAGTCATCGCTAATTACACTGCGCTGCTATCAAACCCAACAGTCCTGCATACAAGGGACTCTGGAGCAAGTACCCAAAGGAAACCTCTGTCATTCGAATGATGAAAAAACGGCATCTAATCTCCATGTCTAAAATCCAGAGGCCAAAATCTGCTATTGCGTTCCAGCCCCCAACGTAATCCTACAAGCTAACTTAACCACAGACCATCGCTGAGCATTCGTCCTAGCTAAAGCCACATGCAGGTTAATGTGATAAATAATTTCCGAAAAAAATAATTGACCGATTAAAGTTGCAAAACAGCAGGTAGTTGACCTGAGAAACCCGATTTTTTTTTTTGTTGCAATGAAGACTTGCTTAAAGGGGTGGAAAAAAATTGCCCCTAAGGAACTACAAAGCAAAAAAACAGTAATAACATAATGTCGAGAATCCCTTATGGCAACCTGAATCAAAGTTATGAGTGTACTAACGGAAAACTTACTACCAGGTCGCTTAAACTAAAAAGCACACTCCAACAGATTAGGGTTGCGGATAACTGCAATTGTAGAGTTGCAGAAAGGACATCGACCTAATCGAACATTTTCAATATTACAGATCACCTTTTTACAGGTCAAGTCCCAGTGCTCTTGGCTTAATATTATATTGGACGGGCCTTAGGTAAGAGGTGAAAATTGGAAATTAAAAATATTTTTTTTATTTTCCACGTGCTGGTTAATGACATAAATGCATGTCCTGCAAAGATTGGAACCTTTTGAAAAGGTCACTTTTTCGGTTCAACTTTCCTAAGAACTTCTTATGTATTATAATTAGATAATGAATTCCGGACTTAGCCTTACAAATTATAAAATTTAGGTATTTTAAGCTTATGATTGTGTGTGTGTGATTGTGATTTAAAAAACGGGCTCAATTATTTTACCCCATTAAAACGGGTTTTAATTGTGTTAAACACTTTACTTCTTTAAAAAAAAAATTAAAAAAACCTTTCAGAGCATGTGACGGTTGTGACATTTTTATTAAAATGTACAAGGGCTGATTATTCAGTACATGATCATTTTCAACTCTTTCCAAATAAATTAAAATAAAAAATAAAAAGAAACTTTATATTGTTAAATATTTCTAACAAATAGTTTTTGTAAAACTAAATATTTAATTACTTTTTCACTTATTTTGTTTTCCGTAAATGTTGCATATTTGCATCCACTTTAGCAAAAACTAAAAGTTTAACAATTATTATTCCCACTATATTAAGCCAGTAATTTAGTCTTTGTTCCCTCTTTGCAATTTGTTTTTTTCCCTTTTGACAATTAATAACAATATTTTTTTTGCTTCTGTTACAAGAACTTTAGTTAAGCTTTTATGCATGTTTAAAGTGTTTCCTGCACAGTGGATTTTTTAAAATTAAAATTTGTACTAAAAAGAGAGATTTAAGTTGCAAAAAAATCTTTTTAAATATTAACAAAATGGAAATCTGAAATTTTATTTTTTTAAGCTTTAATAGTTATTATTAGGCTTACAAAGTCTGTTGTATTAAATGCTTTAAGTAATAAAAGTTATACCAATAAGATCTTTAGTTAATATTTGACTTCTCACTGTGTATGTTAATTAGAATTTGTTGCCTTGTTGCAAAGTGCAAAAAATTGTTTCCCAGTATCAGGTAATATAATCAACAAGAACAATTTTTTTTAACAAAATTTCTTATTCATATATGTCAATTAACTAGCAGTACCGAAATTCGTACAAATAATAAAATGCAACTAAATATAATATCAGCAAAATCAGATGACAAAAGCTTAAATTTTGTCATCGATCATGTAGCTTAAGCAGCCTTAACTTAAAAAAAACCGCCAGTTTTCTTATCTAAGTGGTTTATGCTTAAAAACTTTTAGCAATAAAAACGTAATTAGTTTATAAAATTTTGTTGGGTTACTTCTTCTCTTAAAACTTCCTTTACAGTCCTGTTTGTTATTAAAAATTTTTATGTGCAAGTTTCCTTACTGCTTTTGTCACTTAATCATCAAATCCCTATGGACCTTAACAATTTGTTAGTTTCTGTTAAATTAAAATATTAAAATTGAAACTAAGTTCTTAAAAGTTTTTTAAGTGCCATAAGTAAACCAAAATAGTTTAAAGTAGACTAAGTGTTGCTGTTACTTAGAAGATAAAAAAAAAGTTGTTGAAAAGATGTTGTAAAACTTGCCTTTTTCACAGTTTTAGTTGAGGTAATTATGAATTTTAAATTAAAACAAAGTATGGTCGCTTGTTGCTTTAAAAAAAAAACACAAATAAATTCAAATAAATTTTCTTTATTAAAAGTAGACGTAATGCGATATAACTTTTAAATTTGTTTTAAAATGTATAAATCTATTAAATACTCTTAAAAAACCAAAAAGACCAATAAAATATCAATTAACTTTTAAAAGATTTTTCTAGTTAATTTTTCCAGTTTTTCAACAGCATTTTTTTACTTATACTTTAATATAAATATGTTCTTTAAAAAAAAAGGAATTCTTCAGTTTAATATTTATATAAATTTTTTTATATTATAATTTGAGTTTGAACCAGATTTACGGCAACCATCTATTTAGTTATACTCGTAGCAACCAGTTCTGTTTATTATACCCTTCACATAGTGATAAGGGTATATATCAGTTTGTAATTCCGTTTGTAATTTCTTTATTATTCATTTCCGCATAAAGTATATATATTCTGGATCCTTATAGATAGGGAAGTTGATATAACCATGTCCGTCTGTCCGTCTGTTGAAATCAAGTTTCCGGAGTCAAATAAAAAGATACAGACCAGTTAATGGTGTCAAACTATTAGAAATATCCTGGAGACAATCGCTATTTAAAACCAGCAAAATCGGTTCACTATTGACCGAGATATAAGCGAAAACCCAGAGTAACCCATTTTTTTAGGACAAAATCCGTGCATATATCCCTATATATCTCAGTAAATATAGTCACTCTCGCAACAAAACTTGACACGGATACTCCTAAAGAAGAGACTTTAATAATGAAAAAAGTTTTTTTAGATAGGATCAGGGGAAGGGGTATTTTTCCTACAATTGCACAAATTTGGTGAAATATTTTATGCGCTATATCTCGGAAACTATAACAGCTATCGACTTAAAATGTTCTACAAATATTAATTGCACACTAAGACCTACACTTTAAAGAAAAAATTTTTTGGGTGGGGACAAAAGAAAGGGTAGCTCCCATACAAATTAACATTTTTTATGAAATATTCGATAAGCTATATCTCGGAAACTATAACAGATATTGAAATCAAATGTTCTAAAAAAAGTAATTGAACATCAAGAGTTATCTTTTAAAGAAAAAAATTTTTGGGTGGGGGGTGAACAAAGTGGAGCTCCCATACAAATTACCAATTCTTATGAAATTTTCGATTTGCTAAATTTAGGAAACTATAACAGAAATTGACTTCAAATGTTCTGCAAAAAGCTACAGGATAATAAGATCTACATTCAAAAAAAAGTTTTTTGGGCAGGGAAAGGTGTAGATCTAAAACAAACTAACAATTTTTATGAAATTTTCGATACGCCACATCTGGGAAACTATAACAACTGTCGACTTCGAATATTCCACAAAAAGTAATAATCAAATAATTCATACATTTTGGAAAAAAAAGTTGGAGAGGAGCAGGGGGGCTAGACATCATATAGCATTGTACAAGTTTTATTAACCTTTTAATATAAAAAATGTCAAAAACTTTTATTACTGTCGACCTCAAACTTTCCTCATCTATTTCTTTTATTCATACAAACGTTAAAATTTTGTAAAGTTTTCTATGGGCTTTAAAACTCACACAAGGTTTTTTTAATATATTATTTGCAATACAAGATAACTCTGCTGGGTATATTAAAATACCAATGTGAAGGGTATATAAGATTCGACACAGCCAAATATAGCGCTCTTTCTTGTTTAATTATCATTTTGTTTATGCGTTATCCATCTCAAGCAGACTTATATAAATTATAAGCATGTGCTTAAATACTATTAAATTATAACATATTAATAAGGATTACAGTTTTTTAATAATACTTATATATCAGTTACAAAATTATGTAACTAAACCAAATATTTAATTAAAATTAATCCTCACAACTATGAATCATTCATGGTGCAATGAAATTATGTATATACAATCACGGCTTATATTGATTTAGTTTTTTTGACAATAATTTTTCTCCTCTTTTGTTTACGTGCAAAAACAAACAAAAAAATTTCTATACAAAGTGCATGTACACGTAAAAAATTACTACAGTAATTAACTTTAAGTTAGAAAGTATTTCGTAAAGTTGTTTTTAAATGAAAAAATAGTTGAATTTCGATACAATTTATTTCTTTATCTGGTTTGAAGAGTTATTTTAAGCTTTAACTACATGAAATTACTGATTTTTAGTTGAAGTTATTTTGTGAGTTATTTTGTAGTAGTAATACCTTTTTAAAATTTTTTCTGATATTTTGTGTATCCGAAAATCTACTTAAATTGAGTGATTTATGTAAGTTAGTATTTTGGTATCTGAATTTAAGTGAAATATTGTGCTATTTTAATAAATATCTTGTTTGAAGGGGGGTTAAATAAATATCCAGTTATTTTAAATAACATTTCCAGTTGATTTTACAAAAATAATTTTTTGAGTGTAAGAACGCATGGACGGTTTCCATTTTAATAATAAATTAAAACTTAAAGGCTATTTTGTGCTTTTTTTTAATTAGGTTCTAGTTAAGATTGTGTGGTGCAGCATCTTCAACTCTTTTAAAACGGAAAATCTGGAGATACGAAGGCATTTCAAAAAAAATGATTTTAGGCATTGATGCTCAGTAGCAAGTGTATATAAAATGACTACGAAACCTTCGATCTTGTAAATCGTGTTGACCTTTCCTTTTACAAAACGCTTCAACTGTTTTTTTATGTTTATACCCACACCACATTAAGGTTAAATCAGGTAAGAGTCTACACACGGAGAAAAAACATGGTCGAGTATAATCAGGGGGCTACAAGGTGGGCCAAAAGAAGTCATCCGATGTTGTTTGGCTGTCATTTTTTTTTCTGAATGAAAAACTTCGATTTTATTTTTCGTTTATGTATATTTGAGCCGTAAGAATTTAACTTGCCAAGTCAAGAATCTGGTATTAGCTTAATCGGCGCAGTCACAGTTGATTTTTATACGGGCTCGTTTTATGGCATTTTTTATCACTTTGGCGAGAACTTCGGGCGACAGATATTTAAACTCGTGTCAAATATTGTCTGTTAGGACTTCCAGCGTCTCGAGCTTGTTTACGTAAACACGGGACATCAAAAAACTACACAAAAAAATCTGGAACGGTAAAGTCAGGCGATCTTGCGGGCTAATGTAAGTCACCAAAACGAGAGATTGGGCGACCCGGGAATGCCGCCTTTATAATATTGGTTGTGGCTTGAGCGGTGAGTGCCAGTACTCCGTCCTTTTAGAACCACATGTCGTCCACCTCAGCCTCAAAGTTGAGGATGACTTTTGCGTAGGTAACACGCTTTTGGCGGTCGACAGGTAGCAGCTGATGCAAGGACTAGACTTTGTGCGGGAACATGCGCAGGTCTTTGACCAAAATTTGGCTTAGGGACGACCGGCTGGTGGCTCATTGCAAGGCGTGGCATTTGGTCGATGTTTCTGGCGACAGCTCAACATCCTTGTCAATAGCTGCGATATTCTCGGCGCAGTATTTGTGCTGTCGGTGCCGGACGACCGGAAAATCGGCAAGAGAATTTGCGCTGCGCCAGCACCAAAAACAAATTGATTGGCATAAAAATAGACACAAATATTCCACGTTTTTAGGAAGGGTGTCACTCCATGGCTAGTTAACTTGTATTCTACATCTGTCTACTTCACAAATGTCAAAACAGATTTGTCATTGACCGCCTTTTGCAAAAATAAGAGCTTCTTCCATTGGGGTGATTTTTTTTGCTCCACCAAGCATTTCAGTCTCAATTTAAAAAATGTTATAAATTCCTAACACGGCTTGTTTTAAATGTTTATCAATAAGTAGGCACCAAAACAACATGTTTTTGCTCACATTGGCCGCTGGAAGAATCTGAAGGGTGTGACACTACAACTTTAAAATTTAAATAATTTTTACTTTAAATTCATGTTGTGTTACATATGAACAGAATAATTTTTTCATTTACGTGGTGACTAAAAATTTCTTCACTTGTGCTTAGTACTTTATTTCTACTAAAAAAACATTTGGTTTTTGAGAAAAAACCTTTTGGAAAATGTGACGGTTGTAACTTTATCATCGAAACGTCAAAAAGAAGAGCCTTTTCTCGTACTTAATCACTTTGAAAGCTTGCAATAAGAAAATAAAAAATATATAATAATTCATTTATCGTTTGAGTTCTTTTTTAGACGTAAATTTATCAGACTTTACAAAAACTAAAATTATTTTCACCTTTTTTCGCCGTTTAACGTGGAATTGTCCAAACCTTACATCCTGTAAATGGATTATACATACGTTTATACCTCCAAAGTGCACAAAACCTGAAAAATATAGAAGAAATTATAATAAATATCTTACACCTTTTCGAAAACAAGAAATTAAAATTAATAAAAAGATTCTTCTATCACTGCAGCAATACATACTTCAACATCCTTCATGCAAAAACTAACAAAAGAAACTGTATTTTCAAATCTAATAGTATTTTGACACTGTCATGCATGTGTTCACATGACTGTCAATTCACATATTTTACCATTTTAAATATTTACATACGAACATGCAGTTTTCACTTCAATTACCTGTTGCCAAGTGAGTGATGCATGATGATGATTTCGTTAGTAACCGTTATTAGTTGCATATGTTTGATGAATTTTAAATACACATACACATGCACATTGATATAGTATTTGCATGCAAACACGTTAGTGTGATTTTAATAACAATTACTAATACTCAGTAATAAATTAATTTCAAATAAAATTATAATTTGCAAAAGCTTTAAGTCATTAACTGCTAATATATCAGTCAATTTTTGATGAACATACATGTATTAGATGTCTAAATGTGCTAAAAATTTACTGAGTTTTCAGCATATTCAGGTGTAATGTGTCTACTTTTGAAATGTTGAAATAATCAAAATACAGAAATATGTTTAAGTCTTATGAATAGGAAAGTTGTTAAAATTAACATGTTGCATCATTTGCTTCCATTTAATTACACTGGGCAACAAGTGCAGAGTTTTATATACCCTTCGCATACTGATTAGGGTATATATAAGTTTGTCATTCCGTTTGCAATTTATTTACTTTTTTATTTGGGACCCAATTAAGTATATATCGTCACAGAAAATGCAAAACGCCCTATCTAACAAACAATTTAAAATTGGCTTTTTATTAATTCTAGCCTTAAAATATTTACATCATCTCTTAAAATTCTTTTTTTTCCAGCAGAAATATATTTATTGATCCTTTTTAACTCACATGTATGACAAAAATTTGTGTTAGCTGCAAATATTTTTTTATTAAAACAAAAATAATTGCCTCTACTAAACATTGTTTAAGCGTTAGATAGGGCATTTTCTGTGACGATATATAGGAATGTCCATCTGTCCTTCTGTGTGTCTGTGTTTTTTTTTTAAATCAAGTTTCGGGATCGAGCCAAATAAATTATCACAAAAAACATATTAAAATCAAACAATCAGAAATATCCATGAGGCAATTGCAATTTCAAATCAGCAAAATTGATTCACTTTTGACTCAGATATAAGCGAAAACCCAAAATTACCGATTTTGCTTAGGACAAAATCCACGCATATATCCCTATATATCTCAGTAAATATAATCACTCTTGCCACAATGCTTGAGGGGGATACCTTGAAGATAGGGACCGAAATTGGGGAATATTTCTTTTTGGATAGAGGCCGGGAAAGTGGTATTCCTCCTACAATTGTACAAATTTTATTAAATACCATTTATGTGCTTAATCTGAAAAACTAGAATAGCTATGGTTTCAAATATTCTACGAACAAAAAACTAGCTGTATAGGAGCAAAAGAAGAGGCACCCTCCCCCCCCCCCCTCATTTAAATGAACGTTTTTATGAAATTTTCACCTCGGAAGCTATAACAGCTAACGCCTTAAAATGTTCCACAAAAAGTAATGGTACAATAATGGCTGCGGAGGGATCAGATGGCTGGATATATAAAAAGACCAATGTAAAGGGCATATAAGATTCGGCCCACTCGATTTGCAACGACTCTCGAAAATATTGAACTGGTTGAAAGCAGTTTAAGTGAAATTCCGCGACTTTCAGTACGAAAAAGAGCAGCCTCACTGGTACTTTCAAAAGCAATTAATCATGAAAGTTAAAAAAACGATTTGAAATTCAAATCTTGAAAGAAAGTGAGTTTGATTTAAGCAAAAATTTTTTTGAAACGATGTCGGAGCGCTTCTGCACTGTAAATCCCGTTTTTTGAAGCGACGAGGCTCATTTTCACTTAAACGATCACGTAAGCAAGGAAGACTGCCATTTCTATTCTCCACGAACATACAACCTTCGATTGAAAGATCAAATACCTTTGCAGTGCCCCAGAGTAACTGTTTGGTGTACCTTACCTACTCATAAGATTATCTTTTTATTAGGCTACCTTAAAGAAAGGAATAATAATTAGAATCCCCAATCACTTGTGGCTTTAAAGGAAAATATTCCTCAAAAAATCTTCTGTTTTCTGTTAACAAAAGATACTTATTTATTTGGATGATTTATAAGACATATTCTATTGCCATTTCTTAGCATATAAAATTAAATTTTCGTTCAAAATAACATGGCTGTTTTCCTAAACGCAATATGCTTTGTATCACGAAATTTCAAATTCTTTCTGACAGCAAAGCTAGAGGTTTTGATAATATCTTCTACTCTCAAATGAGTGTTAAAAGCCATGTTAATGCTTTGGAAACAAAGAAAATTGTAAAAAACTGTTAGTTGTGTAAAATGGAAGAAGTTAAAATTTCGTAATGCAAAGCATACTGCGCTTAGGAAAACAGGCCATTTCTTATCCCAAACTTTTTTTAATTAAATATTTTATTAATCTTAATTAAGGGTAAATAACGAACTATCATTTTAGAATAAAATCTTTTTCCCAACAATTTCAAAAGTTTTATTTATTATTCGGTTATTAGTACGGAATATGATTTGTTTGTTTTTATTTTTTTGTGTGTTTCGTCATCTAAACAACTAGAAATGCAAACTTTTAAATAAATCCTGAAATAAATTTATAAAAAAATTTCAATCAAGTATATTTTTATCAAACAAAAATTAAAATATTTAAAACTTATGGAAAAAAAAGAATAAAACTATGCAAATTAAATATATCACACAAATTTTATTTACAGTCTAAGAAAAACATTTAAAACAAGTACTCGTGTTCATATTTCTAAGTAATTTCGTGTTATATACTACGTACATAATAATAATAATTTTTAATATATTTTCCCTCTCTATGACAGCAAATACTTGTTTTTATAATCATGTGCCAATAACAATACACACTTTCATACAATTGAATACATACAAGAAGAATTCAAGTCATATATGACATACATAGATGGTCGTAAATAGAAAATTCATAAAACTCATAAATTAGGTTTATAAAATATGAGTAAAAAAAACATATAAAAACACTAAAGATGCGTAGGAAAATTTTTAAAAATACTATTAAAGTTTAACTAAATTTTATTCAAAAAAAAAATTAAAAATGTTTGAGATACACTTAAAAAAATACATTAATATTTTTGTAAAAGTAAACCCTGATATGTTTTTAAAGAGGTTTTAAAAATAAAAAAAGGTTGTATTAGCTTTTCGGATATACATATGTATACGTAAACATATGTACCAAAAAAATATGCTTTAAAACCAAGAATTTTATTCTTTTTATTTATTTTTTCAAAATCATACTTGAAAATTTTAAGAATGATGCGTTCTTAGATTCTCTTAAATCAAGTATAGTAAGTCCGCTTTCACACGATGCAAGAAAATAAGCCTGCTTATTTTCTTTTTCTTCTTTGAACTCTCATTGGCGTTCGCACGGTTTAAGACTTATTGCTTAATTTGTTTTGATTTTTTTATGAATATACACACACCCTACTGTGTTTTTTTACATTTTCTTTTGTCCATCAATTTTAAGCAGCTGAATTGCAAGTACACGCAAGCCTGTACCCATTTTATTTCTCCTCACCCCGTTGTCATCAACCTAATCAGTTCAGCTTAAATACTTGCATCGTGCGAATTGGGACTAAGGACTACTACAAAAAATCCAGCAGAAAAATCTGTTGATTTTTATAGATATTGTTATATTAAAAAAAATGTCTCGGTAGCCTAGATGATAGCGCCCTGGTGTTGCAGTTCGGACAGTCCCAGGTTCATATCCCACCAACAGCAAGTAAAAAATAAAAATTTTTGAAATAAGATAATTAATATGAAACAAAATAAAATAAAATAAAATAAAATAAAATAAAATAAAATAAAATAAAATAAAATAAAATAAAATAAAATAAAATAAAATAAATTAAAATAAAATAAAATAAAATAAAATAAAATAAAATAAAATAAAATAAAATAAAATAAAATAAAATAAAATAAAATAAAATAAAATAAAATAAAATAAAATAAAATAAAATAAAATAAAATAAAATAAAATAAAATAAAATAAAATAAAATAAAATAAAATAAAATAAAATAAAATAAAATAAAATAAAATAAAATAAAATAAAATAAAATAAAATAAAATAAAATAAAATAAAATAAAATAAAATAAAATAAAATAAAATAAAATAAAATAAAATAAAATAAAATAAAATAAAATAAAATAAAATAAAATAAAATAAAATAAAATAAAATAAAATAAAATAAAATAAAATAAAATAAAATAAAATAAAATAAAATAAAATAAAATAAAATAAAATAAAATAAAATAAAATAAAATAAAATAAAATAAAATAAAATAAAATAAAATAAAATAAAATAAAATAAAATAAAATAAAATAAAATTAAAATAAAATAAAATAAAATAAAATAAAATAAAATAAAATAAACTAAAATAAAATAAAATAAAATAAAATAAAATAAAATAAAATAAAATAAAATAAAATAAAATAAAATAAAATAAAATAAAATAAAATAAAATAAAATAAAATAAAATAAATTAATAAAATATAATGTGATGATAAAGACATAAATATTTAAAAAAATATAAAATAAATTAATAAAATATAATGTGATGATAAAGATATAAATATTTAAAAAAATATAAAATAAAATGAAATGAGTATAAAATAAAAGTAAATCATAAAATATTTTTTCTTTAATAAAGCTCACTACGCCAAAAAACGAGTTTTCATTTTTAAAATAATTCCGATAACGCTTAAATCAATCTGTTTAGGCTTGCATCAAATACGGTTTCTAATTTATAGCAATCAATTTGTTGGCCATAGTGTGGTTAAAGTAAGAAATTTGTACTAGAAAATTCTTACTTGGTTAAAAAAAGATCTCTTCTTTACTTAACAAATCTCGTACTCACCGTAGATTTGACATCCCTACGGCTTAAATTAAAAAAGATTGCCTGTAGTAAAGTTACAAAAGCAAAATCTTAAGACATTTTCTTTAAGTGACTGAGAAAAAAGTGTCTGGAAGGTGATGTGATGCTTTTTTTCTTTTCATTGAATGAGCAATCCCACTGATAAGAAGATGAATTTTAACATTTTTTTTAAATGCTTTGCTTTAGATAATAAAAGAGATAAATTTCTATACTAAATTATCTTATAAGTGTATCAAGTTGCAATTTCAATCACTTATTTAGAAAGTTCTCGGCCAAAAGTTGAAACCACAATGCAAGTCTTAATTCAAATAAGGCTTCCAGGAGAGGATGCATCTGATGACTGATGTGGTCATGTCAAAACTAGGCCATTCCAGATCCTGCAAGTAAGCTAAGCTCCCATGTTAACCAACAAACTCATATTCTAATTTTGTTATTTTTTTTGTAGAGAATAAAAGTTTGGATTTGAAGAAAATACAAAAATATATTGCACGGTCAAACCTTTGGCTTTTTTTGGGATATATTTTACTAGGACCATTTACCTCATTGTTTTTTTATACAAAGAGGTGTCTGCAACGACTGCACTCATAACTCATAGTGATAGTGTTAGGTCAACATATTGGCAAGCCTCTACACAGATAACGATTTACAAAATCCCGTTTTATTTAAAAATTACAATAATCTGTATAATGATAGACAATTCGGTTTTAAGTACAAACACTCTACGATACACGGAATACAGCTTTTGACATCTAATATTAATTGGAATTTAAATAATTCTCTCTGTACAGGCGCATGTCTTATTGATTTTGAAAAAGCATTCGATAGCATTTGGATTCCTGGCCTTATATATAAACTTTTAAAATACAAATTTCCACTTCATTTGGTAATACTAATCCATAACATGCTATCCAATAAATCGTTTGTCGTTTGCAATGGAAATGAAGTTAGTAGTAGGAAATTTATTATAGTTAATGGGTTACAACAGGGAACAGTTAATGCTCCTGTACTTTTTAATATATTTATTAATGACCTTTTAAATAGCGTGGAAAATATTATTGGTTTCGCAGATGATATTATAGTATATCATGCTGACAACAAAATAGAGGAAATAAATACAAAATTGCAAAACCATTTTAATGTTGTAGAGAAGTATGCTAACGATTGGAAAATGAAATTAAACGTAGACAAATGTGAAACTATATTATTCCGTCCTCCTGTCGGAAAATCTAATTACAATATAAGGCGCAATTGGAAATCCTTCGGCATTAAATCCAATAACAACACAGACATACCTAATAAACAAATCGTAAAGTACCTAGGAATACATTTGGACAAATTTCTCTACTTCAATGAACATGTCAACATACAAATTAAAAAAGCTAGAAATGCTTATTTTATGTACAAAAAACTATTTTTTTCTAAACACATTAAACCTGATATCAAACTGCTCATGTATCAAACCTTAATACGTCCAATTTTAACATACGGCTGCCAAATTTGGTTTAATGTTTCTCCTTCCTATATGGAAAAAATACGTAAATTTGAAAGAAGATGCCTTAGAGCATGTACTTCGTTATACAGATCCCCAAGTAGTGAATTTACGAAATATATAAGTAATTCGAAACTATACAACGCTGCCAAAATTAGCAGAATTGATAATTTCATCATACATCTTATTAGAAACCATATTCGATCTTGTTGTGACCGTTATGAAAATAACATAATAATGGCTCCCTACTATGTCAACGACGAGTATATATCCAAAACACTACAAACTGGTTATGTTCCTCCTGAAGCATTCGTGTATCTTGACAAGAACGGTTATATACAAAACTACACAGGCGTTCCTATATTTTTTCATATATATAGAAGAGCAAATGTTAAAGCTATCACTAGCAATCAACTGACAGCTGAGAATAGAAGGTTCGATACGAACTTTTTTCGTGAAGATAGGAACATAATTCCAAATTTAAATATTAGTAAATACTGGTGGCTTAGTTAATCACCGTGTTTTTCCTTTTAAGTCTGACGTTTTTTTTTTTTTTTCTGCCATAATTGCTATTGTAATGTTTTTTGAACCATTTTTTCATTACGAAACATTCGCTATTAAAAACAGATATAACTTTGTATATATTTTGTAAAAAAAGTATAATTAGTTTTAAAAAATGTATTTATTGTATATATTCATACCTATATGTATTATACTAGAGAGCTCGTTTATGGGACAGTGTATAGTTATATGCTATTATACTATTATTTTGTTTATTTGTAGTAATTATGATAAAAATTTTCTTTAAATAAATAAAAAAAAAAAAAAAAAAAAAAAAAAACGATTGAATGAATTACATGTTTTACATACGTTAATGACGACAAGCTTAAAGTTGGCTTTAAAGGTGCACATTTTCATATCTGTGAATATATAGGTAAATGTCCAAACTGGGAAGAACATACCGAAGGCAGCATTTTCATAACACAAACGTGTATTTTTTTCGTCACTGTAACCGTTAATGCGGAAGATAATACTTACATCCATCTCGAAAAACATATAATGGAAACTTACTTTTCAATTTTTAAAAGCAAAAAAATTTTTTAATTAGAAATATCTTTTAGTTTGCAGAAAAAAATACTTGTATATTGAAAGATTTTTTTACACCATTCCTTTATCCCTATGGTATTAATTGTGCTAAAGAAAAAATTACGTGTGTTTTACAAAAAAAAAATAATTAAAAATTTTTAGCTTTAAAAGAAACACATTATTTTTGTTAATTATTATTCTGCATAGATCTTAAAAATTTAAAACAACAAAATAAAAATTTTCTCACACCATTTTTAAGGCCAATAAACTTGTGAACTTTTCACTGTAAAACTCAAATTTATTGTCAAAGTATTTGTGACAAATACGCTTGTGTTAATGACATCAAGTTGAAAAAGTGTTGTTGATAACAGAAAACACGTCTATTGGTAACGACATGATTAGGCATCACTAACACACGCGTTAATAAATATATAGTTACATACAAATCTACATATGTATATCATGCTTGTATGGATACTTATAAGTCACTTACTTATTTATAAGTTTGTAAGTATATTTGTACTGATTGTGTGTAGCGCGTCAGGATATAAAATGTTATTCGACACGTTTAACGTATGTAAAAGAATATACAATGTATGTCTGTATGTACGTATTTGCGTATGTATATATGTGTGTATGTCTTTTCTAACATGTCAACACTCAAACATATTATATTTACACTTGAGATGTCAAAGAATATCAGTCAGTTAAAAGAAAAAGTTTAAAAAAAAATAAATTAAGAACCGAGAAAAAAACAACGTTTCTTAACGTTTTTTTTTTTTTTATTCATCCTTTTATTTTTATATATTTTCTTCTTAACGTTTTTTTATTTAAACAATATAACAATTCGTACAATATTTTCTTCAAGTATTTTATTCAATTTATTCTATTGTTGATTTGTTAGATTAAAAAGGAAGCTACTACCGTTTTCAGTTGATATATCTTTTAAGAGTAATAAAAAATCTTTTTCAGTCTGCTGCTACTTAAAGCATTAAATTTTAAATAAAGTTGGTAGAGTTCCTACAATATAAATTAAGTAATACTAAATCAAATTTAAAATAAGGACAGCAATATTGCACAACTGCTGATATAGTAACAATTGAAGGAAAATGCTGCTTTATTATTTTAAATTAAATTCAAGAGCATTAGGAAAGATAGGGATTAATCAAATAAAAATTTTAACTTTTAATAGAATCTTTCTCAAAACAAATAATAAACGTTAACAGAATTATTATCGTCATTAAACTGAAAATTTGAGTAGCAGTCTGCCTTGAAATTTTTAAAATATTGGGCACTAATTAGGGGTAAAGTTAATTTCTAAGACTCAGCAGTCGAAAGTTTTTATCTACAAAACCAATTAATACAAATATCGCTCATTTGCTCATACAATGGCTTAACTTAAAATAAATTTTTAAAGTAAATTATGCGAATTTTTGTTTATCTTATGCTTTATACTGTATATAAATGTCATCATTAAATTGTTTTCATCTTTAACGTTTAAAAAGAAAATGCCGTTTAAATTTTCTAGTAAATAAAAGCAAATCGAAAACTCTAACCACATTTTTCTTGAATTGGCTTTTTTGAATTATGACGTTGTTTAAGCAAATGATCGATATGTAAGTACTAACATGTAAATATTACAAAACTTTAACAAAAATGTTTTTCAGTGTGTGCGTGTGTATGAAGTTGTGTTTGAGCGTGTGTATGTTTGTTATTTTATTATGAATATTGTTTACCACATCACTTTGATTTTGAAAATTGTAATATTAGGTCGAAATGCCGCAAAAGTCATGTAGCATGAAAATTCACGTGGTTTTCGAAGTTTATAATTATTATTTACCTTAAAGTCGTCTGATGAAAAGTAATTAGTTTTTGTGGCTCTGAAGATGTTACCAAACAAGAACTAAGGAAAATGTTGCACCTTCAGCCATTAACAAATTTTATAAAAGAAATAATTATTTTCATATAATATAGATTTAAATGTGAGTGTTTTAAAAATTTTGCATACTTTACCTAAATCATTTGAGGTTTGGTACTTATTTGTTTAATAGAGGTATTATTTAGCAAAATAAAATTTTTGGCTAGTAACTTATAAACATTTTTAAAAGAATTGAAAGTGTGTAATAAGAGTTACCATACTTAGTGATTTTGTAATTAAATGTACTGATTTTATTTATTTATTAAACATTTTTTAATACAAAAAATTATAAAATAGTCTAGTTTTTTTTTAAGAAGCAGAGAGATGAACCTACAGTATTTTATTCTGAAAGCTTCCAGCTTTAGTCTATGTCAATATCCCCTAATTTTAATTTTAAAGAATTTTTTAACTTATTTGACTTTTGACCTCAATCTTGGTCAAAGGTTGTTAATTTGTTATTTGTGAACTCTTAGTGCCAAAACAAATTTAAAAAAAAAAACATTAAAATTTGAAAAAGGTATTTTTTAAACACTTTAATGTCTTTCGACCTCAGAACTACTTTCACATTTTTAGGCTCATAATCTCAAAACAGGCATAAAAAATATATGAAAAGAGTAATTTTCGACCACTTAGCTGATTGTTTATCTTAGTCGGGGACAACCAACCTTTTGTAACTTTGGTTCAAAAAAAGCGAAAAAATACCAAAAAAAAAATACCATTTCGACCTTATCCGGATTAATAATCATTAATTTTATATTTAAAGACTGATAAATTCAAAAAATCCAACGAGTACCAAAAAGGTTAAAAAAGAAGTTTCTGTCTCCTTCTTTCCCCCTTTTCTAACTTTCGGCCTTAATCTCGGTCAAAGGATGTCTTCCTACACCACTAAGTTTACTTCCGGCCTAAATCATAAATCAGAGCCCTTTCCATTATCAATTTAACACTCAAAACCACAAACAAACTAACAGTGCCTTTGAGGTTCCACATATAATATTTACTATTTTAAAGGCCCTAAGTAAAACAAAATTTGAAAAATACCAAAAACATATTTAAATATTTTTAAAATTTGTCGAACGCAATTTAATTTTTTTTTTTGTAATTGTTTCAGAAGTTACAAAATAGACCTAAGAAGTTTCAAAATATTGTTTTTAACTTGTTTTTCTTCTATAAGTCCAATATTTGAAAATAAAAGCAAAACTTTTTTCATATTTTTTCGAGACTTGTCGAACGCCTTTTGAATTTCGATTCTATTTTGATTGGTGCAGAAGTTATAAAATAGACCTAAATCAGATTAAAATTGCCCTTCCTGGCCTCAATATTTCAAAACAAGCACCAATACAGATTTTCGCTATGTTTAAAACCTTTTACCTTGGGGAAAGGAAAAAATAATGGTTTAAAGGAAAAAATAATGGTTTTTTTGGAAGCTTGTCGAATTTATTTTCAATTATATTTAGGTTTGTTAAGTAGTTACAAAATGGACTTAGGCACTGCCAAAATTTAGGAGTTTCCCATTTTTTACCCTTTAGGGTCCAAGTGTCAAACACTGGTCTGTTTCTAATACACATTTTTGTTTTTAGTTTGGCTAAAGTTCATATAATTTCTTTTTATTAGAAGAAATTATTATTTTCCGTTAATGTTGAAAGAAACTTTCAATTTGAAAAAAGCTGACTTTTCTACCGCTACTAGCCGAGTAGAATGCATTTTCGAAAGCTACGTAATTTCATCATCAGTACTCTTTGAACGGTAGTAGTGTCTTTTGGTTGTAAACATCACCTATTTAACTTACATGTAAGAGAAAAAGGGAAACGGGATGACTGTTTTCTTTCGTTTTTACTTTGTAAGTTTGCACTTCGCTTTTTTGTATTGAAAGTCTCTTCAGCAACACTTGATTAACTGTCAAGCATCATCCTTCTCTCAGAGGGAATGAAACGCTTTTTATTATTGTATATTAATCATTTTAATTTTTTTTTGTCAACGACAAATGAATCTGTTTCTGTTTTAGTCTTAATACAACTCTTTTTAAATTTTGGTTCTATCACATGATATAGATGATGAAAATTGGGATTAATTTTAGATAATCCCAACTAATTGCATCTTTATATACTGAGATGTACCCGCAGTTCAAATCTGAAATCTCTAGCTTTAGGTGTTTGGGCTGTGCGTTGGTAAATAAGTCAGTTAAAAAGGCCCAGACTCGTATTTGTTAAGTCGAGATTTCATTGGCTAATTTTGATATACGTAGGTTGCCTTTTATATTTCGGGGTTTGGCAACACTAGGTTTTCAATCTGACAACTGACAGCTCTATCGTAAAGTTTGACATTTGTGTTGTTTACAGTAACTTAAAAGATTCAACTCGACCCAAAAATGAAATTTAATCGTGAACGTTTTCGTGCGGTTATTTTTTACATCTTTTGACGTGGATTAACTCAGCAACAGTACATGGATGAACTAAATTCTATTTTTGGCGATGAAGCTTAATCAAGGACCAGTATTAATCGATGGTATTGTGAATTCAATCGTGGTCGTAGTTTACTCCATGACGAATTTCGTAAAGGTCCTACAAAATCAGTTGTTGTTCCGAAAACCTTTGATGCTCTGCATGAACTGATATTGGAAGATCGTCACGTGACCTATCGTCAGATTGAGACAGCTTTAGGCATTAGTGGGACCAGCATGCATTCAATATTGCATGAATATTTGACTGTCAAAACAAGTTTTTCGTGTTGGATCCCACACAATTTGTCAATCGCTCAAAATAAGGCTCGTGTCGATTAGTCTAAAGAAATGCTCAGAAAATACGACCGCAGTGCTTCGAATTACGTCTATGATATCGTGACAAGTGATGAATCCTGGATTTACGCATATGAGCCCGAAAGTAAACAGCAGTCGACTGTATGGGTGTTTTAAGATGAGTCAAATCCAACAAAAGCTGTTTGCGCACGAAGAACTTTTAAGCAAATGATCGCCAGTTTTTTCAGAAAACTGGACATGTCGCAACCGTATCACTTTAATAACGCGGAACAGTTAATTCTGAATGATACACAACCATTTGTTTGCCAGTTTTGTTCCAAAAAATTAAAAAAACCAACAGCGGAAGATGGATCACTCTTCACCACAACAATTCTAGCTCTCATACATCGGCTCAAACAACTGCATTTTTAAGCACTCAAAACATAGATTTGATGAGTCATCCGATTTGACTTGGAACCGAATGACTTCTTTTATTCCCGTTCGTAAAAAAACAATTAGAGGGAAACGTTTTTCGACACCTTAAGAAGCGTTTTATGTGTTCAAAATGCATGTTTTGGAGATCCCTCCATCAGAGTGGCAAAAGTGCTTCGACAGTTGGTTTGAACACATGCAAAAGTGGGAAGTATTTTAAAAACAATAAGGTGATTTTCGATGATTAATATTTGTTTTTATTTTCTAATCCCGAAATATAAAATTCAATTCTAGTACGTGCAAATCATTTATCAAAATAAACGAAATCTGGGTTTATAAATATATACATATACATGTGTACATTAAGTAATACTTCCTAATTGGTGTAGTTATTTTTTAAAAACGATATACCTTGAAAGCAGTTTCACAATTTAAAATGCAGATATGAACTTAGCGTCATAAATAAATTACTTCAATCCAAAATGGACCTTAATTTGTAAACTTTTGCTATTTTTCAAATTTTATTCATTTTTTTGCAGCAATAACTGTTATATTTTTAATTAATATAAAAATCATAAAATAACGGTTATTGTTATCATAATTGATTTAATAATTATATAATTTAATAATTATTTCAAAAAAGAAAAAAACAAAAATAAAATCAAAATATAATTATTATTTTATTTTTAAAAAAATTATCTTTTTTAAAATATAAATTTTTTCGATTAATTTGTTTTTGGGCATAGTTATTACAATCCCTGATTTCGGCTTAGGAGAACCTAATAACCTAGTGGTTATTATAGTTCACTACAAAAGTTAAAAATTGTTGCATATTGTAATCAGACAATTATTTCCCCGGGCCCACCCCAGAAAGTCATGTTAACCTGCCTACATTATTCGCATAAACTTACCTTTCATCTATAACATACATTGTACAAAAGGGTTAAATAGCCTACCCATGGGTGGGCTTGGAGTTACCCATATACATAAACCAAGTTTTTCTTCTTTAAAAAAATGAAGCATCTATTGTAAATGCTAAATTTCTTCCACATCATAATGGAACAGTAACTATTTTTAAAAGTAATCTAGTACGGAATAGTGTGCATTAGTAACATTACAGCAGAGCGGTGATTATTATAGAAAGGGCGTAACTCTTTTTTTCAGAAAATAGTTTGTTTCTTGGTTTTTCTTGCAAACAAGTGTAAAATTTATCATAAATTATTTAGATATTTTTTAATTGAAAATAACATATGTTGTTAAATTGCATTAACATAACATCAACAGAATTTCAAATATTCTATGAAGTGTTTACTTCCCCTGCTAAGTAACAAATAAATCGAATTAAGCTCTTTCTAAATTAAACCATCGAGAAGTTCCTCTTTGTATTTTATAATTGTTGTTTATATATTTATTTATAACAATATTGATTATTTTTTAATTTATATGTTATATTTAGAGGACTCACAAGGCTTTCTATTATGTCCTATTGTCATTGCACTATAAAATTTTTAATGGCTTTAAAACCTTTACCAACTATCGCCACTCAGCGCAGTTGTATTTATGTGAAATTGTTTTGACAATTTAATAAACATACCACTCGGCGTAGTAGACGTAGAAATATTTTTGTATTAAAGACAACCATAATGTTTTCAAACCATTGTGAAAGTTTATAACATTATGACAATAGGACATAATATAACACCCTTTGAGTCCCTTTAGTATATATAATATACACAAATAGAGTGACAACAAATGTAACGTGATTGAGTTGGTAACACAATCCATCCAATAGTCAACAAAATGTATATTAAGAGGAAACTTTCTCTTTGTTCTTTTATTATTCACACATATGTATGAGTAAATATACCCGACAGTTTTTTGATATCAGAAGATACAATTTTAATTCCTACTTCTTTATAAAACTCGTAGACATGTTAAGCTTTATACAGGGTTTCTGGTGGCAGATTTATATTTTTAAACCTAAATAAAAATCACACAAAGTTTTTTTAAGAGCATTGGACGATAGCATGAAAATTTACATTTAATTTTCTAAATATTTTGTCATCCAGATCTCTTTCGTCAAGTTAAACACATTGTTTAAAACGAAGACTTGTGCTCTGCGCCACACGCTGCAGTAAACTTGGTTCAATTGAGCTGATTTCTCTACGAATATTTTCCTTTCAAGCCACAAGAGATTGGTAATTGTCATTATAAATCATTTTTTTGAGGTAGTCTGATAAAAAAAATCCATTGGAGAAGCAAATTCATCGAAGCTCAGGCTGTGTGGGTAGTCGCCCCGTACTTTTGAAACCACGAGTGTGAAGAACACAATGGATAAACTTGCAGGTTTAGCAAAAACAATTACGTAATCATGCGTCGATAATATTAACCGTTAACATTTGTCGCCTTTCCTCGAAAATTTTCGAAAAAAAATGGATAAGGCAAATCAAACAGTTACCCTTAGACAACGCAATGGTATTTGATGTTTTAATCGAGGATTGCGGGTTGTTGGAGATCAGTAATGGCAGTTTTGCTTGTTGACGTGGTCTCGTCGCCACTATCTAACTCTAACTCTCTAAGATGCTCTTTTCCGTATTAAAAGTCACGGATCTTTACGTAAACTGTTATAAACCATTTTAATGTTTCAGGAGAACTTGAAGATCGACTGGGCCCTGGCTGTGGGACATTTATAGCCAAATCAGCTGCGAGGAATCTCTGCACCCACGAACTAATTTAATTTACACTCGGTCCATCACGTAGTCGCCGAATACCGAACTATGAACAAAACTGTCGTCGAGCAATTAAGTAAGAATCTTTACTCTTAAAAAATGTCTCCATAGCTAACGCGCGATGCTAACTCGACCACTGCGACATTGTGACTGAAAAATCCACACAATCGATGATTTCAACGGCGCTACCCTCCCTCGGCACTGTTTATTACTTTTTGAAATATTCGTATTTAAAAATATAAATTTTCCACCAGACACTCTGTATATTAAGCGATAATATTTTGAAAACGCAAGCTGAATCGTATTTTTATTTTAAAAGCTACAAAATAACTCTAAAGCTGTGTAGGTGAAATGGTTTCTTTAAAGCGAAAACATTTTATTTTTTCAGGTTGGAATTGGCAGACTGCTTCATCTATTTGATTGGTCTGTTTACTTGCTGCACATAAAACTACTGGTTATTTTTACTTCACCCACACATACTTACAAATTCAATTACTTTGTTCTAATAGAAAGTCACGCATCAAAAAGTTGTCCTTGCAACAGGTGTGTTTGCAAATAAATATAATATAAAAGTATACAAAATAACAGAACGTTGATTTTTAATTAAAATATTAATTTAAAAAATTGTTAAAGAAAATAATAGAAAAGTAAAAAACAAATAAAATAAACAGAAGGAAAATGCATAAAAATTATAAATAAATAGAAACTGCATTTACATTTGCAATTGTTTGTCATTAAATAAAATAAACAGAAGACTCTGTACTATGATGTTTTATTAAACAAAAAAAAAAGAGATCTCAGCTATTAAGAGTAGAAAAATATTGTGTACTGTGGGATTAAATTATTAATTGATTTTGAAATACTTGTTGAAACAATAAGTTACTTAAATGCGATAACTAGATAAAGTTTTACCCCTGTTATTATTATTGTTTTGGGTTTATATAGGGTTTAGTTTTCAAAAAAAACCCTTTTTTGGAACCACATGTCCTTCAGTCCTTATTCGCTCAACACTTTGAGCGGGGAAATGGCTCCTTGAGCATCACTTGTGTTTTTTTTTGTGCTCCAGAAGAGATAATTTTGCTTTTTCACATACCCGCTGAGGTAAAAATAAGGCTGAACTCTCATATCAATATTGGTCGAAAAATCGTCCACTTCGGCCTCAAGATTGAGGATGGCTTGTGCGTAAGGTACACTCATTGGGCTATCAATAGGCAGCAGCTGATGCACGGACTGGTCTTTATACGGGAATATGCGCAGGTTTTGAAACAGGAAAACGTAAATAGATCTCTTTATAAAATTACAGTTCAGATCACATCGTTTGGCGAAAATACTTTTTTTAACTTTTGGTACTTTCAAGACAAAATGTATATTTTTTGATGTTTTTTGTTTTTGCGTTCTTTTAGATCCCGGATTGGGATCGGTAATTAAGAAAAAAAATAAGTTTTCGTATTAAAGGTATTAATTTTAGGCATATTTTGTAGTTATATTAAACTTTATAAACTTTATACGAAATTTAGGGTTATTAACCAGGTTCCGCCAGAAGTCAACGAAATAGGCCAAAATAAAGAAGGTACAAAGAAGGTTTAAAAAAATGCACTTGATGGGAAATTAGTGGGCAAATTTAAATATGAATAAAAAAATGTTGTAACAATATTGTAATAGTTTAGGGTAGCGAAGCAGACCGGGGATATCTAATGTATTTAACAATTAAGCTAACATTTTCCAAACATGCAATTGGCTGCTATTGATTTCGTCGAATTTTAGCAGATTTTGTTTTACATTTTGTTTGTAAGCAAAGAAAAAATATTGTTGCCGTAACTAAAATCTAAGAGCATCATAATATGATGAGGTTGTATTATTGTAGCCAAACAAAGTAATGATTAGCTGTACTCATAGTTAGATTAATGGAAATAATTATTTATTAGTACGTTATAATCCCTTATCATTATAACGTTGTTTTACGGTATCACTAAGTAGTTCTACATAGGCATTGTATATTCTCATAGAATCATAGCATTACGTCTTGTTAGCATGTTGTAGTCCCCTAAGACAATAAAATGACTCGAAAGATCGTAATATTATCGTACAGACCTATAAAATGTATTGCATAATCATAATATGATTGCATAAAACTATTTTCTAGATGACCGTATTATTTTTTTCATAGTATAATGTAGAGGCTACCGCTAGTTTTGCTGAAAACAAGCTCCTGACGTTGATAAAATATGCGACAAAATGCTCTTAGAGCAACCGTTTACAGCTAAAAGCTGAAATGCTTTCTATTTTTAGTTACATTATACGGCTTGTACACTTCCCGCCAACATGGAATGTAGCCATAATGAAGATGATTCCTAAGCCTGGTAAAGATCCTTTAAAGGTGGAGTGTTAAAGGCTTATAAGTCTATTACCCATAATGTCAAAATCGTTTGAGAAACAGCTTAAAACGAGCTGTCTCCGATCTTGAATGGCAACAACTGCATTCCAAATCACAAATTCGGCTTTAGATCTCAACATAGTACCATCGAACAAACCCACAGGATGGTACAGGTTATAAGAAAAGTCTTTAAGGAAAAGAAGTACTGCTCCGCACTTTTTATCGATGTCTCTCAAGCACTCGATAAAGTATGGCATGAAGGCCTGTTAATCAAACTTAAACTCAATCTACCAGCTAATATTTCCAATTTGCTAGAAAAATACTTAACGAACAGACAATTTAAGATCAAAAAGGGAAACCAAATAAGTTCTTCTCATCAAAAAGGGGCTGGTGTACCTTAAGGGATTATACTAGATCCAATTCTGTACTTGCTTTACACAGCAGATACGCCAATCAATATTTTAACACACAAGTGGGCATTTGCTGATGACACTGCTTTTCTAGGTATTCAAAAAGACTCTAAAGAATCTTCGAACCAGCTGCAACAATACGTAACCCAAATTGAGAAATGGGAAATAATATGGAGAATAAAAATAAAACAACAAAAATGTACACACTTTTACCTTACGCAAAGAAGCGTGCCCTCCAATCACCGTTAACAACCATATGGCTCCTCAAGTCAAAACGGGGTCACTTGGTTTCTACTTGACAGTTTGCGTGCAGCGAACTACCATGGAAACCATGGTTCCTCAACGATCCGAGACAAAATATCTTAATATTCACCTGGATCTCCGCCTCACATGGAAGCCTCATATAAATGCGAAGCTGACGCAAATGAAACTTAAAGCTTCATCTGGACTGTAAACTTCTACTATACAACTCAATTATAAAATCAATTTGGTGCTACGGTATTCAATTATGGAGCAGTGCTTCCGTCTCTTACATAGAATTAATAACTTAGTCTTAAGATTTGAATACTTATTGTTAGTTTGCATAAGCGAAGATTCAATAATAAAATATAAAAAAAAAAATAATGATTAGGAATAAAAAAATATAGTTTATAACATGTTTAAAAATATGTTTGCACTTTATACATATATACTTTTTTTTATTAATTGACACTTTAAATTGCCTTTCGTATTTACCATTCAAATAGTAATTTTTATATATAGAATAACGAACTGTTTTATGTATTGTATTTTAACAAGTGTCTTTAAATATTTTATTTTGCTAACAGCCCATAGAGAAATGCTTTAATAATACGAAACACTAAAAGAGAAGAAGAATGTTACGAAACAAAAAGATATTCAAGTTTAAACATAATTTATTTTCCTTGTGACCATATTTTTGTTGCGTCTATCATTACCTGTTTATTTGTAGGTTGTAGTACTACAAATATCATATCATTTTTTTATTATCACGCAAACATATTAGAGATATCATTAGCGGTAATCATATAATAAATAAATGTATATGAGATGATTGTAACTAATGGACTGGTTATGCCAGCAAAATTCTATTGCGGAGAAAAACATTAAAACCTTCGTGATCATGACCAACAAAATTTTTTTTCTGAGTGTAGACTTAGAGCAAAAACCACTTACATTTAAACATTTTCTCTAAGTTTTATATTTATCAATAAATAACAGTTAATTTTTTACTTTTTAATCAAATATATCTAAAACAAAATATTATTATGTTTTTTATTAAACATATTTTTACATTTATTTTTTTTTATTTTGTGTAACAAGACACTTTCATCCATCCATTTAACCATAAAAGTCCAAGCAAAATTATATGGAAAAAGTCAAAGTAAAAAAAGAAAAGAAAAAACACATTAACACAATTTATATCACTTAATGTTATTTGATTTGATTTATATTTTTTTATGATTCCTGTTTTTTTAGCTTTTTTAGGCTTATTTGTTCTTGTTTTGGTTTTTGCTTTAACAAGGTCATAAGTTATTAAATACAACTTGAAATTATGTTGAAGGTTAAAACAAGTAGAATTTCACTTTTGTATTTAACACGGCAAGTGGTTGTCTTGGTTTGTAGCAGCAACATTTATGTTTTGGGTGGTCACCAGTGACAAAGGGTTGCCATTGACAAATTTTCTTAAGTTTCGTATATATAAGGGAAATTTTTTTTATACATATTTTATTAATCTATTTTCAAATTGAGCATCGAGTTAGTAGTAAGTCTTACGTAATTCTTCATCGACAACTTTTTTTGAAGGTCCCCCCCCCCCCCCCCCCCTAAAAAGATTAAAGCTTCATATATTGGATTCAATTAAGCAAATTCTTTATAGCCATGAAACAAATGTTTCATATAATTCATTAAGCAAATGTATTGAATATTCAAAGATGCTGTTGTTTTGAAAAAATGTGTTTGAAAACCTTCGACTTGAGGTAGGAAATCAAATAAAAATGTCTGCAATTGAACAAGAAATGGAAAATCAAAAACATTTATTGTATATGGTAAAAACTATAATTTCACTCGAAAGTCATTATATACCTCTCCGTGGACATCGAGCTAATCGTCCTTTGCTATGTTCTGACAATAAAATTTCAAGTGTTTTTTTTCGTTCATTTCTGCAATTTCGTATAGACGCTGGAGATAAAATTTTAGGCAACCATTTCCAAGTTTGCCCTTTAGATGCTTCATGTACATACATAAGTACATCAAAAACTATTAAAAATGAAATAAATAAAAGTTTTCATAACCTTTTTTTAGAAAATATACTAAAAACTATTTATGACGCCAAATAATATTCGATTATTGTTGACGAAACCACTTATTTATCAGGAAAAGTCCAAAGGGGCCATTTAAATTCATTGTAAATTTAAAAATTGAAAAACTTTCTAATATGTAAATACTTTTGTATATTAAAAGTATAAAAATATGATTATTTTTCGATACAAAAGTAAATCAATTTTGGTTACATAGTAGATATTTTAAAACAAAAACTCAAATTTTTTTGAGTTATTGCCTTTAAGAAGTAACTAAATAGTCTCATTAAGTAATTATTATAGTAGTGGAAAGTTTTCTAAAAATTGGGACACTTTTTAGATAAAAATATTATATCATATTTAATGAGCTTAAACTTCCTTTTGTATCGAATAATTGTCATTTTGAATAGAAATTGCTTGAAGGTTACATGCATAAATTTGGCGCAAACACATTTTTTTTCAATATAACATTATTTTTTGTCATTGCTCGCCCAAAGTGCTTCTAAATTACACAGTGATGGTTTTGCGACAACTGGTCAACTAATACCTTTGGCTGATCCCCATGAAGAAAAATATGTCTAATGATTTCTATCTAGATCTTCTGGGTGTGATGCTTTCTTTATTTTGTAATTGCGTGATCCTTTGACTTTAAATATTTTTATAACAATTTATATAAAACTTTATTTGAATTAAATTTGACCGGGCTAGAGCAATAAATTTTTTTATGGCAACTCACGCTTCACGTAAGTTATTTGCATTACTACTAGTTTTACAAACTTTTTTTATACAAAACAAAACGTAAAATAAACAAAACATTTAACCAGAAAACAAAAAGATTTAACACTTTTAAAACTGACACATAATACTCGTAAAACACAATCTTTAATTACTTTAGCTGACATGGTACTGTTACAACTGGTCAAATTAAGTGTGAAAAACTTGTTCGAAAAACATAAATCTAACCGCATAAGTACATACTCACATACAAACGAACATGAACTTCTATTCAAGCAAAGTTAAACATAGAGCTTAAACAGTTTTACGCAAAACTTTAACAACGACGGAAGTTAAAATTTAATCAAATGTTATGTTCTTTCAAATTAAAAATAAAAGCACGCAAAGGATAATGAAATGAATTAAATTTAATTTATTTTGTTTAAGGACGCAGCAATGCCAAAATAGAAAACTAAAAAACAAAATGAAGCGGCAATTGAAATGTTTACTCTTGCTTTACTTTATGTGGTATTTTGTGAAAATAGCCAAAACTCATGGCGAGTTTTTACCAAAAGAAACTGCATTTCAATTACAAAATTATCCAGCTGTGAATATAGAGAAGCATAAAGTTATTAAAAATATACAAAAAATATGTTACGATGAAAATGCTGCACTAAATACCAACAATGACAACAGTAATAACTCTGCTGAATTAATAACCATATTAAAAAGTATTTTACAACAAATACAACAAAATAAATGTGAACAAGTTGAAAGAAAGGAAGAACAGACCAAAAACGAAGGTGATTTAATACCGCACATGATGGAGGAGCGTAATAGTCAATTTGAAACATTTAGTATTTTGCAACAATTAAAACTCGATGAACAGCAAGAAAAGTGGCAAGAACAACAACAAAAATTAAAACTTCAATTACAGGAGCAAAAAAATGCTTTGAAATTACAAGAAATCCTACAGAAACTAGATGGGGAAAGTCTGGGCAAAGCAGACAAAAAGAAGAAGAAAAAAAGACGAAGAAGGAAAAAACGTAAGAAACGTAAAAAACAAAAACCTGACAAAGACAAGAAGAAGAAGAAGCGCAAAAAGAAACCTATACAACAGCAAACATCACTGCTAGCACATCCAGCCCAAATATTGTTTGCCAGCCCCACCCAAAGACCGCAACACAATTTTCACCAACACAATATTAACGATCAATACTTTATTCCCTCGGCAACCACAACAACAAAAAAGCCCCCAATACATCACTCCCTACTGCCTATTAAGAAAATCAAATACATTCTACGTAAAAATACAATATTTAAGAAGAAGAAGAAGGAATATCTTAATCACTTAAAGCATGTCCTCTATCCGTTTGTTAAATTTATTGCATTCTTTAGCATCATCAATCCCTTTACACTGGCCGTCTTTTAGTTTTCGCTTATTTCACCCATAGTCTTTGGCTTCCTTGGATTTGTTGGTTTGAGTTTCTTTATCAAACCTTTCCTGCACTTGCTGTTTGGTGTTAAGCGAACAGTGAATGCAATTAAACGTCAGAAGTTACGTGCTCTACGAAGACGGCAACGTTTGCGTGATAGTCGTCGTCCCATAACAATACACAAACACTATTACCAACAGAAACCAATAGAACCACCACATCTATATCGCCCATTACGACCATCACTCCCACGAATAGCACCTCATCGTCATATCCAACGGCTTAGAAATCGCCATCGTCCTCTTCAACGTCATCAGCATCCACAACAAATAAAGCCGTTTAATCCACTACTACCCGCTGTGAGGCAAAAATTAAAAAAGGACCCACACTTTACATCAAATTCAAAAGACTACAATGATGCCTTTGAATAGATTAAAGAACACGTGTATTTAGTTAAATTAAATTAAGAAGTTTTTTTGTAAATGAGTGTAATTATTTGACTTTAAATATAGATGTAGTATGTGTGTGTATGTGTTTGAGCATATTAAGCATTTTAGGGTTTAAATTTAAATGTAAATATTGTGGTTGACTTTTTGCTTTAATAAGCTTTAAAAGAATTAGTGTTTTCTTTATTCTTAATAGTTTTAGCTTTAAACTTCAAATTTTTATTTCTAATTTTTCAATATTTTAACACTCTTTCGGTGACTAGGCAAGCTATAGGGGCTGTAACCTATTTTTTTAATTTTGTATTGCAACCCCCTTAGGAGGTGGAGATAAGGGTTAACTATGTTGTAGGAAAATGTTTGCAAAGAAAACTGAGTTTGGTTTAGTCATACATTTAACCTATCGACGGGGGATTCATTACAATTTTACCAAACTTTGTATGGGACCCCCCCCCCCCTAGACGACGTTAAGGGTTTTACGTGGTACCGGCCGGTGTGGCATACCCACGGTGCTCCTAACACTGGTGAAATACAATGCGTCCCACCAGCGCCCCTAGAATGGTTGGTCAGACCACCCTAGGTACCAATTCTCTGCGTGACTCCATGCAGCCACAACAGACCCCTTGGTGAGGAGTTGGGCTATCTAAACTCGGTTTTTGCGTTTCTATTTTTGATCTCGCTTATTCATAATCAAAACAGATCCGCGCCGACAAGACACCTCTCCACACACTTGTGAAACAGCACCCAACCTTAGGCAAGAAAGATTATGATTCCCAGCCGCACCCAATACGGATGCGACCCCCAGCTCTGTTTATAGGAAACGCCATTTCATTAATTCCAACTTAGGATCATTTATTTCCGACATCATCAACACTCCATAATCTTCTCACCGCCAGTCAGGACCGAAACACGCACATGCTTTGAAGTGTCATGCCGGCCTTCTCATTTATTTGCTACTACTTGGGCGGGACCTTATTTCAGATCCCAGAGTCCCCAGCCGTGGCTGGTTTCCCTATTCACCTACTTCCAAACACACTTACACCTTTTCAGCTAATAGCCTACTTCCACAGTTGCTCATGTGCCAGGGTAGATCCGTCAAATCCAGAAACTTTCTCTTGTTGAACCTTTAGTTCATATAAGACCGCTTTTACACGGTCACTCTGGGGCCCGTACAGGACGGACCCCAGTATATCAACTTTCGATTTACAGTTGCCCCGCTTGGGGATAACCACAGCCACCACGTGTACTCCCGAAGGAGACCTCACCATTAATCAGTTCATGCACTGGTAAGCACATGGGGCTAACTGATTCCCGTGGTACCAGATAGGACTCTGGTCAGCCTCGGAAATCCACTTCCACTTCAATTTTCATATTCACTTCCATATCATTCCTCCCAATATTTAAGTTCACGGTTAAGGTATTGGTACCCTTTTAAACCTTGTATTGTTGTACCACTTAATGGTGATGCTCATGGCACAACGCCACAAGGACAACCTGCCTCGAACAAGACCAGTAAACTGATCCCTTTATAGCCCAAGACAGATTATTTTAATTCTATTAGCCATGTCTGTTAGCCTTCCGACCACTCTGCCGGAAGTTATCCAGTTGATACCGCTTGGAGGTAGACTTAGGCACTTGTGTACTTGCACTTATCAACCCCCCCCCCCCCCCCCCTAGACGATGCAAATAGGGGATAACTATATTCTAGGAATATGTTTGGAAGGGGAAAGTAATGGGGATTGGCCAAACGCTTCATTTCTTTAACGCCGACTATGGGTAATGGAGACAGAGGGCAAGTATGTTTTAGGAATATGTTTTGGAGGAAACACTAATGAGGGCATGTTATACGTTTTTCCCCTCTAAGGGCTACTCCGGAAAAGTTGTAGGGGTTTTACCCATTTTTTTTTAAATTTTGTATTGCAACCCCCTTAGGAGGTGGAGATAGGGGTTAAGTATGTTGTAGGAAAATGTTTGCCAAGAAAACTAAGTTAGGTTCAGTCCTACATTTCACCTATCCATTGGGGATTTATTACAACTTTACCAAACTTTGTATGGGAGCCCTCTTAGACGATGCAAATAGGGGGTAACTATATTCTAGGAATATGTTTGGGAGGGGAAACTAATGGGGGTCGGCCAAACGCTTCATTTCTCTCACGCCGACTCTGGGTGATGGAGATAGGGAGTAACTATGTAAGTGCTAGGAATATGTTTGGGAGGAAACACTAATTAGGGCATGTGATAAAAGCGACTTCGGAAAAGTTGCAGGGGTTTTTGCACCTTGTCTTATTTACTTTCGCTAGTATCCATACTTCAGAGTCATATATAATCACGAGTGTTATAGAGAGCGGTTTTTGGCTATCGGAAAGTTGCTATACTTCAAAGCTTTCTCTGGTTGTCCCAACTGATGTTGTTTATTTTGTTTGTGGCCGTGGGGTTGGAAACTAAACTCGTTGACTTTTTCAAATTTATGGTTTTTAACTTCCATTGTCTTTCCAAGCCTACTGGATGTCTTGTGCGTTAATATAATCAACAAAGTTTAAGCTGCAGTTAGTGGCACTTTTTCAAATGTGAAAGTTACTGCTTGACATGTTTGCCCCATAACGCCAATATCGTCGGCGTAAGAGATAAAAATGTGCTGTCTTATGTATGTTTTATGTATTTTTCAAAAGGATGTTAAGAAGATCACACAAAAGGCTGTCTTCATGCTTGAAACCTAATTATGTACTAAGAAGGTCACAAATATACTTGTCTATCTGAACTGCAGATTTTTTATCACCTAAGGTCATCCTGCATACTAAATACAGACGTTGCTTTGAACGTATTTGGCTGTCGAAAGCTGCCTTATAGTCGACATCCTTTTCAGGATTTTCGTTTATCAAATCTGAAATCGCATTGCCCAGTTATCACTTAAATTTAAATTTTAATCTATCACACGATACGCTGTATAGTGTCTTGTAACACATGGAAAGGAAAATTATTCCTCTGTAGTTGTCACATGCTGTCTTGTCTTTTTGTTTTTGTGCACAAGAAACAATATGCTGATGTTATAACCAAAAATTATTTTCCATATTCTCAGTACACCATCTGTATTAGTCACAAGCTTATCTTTTTCATCTTTAGGGCAGAATGTGCTTGCCTATACCAAAGCCCTTAGTTTTGTATTTTACTCTTTAGAAAAATTTCCGGACTTCATTTTGACCCCTTAATATCTCGAAACACTCACCCTAACGCCTCTTCCATTCTGTGAAAAATACGCTTTTTCCTTCGAATACCTCTTCTTCGCAAGGAGTGCTACTACTGACTGTAGTGTTGTCCTATAAACCGCAATTTTTGCTTTAGTAGCATAATGACACTCCTGATCGCAACATTGGCTTCTTGGAAGCATTTGGTGCCCAAGTACATATATTGAAGATCCTTCCATCAATTTGGCAATGAATTGTCATTGCCCAGCAAACTTATTTGGATAAGGAGTACTTTTGTCAATCAATCGAGCAAAAAGGGAGGTTTGTATGGGGGGCTTATTGAACTTGGACCGATCACATTGATATATAATTTGGTATTAGGAATCGAATATGCAAGGTTTTGTGCAAATAGAGTTCAGCAAGTAACAGACGGGCATCCTAATTTCAGAAGGAATTTGAATTAGGTCTACGTAAAAAAGACCTATTATCACCACAAATAATAGGTTTCTTGCACGTACCGAAAAACGAAGTTTTGTAAAATTTAATCAAAACATTTTCGAAATTACGACCTATACTTTGATAACGAAAATGCATGGACATTTGGCCGGACGGACGGGTTAACGAATGGACAGACAAGTTTTAATTGACTCCAAGTCGACAAGTATCTATACTTAAAGTTGTCTCTTAGACATCTACAAAAACGCATTGTACCTGTTTCACGTACGTTTGTCATGCAATTACGCCTAATCAGTTTTGCCGATTTTCGTCAAATTCGGTACATAAACAATGCTCATTAAAAAATAGCGCCTTACCATATAGCTTTTACGAAAAAACGTGCGGTGTGCTACACCCAAATAATGACTGTACATTGAAATACAGATACTTTTACTAAAAAAATTCTTAATTTAGTATTTCTACTGCCATGCTCACAAAAATTTTTTTTTTTCTCCTGTCATTCTGCACCGATTTTTCAAAAAGTTTTAAGCTCAAAAATTTTAAAGAAAACAGGCGGTGCCATACCCATAAAAATTAAAATTTTTATTTTTGTATTTCCACTGTGCCGAGTATTTCAGATATAATGGACAAATATAATATTTTCAGGCTATTATGCCGAAGAGATTTGCGACATTTAATTGATTACTATGAAACTATCTACTTTTGTATATTGGTGGCTCTTATGCCGTAATTCGGAGTCGGAAAATATAACTTTTAAAAATTTGTATTTTAATAACCCTTAAGCCTCCATTGGACTTTGGCTGGGTTCAAAAACTTGATTTTAACAAACAGCCGTAAAAAATCCCTTTCCCTATCTGTTTTGCCATCACCTTTTTATGGGTACTTTAGCCTTGAGTATAAATATTTCTTAAGCGCTAAAGCGAGAAATCGAAACGGATTTAAAAAAATTCATTTCACTCGGCTAGTGTCAGGAAAATAATATTTTTTTACTCGAAATCTTGCTAAAAAATTACACAAAAATTTTAAACTTAAAAAAGTTTTAAAAAATACACTTAAAATAATAAATATTCAAACATTAAATAATTACGCATTTTAAATGTTCCCTGCGGGAAATGTGAGTCACTTGGTCGGCGTACTAGTCCTGTTATAGGTACAAAACATGATTTGAACAAAAGTTATTGGTCGTGATCGGTTAAAAAGGCACACATCAAGTAACTGGGTAAAAGGTGTTGAAGAGGTTAGGGGAAAAAATGGAAATACTGGTCCCTAGACATAAACATACATAAGACGACACTAAATAAGGCATCATCTCGAATTTTCAATTCATTTCATATACCTTACGTGTGCACACACAAAAATAAGTACTGCGTTGTATTGTTCGCCATCTCTTTTGTTTACTTAACTTAAATGAAAAATATATTCACAGTTAAGCACATTTAAGCAAACAACCACCGCACATCAATTCATCATGATCGCACACTTCCATTTCAATTCATATCGAAACTTTACTGTTGGCGGGATGTTCCTGGTGTGATAGTTATAAAAAACAGGGGTTGATTTTGAATGTACATATGTATGTAATGTAATGTAATTACGCATGAGTTTTATATTGATTTGCCTGCTTGTATATATGTTTGTTTGTGTATGTACCCACTCAACATTGTGTGTATTATTATTTGTTAACATAACAACAACATTACTCTTAAGTCTTTGTTTTTGTTGCCACACCATTAGCACAGTAATTTTTTTTATCGAGCACAGTGCCTAACACCACTTTTATTCTTAACTACTCTACACTGCAGCACAAAAACTGTGTCAGCTACTCTACATTTCAGCACTTAAACCGTTTAACCGCACAATAGCACAAGAATTAGAAAATTATGCGGTTCTTGAATTAGCTTGAATAGGACTTGATGCAGGTCTCTAATATATACAAACACACACGCGTAAATACAAACAAAGTAGATTAAACAGGATCTTAAACAATAAATGCAAAATTTGCTTATATAGGATTGGCCTGTAACCCGCTCTGGGGTGTTTATTTTAAACCAATTGCCCCCTCCAATGGCAACGTTATGTAAAAGTGACAGGTCAATAGCCTTGTACCAGTCCACTTTCCCATAGGGTTCATTTAAAATCCCATTTTCAAAACTGTTAAGCTTTTGACCTAAGAAAATGTTGTTTAAATTATTTTTTAAGCCTTAAATAGTTACTATACATAACACTTTCTTAAAAGTAAGTTAATCAGTTAATTATTAATTTTTTTGTCAAACATTTCTCATCCTGTACGTTGCAAAGTGCTTAAATTGTTTCACATTAATCATCCCTTGTGTTACGTGGCGTTACTTTAGTACCATTAAATGAGTGAGTTATGTGTTCGATGTCAACTTTATGCCATCGTTTTAATACATGTGAGTAATGTTAAAGGATATAACTTTTCAGTTTAAGTGGTTATAGGAAGTGGTTGGTTGTCTGCGAATAATAAACAGTGATGCCGGCAAAGAAAACTGTTATAAAATTTAAAGTGCTTAAGAAGTTGACATTTCTTCTACAAAAAGCAATAATTTGTTTTCTCCTGCCGAACCTTTAATATCTTACATAGTTATGGTTAAATGTTGTCCCTACACAAAAAAAACCAAGTAGTGTTTACTTAAATCAAGCCGGAGCTGGGTCAAAAGTAGGGTGAGTACAGATGTTCTTCCACCAAGTGGGAGTTTTGTAAAACCAAGTACGATTTATCTAGTACGTATTTCTGACTTTTAGCTAATAAGAAGCCTAAAAGGGATTGACGTTATCCTAAAAAGATTGATTTAAGCGTAAACGGGACTAATAAAAAAATTAAAATGTTTTTTTTAAATAACGGGGCTTTATTACAAAAAATAGTTTTATATTTTATTTTAATTTTATAAAGTTGTTTAATATTTATAATTTAAAACTTTTTTCTATACCTGTCGTAGGCATCAAGGCTATCGAGAAACATTGTTTTTTAATGGAAAAAAAAAATATTATAAAACAGCAAGTTTTTCAGCTTGATTTTTTTAAAGGTCTAGTCTAGACCTAAATAAAGAAACCCTAAGAACAGATCATACCTATATATTAAGATATCGATTTTGGATAAGCTCAAGAATTAAAATCTTGATTTAAAAATGTGTTTTTCTTCCTGTGTACAAATAAAAAGAATACAAATAATTAACAACTTCTTACAAGTTTATAAAAGTTGTACGTACGTACAAGGTCCGACAACACAGCTATGAAATCCTGACCTTATTTAAAATGTCCTACAAAATTGGCCATTTATTTTGTCCTTTTTTTAAAGAAAATTGAGAGCTTTCTCAAATCTTTACATAGGAAACAAGTACTTTTCAGGTGTTCAAACTTTTTTGTAAAAAAATTAATATTACAAAAGCACAAGCAATTTTATATCTACTTTAATATTTGCTGTCCCATAAATAATTTTGCTAATGAATGGCTGTGAATATATTATGACAGTGAAAGCTTCTGACATGTCTTCCAATTGGCTTAAAACAAATTTGTCAATTAAAGGAGTAGGAGTCGCGGAATATAAGACAATATTAAAAGATATTTTTAGAATGTTTCATTTTTATAGTTCTGTGTATGTTAATATATTATTTTGAGACGTGATAAGATTAAGGTCTTACAAAAGTAAATGTAAAGACTTACTTACATACATTAATACATACCCACAAACACCATAGGAAACTGTGGCCTTTTATTTCTAATAGGATCAGCAGGATATTTTTAAAGGATATATGGTGTTAACATACAAATTTATGGAATTTTCAAGTTATTATTTTTATTATTTTTAAGCGCATAATTTGCAAGGTTTTAATATTTTTGTAATAAAGTTTTAAAAAAATTTTCAAAAATTTTTTTTAATAGAAAGATATAAATATTTGTATGATAAAAAGCTACCGAAGCATAAGTTAAATTGATAACAAGTATCCACATTAAATTTTAAACATATTTAAAGTTTTGAAACTGTCAGCTCTTGAAGTTTTTTTCAGTGTTGCCAGTTACTGCCTAATGATTGCTTGCTTGCCCACCAGTTGTATGAAATAAACAACAGAAACTTATATTTCATTTCAGAAACGCCAGTAAATTTAACCCTAAAATTAATTTAAATTAACACGAATCCCTCGTTTCAACTGGTGTTTCCCCTCTCCTCATAAGCTGGATTGATAGAATGCTGAAGGGCCGAATTATCAATGCGCGAATGGGCGAAGGCTCCATACGGAGAATTGTTACCAGGGGCACACCACAGGGTGGAGTTTTCTCACCTCTTTTGTGGCTTCTGGTGATAAATGGTATACTGGAGAAATTCGAGAGGGAAGGAACGAAAGTCGTGGCATACGCAGATGATGTGGTCATACTTATTGGAGGGAAGTTCTTGTCTACATTAACTGATTTGATGCAAGGGGCACTGAGATCACTGTCTGACTGGGCCAAGTCCAAAGGACTTGGAGTAAATCCCACGAAGACCGAATTAGTTCTTTTTACTCGCAAGCGGAAGGTCGGGGATTTCTGTGGACCGGTACTGGATGGAGTAGAGCTACAACTGTCTCCGGAAGCCAAATACCTTGGCGTTATCCTGGACCAGAAACTTAACTGGAAAAGGAACATCGAGGGAAGGGTTAAGAAGGGGCTGAATGCTCTATATGCGTGCAGGAACTCGATAGGAAAGAGTTGGAGACTGAGGCCTGGTACTGTCCACTGGTTGTACACGGCAATTGTTCGACCCATTGTTACCTATGATTGCCTGGTTTGGCAAACGGCCACAACGAAAACCTCTCTCCTCAAAGCGCTGAACAAGGTGCAGAGGACTGCTTCTATTTGTATCACGGGAGCGCTCGGGAGCACCCCACAGGCTGCACTGGATACAATGCTGAACCTTCTACCTCTGGCAGTTTTTGTGAAGCGGATTGCGGTTAAAGGAGCCTTGAGACTTCGAGAATCAGGAACTTGGCGCGACTCTCAATCGGGACATGCCAGCATTTTGATCGAAATGGGGAGGCTTGAGCAGCTAGGAGACCTAGCCGGGAGGACGAATTACTTGCCATCTTACCTGGAATTCAACTCCGCCGCTGTGATAACCTTTCCTGAAAGGTCGGTATGGGATGATAGCCACGTTCCATACGGAGGAGTAGTCGTTTATACTGATGTATCAAAGACTGATCGTGGTACTGGAGCTGGTATTTTCAGCGAAGCACTTGACATTGCGGAATCTTTCAGGCTAGGCGATCACCGCAGTGTCTTCCAAATGGAAATATTTGCAATACAGGAGGCCGCAAGATTGATTGGACGCACAAATCAAGGCCGCAATGAATGGGTCACCATTTACGTGGATAGTCAAGCCGCCCTAAGGGCTTCGGGTTCAGACTCTGTAAGGTCGAAGGCGGTTAGAGACTGTAGGACGGCGCTTCGGGAGCTTGGTAGGGCCGTAAAGCTGTGCTGGGTTTCCGGTCACTCCGAGATACCCGGTAATGAATATGCCGACGAATTGGCACGGAAGGGAACCGAACTACCTGCCACTGGGGCGGTCACATCGATCCTTCCCCCATTGTGCGATCTCTACGGAATAATCGATGGGTACTTTAGAGTCCTGGCGAACCAGAAATGGACGAATACTGCTGGATGTAGGGTCTCAAAATCCCTATGGAGAGCAGCTTCGGAAAACCGGACGAAGACCCTTCTATCTTTGGGTAAGAGGGACCTTAAGCTGATCACCGGCCTTTTGACCGGTCACTGCAGTATAAGATCGTTGGAGGCAAACTGGAAGCCAAACTCGGTCGAGTTCTGTCGACTATGCGAAGACGAAGAGGAGATCGAGACTATAGAGCACCTGTTGGGTTGATGCCCGGCGATCGCCAGGAGGAGGAACCGGTACTTTGGTGTACCCTACTACGACCACCTCTCTGAGCACGCCGACTGTGACCCAAGGGTCTTACTAGGATTTGCGAGAGGGATGGCATGGCTGGCGAGAGGTTGCAACTAATATCCGAAGCAAAATACGTGCCAAATGGACAACCGGCAACGACTCGTGACGGACACTGCCACACTCTCACTTACTTACTACTATTCTACTACTACTACTCTATCCTCTGTCCTTTCTACCTTATTCTTTCATGTTCCTACATCTGGGCATACCTTTATATTTACTCTTTATTTTATTACTTCTTTCTTATAGGACAGTCACAATGGACAAATTGTCTCTGGATGATGCGGTGAGCGTATATCACTGCATGTCCTTTAACCTAACCTAATTTAAATTAAAGGAATTGCTGATAATAAAAAACAAAAACTTCTATTTCATGACATGGAAATCTATTGTTAACCCTTTCTGCTACTACTGTACTCGTAGATGGCGCCTTGTAGGTGTTTATGCAAATATTAGGCAAACTTTAAAATTCCCTAATAAATGAGTCGATACTAAGTCAACTTTATTCTATAGGAGAGCCTTATAAATCAGAAACAAATACATTGAGACTTTTCCCTGGCTTTCACGTCATAAGTGCCCTTATTTCCACATTATCACACCAATCAATTTAAAATTTTATTACCTACAAATCTCAAGTAATAAATTTAGAAGTATTTAAAGCTTTGAATTTTCTAAGCCCTCTTACCTTCTTCTTATACCAACACAAACATACACCATATAAGCATAACTGCACATTTACTTCCATATGTAAGAATATTTATTTCACATTTATGACAACCAATTTCAGTCTTCAACATCTTTATACATCTTTATTTCTCTTAAAGTTTAACTGAGTTGCTTTTAAAGCAGTAGTAAATCACGGACTGTAATGTTAAATTTAAGTACAAATGATTTGTGAAGCTAAATTCGAAATAATAGTTTTTATGTTAAATGTGAATCAATAAAAAACGTTTTATTCGAAAATCCATTTAAAATTGTTACGAGTTTGGGTTTTTATGAAGTGAAAAATATGTGACGGAAAGAAGTGGAGCATTAAATATAAAAAAGCAATCTCTTGTGTATATGTAAGGGGGAACAACACCCCACTCATACATATATAGGTAAGTAAAAGTGGGTGTAGGAGCGTATGTTTCCATATCCTTTTGTAAATGCATTTAGTGAATGTGTAACAAGTACATGTCTGTACATAGTTGTTTATAGTTACATTGGTGTAAATAAAATTTTGTAAGTTTTGACTGTTTGTCATAATGTCCATTGGAAAACATTGACGTTAACACTTTCTTAACACTTTGAATAAATTTTATTATCGAAGCGGCATGTTTCTCAGTAAATAAACAAAATGGTCACAGCCGGCCGGGTACTTCTAAAATGAGTTGAGTTTAAATTACTCTTTACATGTGTGTGTGTATTTCAGAAATTTTCCCAATGGTAGTTAAAAAGCGCAGAGTTTTTAAAACTCGATCTTTTTTACAAAAAGTTTTAAAGACAAAAAAGGTTTTTATATGAAATTTTATTTAGTTATCAAAGGGTAAATATTTATTGCTTTGCAATTTAAAAACAAATTGTGGCCAATTTTTTGGTGGACTTTTTTTATTGAAACCCTATTTTAAGTTAAGGATACTTAAAAAAGTTTTTTGGTAAAAATAATATTATTGTTACAAATTTAAGACTTGCATGTAAGTTTGTGTGTATGTTTATATTGAAAGTATTGTAAGGAAGTTGTGCAAAAGGCATTTAAAAGAATCACAAAAACAAAAAATTACCAAAAACTAGAATATATAACTTTTTGCTTATTCTTTACTTGCACGTGACCCGCTACTTCGTAAGCGCGGTTTTAGAAATTTATTAAGCGAAGGTGATGTTTTGTGCCTTTATTTCTTAAACTATTACCTGCAAAATGCAATTTAATTGAAGTTTCTACCTTTATTGGTTAAGAAATTACAAAAAGTACCTAAAAAGTACCAAAATGTAATTTGTACCCTTTCTTCTATTCCCTAGGGTCTTAAGTTTTTAAAAAGTATAAAAAAAATATTCATATTTTGTCAAGACTTGTCGAACGCAGTTTGAATTATGTTTCTATCTTTATTGGTTCAGATGCTACAAAAAGTACGTAAAAAGTACCACCTTACAAATTTGTACTCTTTTGTCTGCTCCTTAGGGTCTAGATTTTTAAAAAAGTTTAAAAAATATATTCATATTTTGTCCTGACCTGTCGAACGCAAATTAAGCTATGTTTTGAACTTTATTTTAAGAAGTTACAAAATGTACCTAAAAATTACAAATATGTAATTTGTACCCTTTTTTGTGCCTAATGGTCCAAAATTTTTAAAAAGTATCGAAAACATATTCTTAAATTGTCGATACCCCTCGAACGCAATTTATATTACGTATTTATCTCTATTGGTTCAAAAGTTACAAAAAGTACCAATATAGAATTTTTGAAAAAAATGCCAGACACGGGTCTGCTTATTTTTTGAGTAAAATACGATCCTTTTTAAATTTTCTATCGTTTGTAGTTTAGGAGATATTAACTTTCGTATATTTCCATATTTGGCCCATTTTAAGCCCCTTCGGGTCCGAATTTCCAAAATCCCGTCTTAGTGGATCTAAACATAAGGAAATGTACCCACAGTCCAAATTTCAGGTCTCTAGATCTGCGCGTTTGGGCTGTGCGATGATGAACCAGTCAGTCAGTCAGTCAGTCAGTCAGTAACGTTATAGCCTTATATTTATATATACTTATACTTTTTTGCATCTGGAATTTATGAGTTAATAAAAAAAATTTAATCAAAAAAATTTTAAATAGTAGGCAAAGACGAAAGAAATAAAAAAAAACTTTAGTGTATTAAAAGTTAATAAATTTCGTTCTTTTTTACGAAATAAATACTGTTTGCCTTTCTGGAATAAATAATTGATATATAGGTTATATCCCATCAAAAAGAACTGAGAGTTAAACTTTGCAGCTTGATCTAGCATTATTAACCAAACCACTGCTCCAGAATTTTTTAAATCGCTCTATTACACTAGTCAACAAAAAAAACACTTTTCGCATGTAAGGCTCAAAGGTGTTTTATGACTTTGCAGAATGACATTAATTGATAAACCAACCCCAGTTAAAATAATAAAGAATATCCCTAAGCCTTTCAGTACCAAATGAAGTCTTTGTTTAACCTTCTTTTTGAAAAAGTTATGCGAGACGACAATATGAAAAAAAAACTCCCAACATTACGGGCAATCAATTCCACTTCTGAAAAAGTTTAGAACAAATCTGGTCTGGCAGTATAGGAAGGTGGTATCATCGCGCGAGACGTCTATAAAAATTGGGCAAAAAGTGTAGGTTACCCTGAAATTCTTTTTGAAAGTAAAGTGATCTCTAGCTCTAGATTTTTCTAAGACCTATAAAAAGCATTTATACCTTACCTTATTGCTTTCGGTACAAAACCTTCTCGATTTATATCGAATTTTTTCAGAGATTTGCTTCACTCGTGGTTTAATAGGAAACCCTTCTAGTATTTTAAAATAATTTTGGGATAATAGCAAGGCTATTTCTTCTCTCCCACTTTATTCCTTTTTTTATAAACCTTCTATATGAGACCTAGAAGTCGGTAGTATAAGTATATGTCATTCATACTCATTTAAATACAGGGGGAAATTACGGCAATTGATTCTAATCGAAATCGTAAAATTCTTATTAGAATTCCTATATTAAAAGCATTGCCACACGATCAATCGCCTAATTTTTTAATTTGAATCGAATGCCGTAATTTGGCCCCAGTTCTAGCTTTTTAGAGATTGAAGCTTTCAGGCAGAGTAAAAACGATACACTTAACCATAAGCCAGTGTTATCTTTCAGTTGGGCTGTGTAAGTAGAATCGTCCGAAAGACTTAATGTTGCTTCTTGATACATTAACGCATAAATGTCAGGAAAACAGAAACTCTTGATGTTCTGGGTATGAAAATCTGGAGCGATATCGCGTTGCTGGAGCATATTTTTATTCTATTAAAAGATGTGTCCAAATGTCATTATTTCTCGAAACGATGTAGAAATTACTTAACACCATCTGATTTTCTTAATATTTATGCCACATAAGTCCGACCAAATATAGAATAAATCCATCATGCTACGGCTGGTACTTACCTAAGATTACTCTTGAGCCTGCTATTGGTCTTGGCCTGGCTGGTAGTCCCTTTTGGAGATTCTTGACAGTATACAAGTTCGTGAAAATGTGCCCATCGGTAACCTTGTGTGTATAACCGTATCGATTCCCTTAAGGACCGTCGTAATGTGGGATGGGTTTCACTGTTCTATTGATAAAATATGGACTTAGTTCCCGAAAACCAGGATTTTGTGCACGATAGGAAATTTTCAAAAAGAGCACGCCCATTTGTGATCAACATTGGCAAAGCAAAAAATTTTATGTTTACGATATCTCCGTCATGTTATTAAAAAGCCATTTTAATGTAAACGTACAGAAAAGGGGAAGACCAAGTAGAGAAATTAAAAAGGATACGCCGAAGACCGGGGCACGTTGAAATCTATTCTTAAATCGACTAAAGGAAAAAACGTTCTGAAATTGCCACCAAAGTGGGTGAGTAGGCAAATCGTCTAAGACTGGTTATGGTTAGCAAATAAATTTTACCCACTAAAGTATATTCGTTTGCAAAATATTTAAAAAAAGAAACAATATACTCCTTTTCATCCCTGTTATACGTTTATTTATTTAAGCACTTCAAATAATATTGTTTAAAATTGTATTAAGACAGTATGGCGAACATAATGGTTGTTGTTGTAGTAAAAGAAAAAAATTCTATTTTAAGTGTCTATTGAATTCAATTTATTTTATATATTAAAACAAGCAAGAAAGCTATAGGCGGTTAAGCCGGACCATATTACACTCTACGTCACACATTTGGTAAGGCTCTTTGAAAAAAAGGCCGATAATATTTGTATTAAGTACAATAGTTGGCGGAATAAAAAAAAATATATAAACATAAAGCATAAAGATATTTTGTCAAAATTAATATAAATTCGAGTTAGTTATAGCCCAAAGCATTTGAATAGAGGCTGTGCCAAAAGATTGACCGGCTATCAATACAAACAATTTTATTTGTGCTGTGCCCCATCTCATCAAAATATCTTTAAAATTGTGGCCTCTACAAAAATACATGGACACCCAGCCGGATGGGCGGATGGACGGACGGACGGACATGATTAAATCGACTCAGGAAGTAATTCTAAGTTGATCGCTATACTTGAAAGTGTGTCTTCGAATATTTTTTTTTGGGCGTCACAAACATCTGCACAAACGCATAATACCAATAATACTGTGCAGCGTTGCCACTGAAAAATTTTCTATTCAACCAAATTCGCCTACAAAACCTACTAAAATCCTTTGAAGCCAACCAATTTTTTTAAATATTTAAAAACAAATATATTTTTATAAATTTCTGGTAAATCATAATATCAATCCCACTATATACATAAGTGGTAGCAGATTAATTCGTTTACTTTTATTATAAGTATGTTTTTAAGCCTTATGACAGTTATACTGAAATCAGCCCATAGTGCGAATTTCGCATTATTTTAATAAAATGCAAATTTTGTTGAAATATATTTATGCACAAATATCATTTTTTGTCATTTTTAGTTTCGAGATAATCGGTTTGATCCAACCTTCCATACCAGGTCTCATTCCGAAAACGAAATTTAAATTTTGTATTTGAATTTGAATTTAAGAAGAGAGGCAAGAAACATAAGGCTCGTGTTGTATTTTAAATAGCTTGATGGTTTAGAGTATTCAAAAAGTAATTCTGTCCATGGAAAATGAAACGATTTTACTGAGAACTGAAAAATTTGGAGCGATCAGTGTTCTGACCTTTTAAATATAAAAAACCGTATATCTTCTTAAGCCCACCAAAATAAAGTTTAGCCGACCATTCGAACAAACGAGAAGAAATCCCACTAACTATTTTTGGAAAAGACCAACACAATGGCAACGCTCAGTGCGGGTATAAATATGTAAATGATTTTCTTTACTCCCAAAAAAAAATACTCCAAAAACCATTGTATGAGCGTTTGTATGTATATGTGCACTTTTGTCTGCATTTGCGTAAGTTTATCTTGCGAAAGTCCAATAATAAAGAAAAAGTCTTTAAGCAAAATTAAACTTAGCCAAAGTTCCCTTTTATTTGTATTTCTAAAGGAGCATAATATTGAATGTTCATTTCTTAAGTTAAATATTTACATTAGGATGGTACTTAAATAATGGGAGAGACTAGTAAAGCCCACTATCAGTATGTTGTTTAAAAAGTACTTGAAAGAAAATTTCCCGCAATATGTATGTTTGTATTGTATATAAAAAATGACATTTTTTTGCCTACTCACTTACATTAAATATATATTTGTCAGTAAGAGTTTTTGTGTTTCGTCTTTATTTATACAGAGACACATTCTCTTAAACTTTACACATAGTTGCAAGAAATGGTTGGCTGTTATTTAGTTTATAAGGCAAAATTAAATGGAATGTATAAATTTATTTTATTTATATTATTGATTTCTAATACCATTTTATATGACCTGACATAAACAGACAAAAATAAATAAGAAAAGTGCCCACAAGCATAGTTACACTAATACAGAGCCTGTCAGTTTGTCCTTTTTTTATTTTGCCTGTCCTACGCATAAGACTTAACCCATCAAACAATTTTTAAGGACAAAAATAGACTTGCTCGAAATAAAAATTGTATTGTTGATGAAATTGTCTCATATAAAGACTACAAATTAAATTTTTTTTACTCAGGAATTGCAAATATATTTTGATTTACTTTTGTAAAACAATAATAAATATAATAAAAATCTCTTTATTTATTGAACTACGAGATTGTTGGGTAAAAAAGATTTTCTTATATTGAAAAAATCTAATATAAAAATTAAATTCAAATTAAAATTTGCAATTAGTTTCAACTAAAAAAATAAAAATTCTAAATCCCTATAATTCAACAAATTAACGCTATCTTCAATTAGAGCAAAAGTAGTGGCTTTTTAGTTACTTCCATTCAGAATTAAACTTTCTTTTGTTTGGAAATACATTTTAATAAATAAATGCATATGTGTATGCCTTTGCAGATATATTGCACATTCATGTTAATAAAAAATATAAGGATCAACTTAATATGAAATTTAATTATACACGTGTTTTAGATATACATATTTTGCAAAGAAATAATCATTGTCTGTTTTGGTAATCATTTTGTCAGTCAGTTGGCATTTAAATGGAATAAATAAAATATATTTATATAATCTTAATTGCAAATGCATATCTTAAGCATTTTAAATAAATATTTGTATGAGCATGTCATAGAAGGTATTAGAAAAGGAAGTTGCAGACGAAAGTGTTGTTAAATATTTTTCATTAGTATAAATGTTTCATTATAAGTTGAATACTATAGGGGCAAACAATGTTGTAGATTCCAAAAATGATAGCTATGATCAATAACTCAAGTGTTGTGCTGTATGTAAATCTCGCTGTGTTTTATACTTTTTTAGGATGGCTCTTACGTAAAACCTTTTTAAATAAATAGGCTCTGGTCGTTGCCCCGATAGACCAGTGGTAAGTTCAGGAATCTATCAGTCTGGGGGTTGTGGGTTCGATTTTTACCAGAGACCCTTATAAGTCTCCTTCATTCTACTTTTCTTTCTCTAAACTTCTTTTTTTCCCTATGCCTCCATCCTTTTTCCTCTCCAGTTAACACAAACGAACAATTGTGTTAATCATATATCTGTTCCGTAAGAATATAAGTTTTTAATTAAACAATACCTAACAATATTTTATATGATAACTTTTGATAATTTTTGCCATCACAACTTCAAGCAATTATGACAGTTTCACATTATTTTTTCCTAACCATGGTTTTTCTTTGTGTGTATCTTTTTTTGCTAGGAGTTATTTTGTTAGGAGTAATTTCGTTTAAAACAGCTCCATGTTACCAAAAATAACATTCATTATACAATACGAGAATATTCAGCTTGCTCTAGTGGCTGTTGTCCGAAACTTGTATATCATTTAGAAGCGTTTTGCAATAAAAAGGATGCAACTTAGAGATTTGGAAGATCCCAAAGAAAAATCTTAAGTTGTTCTACTAAACTGGTCAAATCAAGCACCATTGATAGCTGTCCTCTCTAGGTCTAATAGAAGAGAAACTTATATCCATATTGAACAAATTTTCCAGAACCTCGTTATTTTCTCAGTTTATTTTGCACTAAGATTTTCACTAACTAAGAACCAATAAATTTTTTTAATATTAGCCCCCCTACAGCTGATCGTTACTATAACGCCTAGTCCTCATGCTGATATTACTGCCTAATTTGCCCATCGCATTTCGTATGACTACATGTCTATATAAACGTCAAATGTTATTTTGAGTAAATAACCGACCATTTGCAGTACTTCCCTCTATTAGTCATAATAAAAATATTTATGAATAAACTTGCTCAGCACATCACAATAGTACTTATTATTGTACAAGTGTACTTATTATATACAAGTGGATTTTTTACAAATGTAGAAAAGCTTTTGAACCCAAAAAGAACGGAAAAAGTACAGATCGATTTGAAAGAATACATAGAATAGCATCACATTAAAACACTTTGACTGTCTTTAAACGGTCTTAGAAAAATTTTTATTACTAAAATTTATTTGCGTACTTTAAGGAACTTGTTCCCTTACAAATTAGTTATTGAAATAAGTAATTTGCTGCATGTTCCTGCTAAACGCCCTAAAAAATTATGAGAAAGACGCTGTTTATAATTTATATATAAAGAAAGATGCTAGTTTCAATAAAACTAGCAACATCATGCCTCTAGAGCAGCCCTGCACAGCAAAAAAACAAGTCTTTTTATTTTTGATGCCATATTACGGCTTGAGCACTTCCTGTGAATTTGAAAAGTTTTTGTGAAAATCATTTGAAGCCTATAAAGGACCCTCCGAAGATACAGTTTTACAGGGCGACAAGTATGTTATATATTCATCGAACTTGTTTTTTTATTACTTAAAATCAAGCTGACCAGTGAAGATTTTAGATAACAAAAACTTCATTTTCGCTTATAAATTTGGCTCTAAACGACAACATAATACCATCGAACCAACCCACAGATTGTTAGTGTTTGTTTAAAAAGCTTTTCTGGAAAAAAAAATACTGTTTGGGTCTTTTAATTGATGTCACTCAAGCTTATAACAAGGTATGGCACAAAGGCCTGTTTACCATACCAAAGCTGAACACAGCATTAGATCTTAATAATTTATTAAAAACAACAACAATTTATGACCAAAAGGGGAGACTACTGAAGTTTCCTTCAACCAATAGAGGCTGACATATCTTAAGGTTAATCTATAAACAATACTCTACTTTCTTCGTACAACACACATGCAAACAAAACATTTAAGCCCATATGCAGGCATATGCTGATCATACTAGTTTTCTCAGAATATCCTATCATTTTGAAGCAGAGGAATGGGAAAATTTATTAAATTAAAAGAAACAGGCTTCTCAACTTTTATTAGTAACCATATGGTGGCTTAATACCTTGAAACGAAATATTGGTACATTAAGCTGTATTGTGGCCTTACATTAAGCACCAAATTCTATGCCTCAACTGTAAGCTACAGGACTGCAACGCAATTTTGAAACCAATTTGGTGCTAGTGCTACGGGTATAGTTCCCAGATATTTTTGGTTTATGAATTTAAAAATAAACGTCAAAACAATTTTTTAAGAGCTTCAAATAATCGTTAACCCTTAATTGAATTATTGTAATAATTTATTCCCTAAATAATAAAAAAAATTGGCATTAAAAGTGTGTAGTTTCCCTAGAAATAGTAACAAAATAAAAAAAAAACAAACGAAGTCATGGTTTAAAATGCAAAAAAAACACAAAAGTATCGAAATTTGTTTTATGTTCCTGAATTTAGCTGTAAAACCTAAACTATAATATTTTTGTAAAATCAAATTCCAGAATACATTATTCAATGACCCTCTTAAACCTTGTTCTAATTCTTGTTGTATAACAACTATTCTTAATAAAAATTTTTATTATAATCATATAAACACGCAATTGTTAATATTTTTAAGTCATATATATAACGCAACTTTCAAAATTGGCCATGAAACGGTCGCAAAACTTTATTTTAAAAATCGCCAAATTAAGTGTAAAAATCGTCCAATTGTCAACCCTTTTTTTTGGTACCAGAAATGTTCAAAATGATAAATTGTCAAATCTGTCAACCGTGGCTACGGGATAAACTTTCGGGAACTGCCTTCGCCTACGCCTCCAACATTATAAAAAAAAACATCGCCGTAAAAACAAATCCCTACAAACAATTAATGCAGCATCTTTGTATATTAAAAACAGCAGCATCCACCAAGATCATCAAGTTTCACCAGGCTAATGCAAAATCTTGAACTATGTAGACAAGTACTTAGATAAGCTAGAAACCCTTCCAAATCCACTCGCTCGAAACATCTTACAGCATGGCGGTTACACTCATTTAAATAAAAAAGGCAAAGTTGTCCTCAGCTGAAGAATCATATTTCTTAAATTTTTTATTTTTATTCTGGCAATGGCTTGACTCAAATATTTTTCCTTTATATTTAAGATTTTCTTACTTACTGTTAAGTAGTTAATAAAAAGAAAACTCATAAATAAATTATACGTTAAAAAAATTTTACTACTCATTTCTATGTTTGGCAAGAAATTAATCTACGAGCGAAATTTTAAATCATATTAAGAAACCCGGCAAATCAATGGTAAGTGCACGAAACTATCAGTCTAGGAGTTTTGAGTTCGACTCCCCCCCGGGAAACCCCGGTAAGTCTACTTAATTTTTATTTTCTTTCTTTCTTATCCTTTTCTAAATTTCTTCTTTCTTTTGATATGCACCTATTCCATCTGCCTCTTCAGATAACACAAAGGGACCGAATTAAGCGGACCAATGTGAGGAATATCATTTTTTTTAATGGCTGCCTGTTCTATCTAACCCAGTTGAAGCAACCAACTCCTGTTCCTTCAGTAAACATTTTTGTTCTTGTCATCCATCTTCTCCTCCAAAGTTTGGCTGAAAAGAAATATTTTATATTTGTATTAGTTTTATATAAATATAAAATGTTTTTAAATTAATAAAATATATTTAATATAAAATATTTAAATTAAAGTATTCTTTAATTGTTTGTGAAAGAAATGCTTTTGTTTAAAGAAAAATTTTTATAATTTAGTTTATTACACAATAATAAAATGAATAAAGAAGTGTCTTCTATTCTCCTACAATGGTATTAAATTTAACTGAATTTAAAACAATAAAATAAAACAATAAAAGTTTACATACAGCTAAAGGGCTTTTTTAAAAACAAATACATTTAGATTAAGATAAACAGAGCTAAAATCCGATTAAAAACAAGGAGTCTGAAATGCACACACACTCACATAAAAATAAGGAGAAAGTCGACGAAGTAATTGAAAACAGTAAAGTAACTGGTAAACTGGTTACACATTCATACTTAGGAAGATATACATTTATGCATATGAATGCAAGTACATAGTACTTACTATAGTGTTTATATTTGAAAAAGATGCTGGAATTGTTTTTTTAGCAAAGACAAAATAGTACATACTTACACTATTGCAATTATTAAAAACAGTTTAGGGCAAATTAATTGGGAGTATTTGGAATTAGATTTGTGAAATATGAAACACTTTACTGCGTTTATTTTTTAATCTATTTATTACTATACCCAATCAGATATTTGTAACGCCCAAAATAAATGGTCTGTGACCCACCTTCAAGTAAATTGATCGACTCGGAATCACTTCCTGAGTCGACTCAAGGATGTTCATCCGTCCGTCTGGCTGGGTGCCCATTTATTCTTCTGAACACACCACAGGAGCACGCTACAGGTCGCAATTTTAAAGATATTTTGTCCATCCGCCCATCTGGCTGGGTATCTATCTAATCTTGTGAGCTCACCACAGGAACACTTCTCAGGTCGCAAATTTTTAAAATATTTTTGAAACTTGGCACTGGCCCTAAGCATGTTGTTCTTGATAATTTTTTTGCATAGCCCTTATACAAATGTCCTCTCGGAATAAACAATTTTGGGCCCTAACGTATGTCAGAAAATAATTATCTTTCTAGGGTTAATGAACAAAAGTGTAATTGGTCTAATTCTTACAATAAAACTCTCATACAAATATCCTGCCGGAACTAGTAGTTTTGGCTATAAAGAGGTAGAATATTATTTTACCTTCTTAAAATAATGCACACATCTTATCAGTCGATTTTTTATAAAGCGTAGGGTATCATTTGGTCGAGCTTGACCGAATACAGCTTTCTTACTTTTTTGAAAAAAACTGGGTAGTCGCAAGTCCTTGCCTCTATCGGTCAGTTGGTTGATAAGTTATATGATGGAACAGGAGGGCCCCTGGGCAACCTTTTATCAGCACTAGTGCCTCAGTCTACTTCCTCGGGGTAACTTTTAGTTTACTAGAAGACTAAAACACATGGCTAAATTAAAGACAACCAGTCTTGTGCTAAAAGGGATCAGTGGCTTGAGGCAGGTTGTCCTTGTTGTCGCAGTAGCATGTAATTACATCACCAATAAGTGGCACAGCAATACAAGGTTCTAAGGGTACCAATACCTTATCTGTGTTAAATAGAAATCGGTATAAATTATACGGAAGTAGATTTCCGAGGCTGACCAGAGTCCTATCTGGTACCACGGGAATCAGTTGGCCCAATGTGCTTACCAGTGCATGAACTGATTAATGGTGAAGTCTCCTTTGGGAGTTCATGTGGTGGTTGTGGTTATCCCCAAGTGGGGCAACTGAGAATGAAAGTGAATATGCTGGGGTCCGTGTTGTGCGGTCCCCAGAGTGATCACGGAAGCGGTCTTATATGAACTTAAGGTTCACAAGATAGAGTCTCTAGCTTTGGCGGGTCTACCTAGATACTTGAGCAACTGATGAAGTAGGCTAAAAGCTGAAAAGGTGTAAGTGTGTTTGGAAGGAGGTGAATAGGGAAACTGGCTACGGGTAGGGACCCTAGGATCAAAAACAAGATCCTGTCAGAGTAATAGCAAATAATGAAATGGCCGGCATTGGCATGTTGGAGCATGTGCGTTATTCGGTCCTGACTGGTGGTGAGAAGATTATGAAGCGTTGATGAAAGTGGAGAAATTAATTTGTCTAAACAAAAAAAAGATCCTTCGAACAAAGCTGGGTGTCGCATTCGTTGGGTGCGACATGATAATCATAATCTTTCTTGCTTAAGGTTGGGTGCTGTTTCACAAGCGTGTGGAGACGTGTCTTGTCGGCGCGGATCTGTTTTAATTATAAAAGGCGAGATTAAAATTAGAGACGCAATTAAGGTTTTGATAGCCCAACTCCTCACTGGCGGAGAGCCATGGCAGAGAATTGCAACCTGGGTGGCAGGGTGGACCAATCTGTAGGCGCTAATGGACGCTTTGTTTCTACCAAGTTTTAAGAGCTTCGTGAATTATTGCCCGCAGGGTAGGTATTCTCGTAAGACCCTTAACGTCTATCGGTCAGTTAACAGATCTTGCTAGTTTTAAATAGCGTTTGTTTTAAGGATGTTTTTACACATATAAAAACTACTTTTTTATTTCTTTCAAATCAAAATTGGTTTGCTGTCAATATTTAATTATTATCTAATTGTATTTTTATTTAATTTTTTTAATAAAATTCTTGACAAATTCTAATTAAAATTGTTTATTTATTTTACAATTTTTTTTGAAGGAACGAAATTTGACAACTGTTGGCCAATTTTTCAGTTAAAAGTCAAACAATTTTTTGTAATCACTTAATATCTGTTAGCATTTTTATACCCTTCACATAAGTGATAAGGGTACACAAGTTGGTCATTCCGTAATTTATTTAATATTCATCTGAAACCCCATGAAGTAAATATTTTTTTGGTCCTTACAGACAGGAAAGTTGATTTGGCGGTATCCATCCTGCCGTCACACTATCTGTCTGTCTTTCCATGTTATGTTTGAAATCAACTTTTTGAAGCCCCCGGTGACGCATAGAGCCATAGGTAGTATCAAACCTACAACAATATCTGCAAAAAAAATTCCTATTGAAACCCAGCCAAATCCCCCGATAAATGACTCAGATATTAATTTTGTATAAAAACTTCTACAACTGTCCCGGAGTGTCCGTTGCACGAGTGCAATGTGAAACTCACCCCCAATAGTTTTTCTTCACTAACAGCTTTGTGAAACATACTTACACCCTATCTACACCTCCTAGCAGGGTTGCCATACAAAGTTTAATTTATTTTTAATTTCATTAAATCGCTCCCACAGCTTCCAGAGTGCTTCTTTAAAGGCCAAATGTAACACTGACCCCAATTACTTACATACTTACCCCCAATCTCCGGCGCCTAACAGGGTTGTCATACAAAATTTAAAAAAGTAAGGGAAAAAAACTCTAAAACTTTCCCGGATTCGCCTTTAGAGGAAAAAACCTTACGACATATCCCCGTTAGTTTTCCCTCCCAAACACATGCATAGAACATACTTATCCCCTGTATCCATCGCTTAAGGGGGTTGTCATAAAAAATTTAAAAAAATTATGTAAAAATGCCCATAACTTCCCTAGAGTCGGCCTTAGAGAAATAAAGTGAACGATCGACCTCCATTAGTTTTCCCTCTAAATCATATTCCTAAAACATATATTCCCCCATCTACATCACCTAAGGGAGCTCTTACACAAAGTTTTGGAAATTGTAATAAATAAATTCCCCACAGCTTCCAGAGTTCCCGTGGTTAGGTCAGATTTAAGACTAACCCCAGCTCAGTTTTCCTTGCAAGCATTTTCTTAAAACCCTTAAGGGGTTGCCATAAAAAATTCGAAACAATTACAGTGAAAACCCCTACACGTTGTGAAGGGAATATCAGATTCAGCAGAGTCGAATATTGTGCTCTTACTAGTTTTCGGTAGTTTTTTTATTAATTTTCAAACAATATTTTAATTTTGCTACTTGAGCAATAATAACTTATAGTGCCTATCGATTTTTGCACAACTCTAGAAATACAAATTACGAAATATACATCATAAACTATACATAAACATGAAAATTTCAGTTTAAACATACAATAATCTATGGAGAATAAAACAAAGTGCCCATAAGTTATGTAAATTTTTGTAGACATATACACACATACGTTATTTAGATGTAAAAGATATACGTTTATTAGCAAATATCTACATACTTGCTTGATAGTCCTACCAGGAATAATCTAAACATAAACACGTCTCCGTATGGTTAGACCGAAGCACAAGCTAACACCTACACACACTGCTTAAATGAGTCAGTAAGAAGAGTATGAAAACTATTGGTAAAATATATCTACTGCTCCTTCTGTGTAAAGATAACAACTTTAATATTTACTAGTGTCTGGTAGACCTAAATAAGACTAATACACATATGCACACACCAACACACTTTACGCTTGTGGCACAAATTTTGTTACAAAGGTGTGTGTATGTGTGCGTGTGTGTGTATTTTTTATATCTTAGTGTTTGTCCACGTGCGTATTTGATTGTATGTCTCTGACCAACATGATTGTGGTTGTTCTATGGATAATGCAGATATGCCACTTGGGTATACTCAATGTCAATTAATATTTAACAACAACAACAATATCTACAGCACAGATAAAATGTATTGGAAACAAAAACGTATACAGCAGAAGGTGAGTTGTGTCTATAAACATTCACATTTTCTTTACCTTAATTTGAAAACCTAATAGGAATAATGCAGAAAGAAAATTTGATAAAAATTTTTAATATTTGTTTTGATTAACAAGTTTTAAAAATTTTATATTTTTAATTAATATTATCAAAAATATATTTAATACAATTAGGGGATTCACAGAGTGTCCTATTATATTCGTTTGTCATAATGTTATACAATTTCACAATGTTTTAAAAATCTTCACCAACAATTGGACACTCATCGCAGGTGTATATAAAATTGTTATGCAATTTAACAAACATATCCTACGACTTGGTATGTTTTAAAGAACTATTATTCTATTTGTGACTTCCACGTGAGGCGGCGATCCAGGTGAATGCCAAGATATTTCGTCTCAATTCGTTGAGGCACCGTATGGTTGTTATTAAGAATTGGGGGGCACGTTTCCTTGCGTAACGTAAAAGTAACGTGGGTGCATTTTGTTCATTTATTTTTATCCCCCACAACTTTGCCCATTCTTCTACTTGGGATACGTGATGTTGAAGTGGTTTCGATGCCTCTTTAGGGTCTTTATAAATACTAAGGAAAGCAGTATCATCAGCAAATGTTGATGTATGAGTAAGATTGTTTGTGGGCATATCTGCTGTGTAAAGCAAGTACAGAATTGGACCTAGTATACTCCCTTGAGGTACACCAGCCCCTAATGGTTGAGAAGAACTTATTTGATTTCCCTCTTTAATCATAAATTGTCGACCGGTTATGTATTTTTCTAAAAGGTTGAAAATATTAAATGGAAGGTTGATCTTTGATTTTTTTAACAGGCCTTCATGCCATACTTTGTCGACAGCTATAAATAGCGTGGTGCAGTATTTCTTTTCCTCAAAGGCTTTTCGAAAAACCTGTACCAATCTGTGGGTTTGTTCGATTGTACTATGTTGATTTCTAAATCCGAATTGGTGATCTGGAGTGCTGTTGTTTTCATTCAGGATCGGAGTCAGCTTGTTTTTAAGCAATTTCTCAAACAATTTGGACATAGTTGGCAACAGACTTATAGGCCTATAAGACTCTACCTTTGAAGGATCTTTGCCAGGCTTAGGAATCATCTTTACTAAGGTAATTTTCCATATAGGCGGGAAATGTTCGAGCCGTAATATGGCGTTAAAATTAAAAAGAATTATTCTTTTTGCTGTGCAAGGCAGCTCCAAAAGCATTTTGTTGCTAAATTCATCAATGCCAGGAGCTTTTTTAGCATATAAATTATTGATAGCCTCTACGACATCTGACAACTGAAAACGTATTTCCATAGGACATCTAGCAACAACAGGCGGTAATTTACTCATGCCAGTGCATGGTTTTAGGGTGAAGACATTTGTTAAATGACTTGCGAGCAGATCACATTTTTCTTAATCTCTTCTTGCCCAGGATCCCCTCAGATTACGTAGCGGTGGTTTCGCGATAACGGGTTTTTTAAGATATTTAGCTGATCGCCATAGTGAATAATTCGTCTGAGGATTCGAGTCTAGACATTCGAGGTGTTCCTTAAGAAATACTAATCGGTGAACCTCTAGAAAATTTTTCAATTGGTTTGTACGTTCCTTCAACTTGGTTTTAAGTTGGCGTGATCTGTGCTTTTGTCATTCTCTTCGGGCTCTTCGATGTTGCGATAGTAAGAAGTAGCATGATCAATGGCTTTTTCTATGTTTTCAATAAGGCTGCTCAGACAATCAGCCTTATTGTATTTTAACCAATTAACTCTTTTAAATTAAAAAATATCACTAGTTGGTATTTGATGAGGACTAAAAATAGTGATTATAGTGGAAGAGTGGTCTGAAGATAAATCCAACGAGTCTTGAGCTTCGGGAAGTTCCGGGGATATACCTTTTGCTACGCCAAAATCGATTACGTCTGGAAAAATTCATCAACGCAAACATTTGTTGCTTGTATATAACATTCGGAGAGACCACCGATCCATTGATGTTTGATTCTTGATTTGATTATTATAGCCGATTGTTTAACTATCTAAAAAGCAATAAAAATAAAAATTTATAAAAAAAATTCTCTTCAAAAAACAAAGTAAAACTAAATTTTGCTTTAACTTTGCTTCCGAGCCCCCCGAAAAAGTATTAAAAATTAGAAAATCTAAACAATAGTAAAGGAAGACAACCGTTAATTAAAACACAAGATTTTTTAGTGGATTGTAAAACTAACTTCTAGGCTCTAGGCTCAGTTTGTTTCTATTGTCAGACTGCAAAGTGGTAAATTTTGTCGACCTGACCTTTCTCTACCTTTACTGACGAAATATTTGGCCTTTACCAATTTGGCCTAAGGCCTGGTAAAATCACCACTGACCATGTATTTAAATTATGTCAAGAAAACTCAAGAGAAACAATTAGCATTTGTTGGCCAAATATAAGCCTAAAAAAAAAACAATTACGAGACTTATTTAAATTCAACAAGCAGATAGTCTACTAGATTGGAGCAAACTGTGAACGTTGGTAACCTCCATTTGCAAGTAGTAGCGAAATTCTAGCGTCTTGGTACCGCTATAAATAAAACAAACGACATCAGTTCGGAAATAAGGCAAAGAACTATACTTGGTAATAGATGCGAAGTATTTTTGGATAAGAAAATATTTTCAGAAGGGGGCTCTTTCTCGATAGACAAAGTCCACACTATACAAAATAATTATTCAACAGGTATTTTTTTTACAACTCAAAGATACTTTCTCAAGCAGATAACGGGGTTGCTGAGGGAGAAAAATACTCTGCAAGATATATGTACCAATTAGCATAGGTAGAACTTTAAGGTATCATTCTCATCATTCTCATTTCATAAACTATAGGCCAACGTCTATGTAGTGAAGCGCGTTATAATTCCAAAACCTCGATAGCTTGAGCATGTTGTGCAAACGCCTAAAAATGATTCACTAAAAAATCTTGAGGATTCAACCTTGAAGAGATGCTGCCAAGAGAAGCTGGCCCCAGACTGCCTGTTCTGGCCAGAATATCGCCGCTGTTGGCGACGATGTCGAGTGTCGCCAAGAACATCAACCAAACGCTGTCCTTCGCAACTAACCATCAGCCGGTCGTCCCTAAGGCGAATTTTGATCAAAGACCTACGCATGTTTCTCTACAAGGTCCGGTTCGTGTATTAGCCCAAGCTGTCCTCAATCTTTAAGCCGAAGCAGACGATTTTTCGACCAAAATCAAAATGGGCGATGAGGCTCATTTTTACCTCAGCGGGTACTTAAATAAGCAAAACTATCGCTTTTGGGGCACCAAAAATTTACAAGTGATGCAAGAGAAGTCATTTTAACCACTCAAAGTGACTGCATAGTTCATAGGACACCGCAACAGTGGACGGTTAGCGCTATGGGGCCATGTTAGCTGAGTTTTTTTGTTTCGCAATTAAACCACAACCGAAATTTCAAAGGCGCCGTTTTGGGGTCGCCTATCTCTCAATTTAACCGTTCCAGATTTTTTTGTGTGGTTTCTTGAAGTCCCGTGGTTTAGTGAAAGAGCGTGAGACCCCGAAAGCTCTCAAGGGCAACAGTCGACATGGGTGTGAGAATCTGTCACCGGAAACTCTCTTCAAAGTGATGAAAAGAGTCCGTAATGCAATTAATTGTAACGTCACCCATTTGGTCGACATCATCTTTCCGACCAATAAAATTCTAACGGTTTAGGTAAACATAATCAAAAAACAGAACCAGAGTTTTTTTTACAAATTTTAGTTTTTTAGTTTGGCTTAAGTTTATATAATTTCTTTTTACTAAAAGGAAATAATTTTTTTCCGTTAATTTTAAAGAAAATTATATTTGAAAGTTTTTTTATTCAGTAAAAAAATGAGAGCCAAACATGTGTGGAACAAAAGAGTTATTTTTTAATTTTGACAAAAACAAAGAATTTCTATGCCAATATCCTGGCTAGGTTCAGTTGACGCTTTTCAGGTATAATTGGATGTAGCTCTGCTTGACTTAGAAATAATACATCGTACCCATATCAGGCAGTGTCTACCACTTCTTGCTCAAAACTGGGTTTCTTCATTCAATTCGGCTGGTTGATTCTCGTAAAGAAGCAACTTTTTAAACGACAATACTCAGACATTGGCTTTGGCCTGAGCCTGGGCTTCTTACTGACAATACATGGCATGCTTAGATCATTATTGCATCAAAGAGCGACTGTTTGCAACTCCGAATCACGCGATTAGCAAGAAGACATATACTGACGCAAAATATTTATTGTTTAACTGATCGGGAGTTTGATGTTAGTGAAAGTTTGGAGGACTTATGCACATTTTCTTGTTGGGGATGTTGGTTTGCTAAGCATTTAATAGGAAACGTAAAGTTGGTTGCGGCCAACCTCAATAAGGCCCACTGGCTTGTTATATGGGCCGTCATTGCCTTGCTGGCCACCACTTCGTTTACTTGTTGTTGCCGCCGTTAATTTTTTTCCTGTTAGTAATGATAATAATATCCAGTTGTTTCTGATAAGTGGCTCTGATTTGACAGTGGTCTACTCGTGAGAGTGATATGTTTTTGCATTTATTAGCTTATATCAGAACTTGCTAGCGTATTAGTATTATGACTAAATAATATCAAGTATACGCAAGAAGTACTTAGTCTAACGCCATTTTTTATAAAAATATTTTTGATTTTGATAAAACCGATTTTGTACACAAAATCATATTTTAAAACCTGTTATAAAGTTTAAATATGTTAATGAGTAGGTCCTACCTTTTTTTTTTTTTTTTTGTTTAATATTTAGCATAAGTATTAATTTTCGAATTCACAAGGTACAATCTTAAGGCATATTGTCAAAACAATTAAATAAAAAAACGGAATGCAAGCTTCTTTTATTAAGTTATTTTTATTTAATTATTATCCATCAAAGTTTTTACAAAACTAGTATTTCACTGACAAAATGTAAAATTTTTATGTAAAATATAAAGTTCATAAAATACCTTCAAAACTATTTTTTATTATTTATTAAAATTAAAGCACAAGTTAAAATTATTTCGAATATATTTTTTACTGCTTACTTCTGTCCCCCCAAAAATGTAAAATTTCGTAAATTTTCTAGTGGGTAAAGCACATTGTTTTCTTTATGCAGTTATATCAGTGCAATTGTTATTTGTTTTTATACCCTTCACATAGTGATAGGGTATATATCACTTTGTCATTCCGTTTGTAATTTCTTTATTATTCATTTGCGACCCCATAAAGTATATATATTCTGGATCCTTATAGATAGGGAAGTCGATTTAACGTTGTCCGTCTGTCCGTCTGTCCGTCTGTCCGTCTGTCCGTCTGTCTGTCTGTGTGTCTGTCTGTCCGTCTGTTGAAATCAAGTTTCCGGAGTCAAATAAAAAGATACAGACCAGTTGGATGTGTCAAACGATCAGAAATATCCCGCTAACAATCGCTATTTAAAATCAGCAAAATCGGTTCACTATTGACCGAGATATAAGCGAAAACCCAGAGTAACCCATTTTTTTTAGGACAAAATCCGTGCATATATCCCTATATATCTCAGTAAGTATAGTCACTCTTGCCACAAAACTTGGCACGGATACTCCTAAAGAAGGGATCTAAATAATGGAAAAATTTTTTTCAGATAGGACCAGGGGAAGGGGTATTTTTCCTACAATTGCACAAATGTGGTAAAATATTTTATGCGCTATATCTCGTAAACTATAACAGCTATCGACCTAAAATGTTCTACAAAAAATAATTGTACGCAAAGACCTACACTTTAAGGAAAAAATTTTGAGTGAGGGGAAAAAAAAGGGGTAGCTCCCATACAAATCGACAATTATTATAAAATATTCGATACGCTATATCTCGGAAACTATAACAGATATCGACTTAAAATGTTCTACAAAAAGTGATTGTACGCAAAGATCTACGCTTTAAAAAAAAATTTTTTGAGTGGGGGCAAAAAAAGGGGTAGCTCCCATACAAATCGACAATTGTTATAAAATATTCGATACGCTATATCTCGGAAACTATAACAGATATCGACTTAAAATGTTCTACAAAAGGTGATTGTACGCAAACATCTACACTTTAAAGAAAAAATTTTTTGAGTGGGGGCAAAAAAAAGGGTAGCTCCCATACAAATCGACAATTGTTATAAAATATTCGATACGCTATATCTCGGAAACTATAACAGATATCGACTTAAAATGTTCTACAAAAAATAATTGTACGCAAAGACCTACACTTTAAGGAAAAAATTTTGAGTGAGGGGAAAAAAAAGGGGTAGCTCCCATACAAATCGACAATTATTATAAAATATTCGATACGCTATATCTCGGAAACTATAACAGATATCGATTTAAAATGTTCTACAAAAAGTGATTGTACGCAAAGATCTACGCTTTAAAAAAAAATTTTTTGAGTGGGGGCAAAAAAAGGGGTAGCTCTCATACAAATCGACAATTGTTATAAAATATTCGATACGCTATATCTCGGAAACTATAACAGATATCGACTTAAAATGTTCTACAAAAGGTGATTGTACGCAAACATCAACACTTTAAAGAAAAAATTTTTTGAGTGGGGGCAAAAAAAAGGGTAGCTCCCATACAAATCGACAATTGTTATAAAATATTCGATACGCTATATCTCGGAAACTATAACAGATATCGACTTAAAATGTTCTACAAAAGGTGATTGTACGCAAACATCTACACTTTAAAGAAAAAATTTTTTGAGTGGGGGCAAAAAAAAGGGTAGCTCCCATACAAATCGACAATTATTATAAAATATTCGATACGCTATATCTCGGAAACTATAACAGATATCGACTTAAAATGTTCTACAAAAAGTGATTGTACGCAAAGATCTACGCTTTAAAAAAAAATTTTTTGAGTGGGGGCAAAAAAAGGGGTAGCTCTCATACAAATCGACAATTGTTATAAAATATTCGATACGCTATATCTCGGAAACTATAACAGATATCGACTTAAAATGTTCTACAAAAAGTGATTGTACGCAAAGATCTACACTTTAAAGAAAAAATTTTTTGAGTGGGGGCAAAAAAAAGGGTAGCTCCCATACAAATCGACAATTGTTATAAAATATTCGATACGCTATATCTCGGAAACTATAACAGATATCGACTTAAAATGTTCTACAAAAGGTGATTGTACGCAAAGATCTACGCTTTAAAAAAAAATTTTTTGAGTGGGGGCAAAAAAAGGGGTAGCTCTCATACAAATCGACAATTGTTATAAAATATTCGATACGCTATATCTCGGAAACTATAACAGATATCGACTTAAAATGTTCTACAAAAAGTGATTGTACGCAAAGATCTACGCTTTAAAAAAAAATTTTTTGAGTGGGGGCAAAAAAAGGGGTAGCTCTCATACAAATCGACAATTGTTATAAAATATTCGATACGCTATATCTCGGAAACTATAACAGATATCGACTTAAAATGTTCTACAAAAGGTGATTGTACGCAAAGACCTACACTTTAAGGAAAAAATTTTGAGTGAGGGGAAAAAAAAGGGGTAGCTCCCATACAAATCGACAATTGTTATAAAATATTCGATACGCTATATCTCGGAAACTATAACAGATATCGACTTAAAATGTTCTACAAAAGGTGATTGTACGCAAACATCTACACTTTAAAGAAAAAATTTTTTGAGTGGGGGCAAAAAAAAGGGTAGCTCCCATACAAATCGACAATTATTATAAAATATTCGATACGCTATATCTCGGAAACTATAACAGATATCGACTTAAAATGTTCTACAAAAAGTGATTGTACGCAAAGATCTACGCTTTAAAGAAAAAATTTTTTGAGTGGGGGCAAAAAAAAGGGTAGCTCCCATACAAATCGACAATTGTTATAAAATATTCGATACGCTATATCTCGGAAACTATAACAGATATCGACTTAAAATGTTCTACAAAAAGTGATTGTACGCAAAGATCTACGCTTTAAAAAAAAATTTTTTGAGTGGGGGCAAAAAAAAGGGTAGCTCCCATACAAATCGACAATTGTTATAAAATATTCGATACGCTATATCTCGGAAACTATAACAGATATCGACTTAAAATGTTCTACAAAAAGTGATTGTACGCAAAGATCTACGCTTTAAAAAAAAATTTTTTGAGTGGGGGCAAAAAAAGGGGTAGCTCTCATACAAATCGACAATTATTATAAAATATTCGATACGCTATATCTCGGAAACTATAACAGATATCGACTTAAAATGTTCTACAAAAAGTGATTGTACGCAAAGATCTACGCTTTAAAGAAAAAATTTTTTGAGTGGGGGCAAAAAAAAGGGTAGCTCCCATACAAATCGACAATTATTATAAAATATTCGATACGCTATATCTCGGAAACTATAACAGATATCGACTTAAAATGTTCTACAAAAAGTGATTGTACGCAAACATCTACACTTTAAAGAAAAAATTTTTTGAGTGGGGGCAAAAAAAAGGGTAGCTCCCATACAAATCGACAATTGTTATAAAATATTCGATACGCTATATCTCGGAAACTATAACAGATATCGACTTAAAATGTTCTACAAAAAGTGATTGTACGCAAAGATCTACGCTTTAAAGAAAAAATTTTTTGAGTGGGGGCAAAAAAAAGGGTAGCTCCCATACAAATCGACAATTATTATAAAATATTCGATACGCTATATCTCGGAAACTATAACAGATATCGACTTAAAATGTTCTACAAAAAGTGATTGTACGCAAACATCTACACTTTAAAGAAAAAATTTTTTGAGTGGGGGCAAAAAAAAGGGTAGCTCCCATACAAATCGACAATTGTTATAAAATATTCGATACGCTATATCTCGGAAACTATAACAGATATCGACTTAAAATGTTCTACAAAAAGTGATTGTACGCAAAGATCTACGCTTTAAAAAAAAATTTTTTGAGTGGGGGCAAAAAAAGGGGTAGCTCTCATACAAATCGACAATTGTTATAAAATATTCGATACGCTATATCTCGGAAACTATAACAGATATCGACTTAAAATGTTCTACAAAAGGTGATTGTACGCAAACATCTACACTTTAAAGAAAAAATTTTTTGAGTGGGGGCAAAAAAAAGGGTAGCTCCCATACAAATCGACAATTGTTATAAAATATTCGATACGCTATATCTCGGAAACTATAACAGATATCGACTTAAAATGTTGTACAAAAAGTGATTGTACGCAAAGATCTACACTTTAAAGAAAAAATTTTTTGAGTGGTGGCAAAAAAAGGGGTAGCTCCCATACAAATTAACGATTTGTATGAAATTTTCGATACGCTATAACTCGGAAACTATAACAGATATCGAAAACAAATGTTCTACAAAAAGTGATTGGTCATCAAGGGCTACGCTCTGAAGAAAAAAATTTTTGGATGGGGGGTAAAGAAGGGGTAGCTCCCATACAAATTAACAATTTTTATAAAGTTTTTGATACGCTTCTGGAAAACTATTACAGCTATCGACTTCGAATATTCTACAAAAAGTAATAATCAAATAATTCATACATTTTGGAGAAAAAGTTGGAGAAGAGCAGGGGGACTAGAACATTTAACAAGTTTTATTAACCTTTAAATATGAATAATGTCGAAAACTTTTAAAACTCTCGACCTCAAATCTTCTTCATCTATTTCTATTATTCATACGAACGTTAAAATTTTGTTATTTTTTCTATGAACTTTAAAACTCGCCCAAGGTTTTTTATTATATTGTTTGCAGTACAAAATTACTCGGCTGGGTATATTTAAAGACCAATGTGAAGGGTATATAAGATTCGGCACAGCCGAATATAGCGCTCTTACTTGTTTTTTTTTTTGTTTCATCACTGGTAGGAGTATTTTTGTTCTACGTAATACAGATTTTACGGTTATGAGTTGAATTTTTTTTTCCTCTTATTGTTTCTTTTGATGCAGTAGTGCATGTGTATGTATCTGCATTCATTCGTATTTGCGTTACACAAAAATCAGTTGTTGTTGATGCTTTTGCTTGCCTGTTTTTGGACAACCTTACATGTTGTTGTTGTTATTTTTTTCAACATTTGTGTCACATGTTTTGAAGGGCGTATATGCCTGAATGCACAAAAAGGCTACCTGGAGTTTAATCAAAATATTTTTTTGACAATTATTTTTGCTATTTTCTTTCGTTATTAAAATTTGAATGCAATATTACCAGGAGTTTTTCATGGCTTAACCATTGCACCAAACACGTGACGATATCTTGGAATTCCTAGGATTTTCTTTTTACTAAATGATATTGTGTATAGCAAGCTTGGCTAGGCCATACAAAAAAAAAGGATATGCATATATATTTGCATTTTTATATCTCTACTGCCTTTTAAAAATATTTTTTTACATTTAATATTTACTCATTTATATTTAAGCGCAAGATTGTTTTTAACATTTTTATAATAAAAAAATAATTTTTGTTTATTGAAAATAATTAACTAAAAAGTGTTTGTTAAAATTAAATTAGTTAAACGCCTAAGTCCTACATACGTATCCCTGATTTTGCAGATTTCACTAGAAAGGAAATATATATATTAGAGATATTAGGTAAAATCAAAAGATTTACCTCCACTGGAATTAAAAGCGCACTGAGTACTAGTTTTCTACAGTCACAAAATTTTATGTCTGCACTTACTGCAGTGAGGCTCAGGGAATTGGAATGTTGAAGGTGAAGAACTTACAGCCATACGAGAGTCTTAGGAATATTTCCTTCTACTCATGACGAACATTTCAAAGAAGTTGTATTAAGCAAGACTTTGATAAAGTTTTCATTGCTCTATTCTTTCTAGAAGTTTGCAAAGTTAGAATATTTTGTATAAAATAACAGCTTTTACAAAAGTTTCTTAGCTGAACTTTGGAGGAAAGTTTCGGTATTGCATGCAAAGCACTTCCGACTGAAAATTTTCAACCCCTGAGACTTGTAAACTATTACATGACAGAAGCATTCCAGTAAATATAATAATTTTTGGTTAATAATCAGGCGAAACTTCTGCCACTCAGTTTGCAAACTTATTTATCATTACTGGTCAGCCAAAGTAAAGAGGAGCTGCCTGGGCTGGGTCGTCCGTTAGATTAATTTAAGTCTGTGTTTCTGCGCTAAAGAATTGCTTTAGTAACGAATGTGCAGACTATTTAAACAGCAATCTGCCCTGCATATATAATTATAATGCGGAATCAGCTGCAATTCTTCAAGAAACTCTCAAGATCTGGATATTTTAACCGTTTCTTAAAGTGGATAAAAGTAGATGCCATAATATGGGTACATAAAGGATCTTTAGATTGATATGACGCACTTTTAACTGCAAAGGTACGATAATCAGCTGCAATTCTGCAAGAAACTCTAAAGATCTGGATATTTTAACACTTTTTTAAAGTGGATCAAAGTAAATGCCGTAATGTGGATTTATATAGGATCTTTAGGTTGATATCGCCCTCTTTTTTTTTGTATGTATAAGTACGATAAAGCTGATAGTCCGCATTCGAAGGAAGATATCTCGATTGATTTCAAGCTAAACGGGTTACTGAATGGAAGATGAATATATAAGTGAACTCGATATATCTTCTAATGCCCACTGTCATCGCTGCAAAAATAGAGAATAAAAAAAGTAATGATTCAAATATCCCATTCTAGCTGTCATAAAGCTGTTATAAACAGGGTTACCTTAGGAGCGCATCAAAATATTTACAATTTGAGCAAACTATTGAGATACCTATTGAATGCAAGTAAGCCCTTTAATCCAGATTCTAATACCATTTCTAAAGGACGATACGTTTGCCGGGTAATAGGATCGATGTACACCTTATTTGAGAGCTCGCAAGGAAGGCAAGTTTCCACGTAAGTCGGCCATACAAAACTGCCTACAAAAAAATGTTCATTTCTTATTTTATAAAAATTCTGCATGTAATACATATAAGTTGTTACAGTACAAAGTGGGTGAAAAAATATATTTAACATATCTACAAATTAGTTTTTTATATTTATTGAACTTAATCTTTTGGGAATTTAAAAATATTTTTTAGGTCACAAAGCCAAAATAAGAATAGGGGGCGGATAAAGCTACAAAACGCTGAATAGAGAAAGCCATTCAAATAAGGCTTGAAATGAAGTTTTTTCTGAGAAAGAATATCTGCCGCCATTTATTTTCTGTGCAAATAAGAAAAAATTCTAGAGTTGTGTCCGTCATGAACGAACTAGTTCAAATGAACGTTTCTGTAAAGGGAAAGATGAGAAATAGTTTGTACTCTTTCCTTCAAACCTTTCTTCGTTTATCTTTCACCTTCCATGTTTCACACAGAATTGCGTTGGTTATGAAAGAACTATTTCAATTGAACGATAGTTTGTCGCTGTGGCCGAAAATAAAAACAGTTTTTCATTAGGCACACACAATTGTTATATAGTTATTTTTTTTTATTATATTAATAGTTTTATCAATAATGGAATAACTATTTTAATTAAACTCTTTACACAAATCTCTTGCATTTCATGCCCTACACATTTATTTTTTTATTATTAACATATTTTTAGCTTATTTATCACTAAAAAATTTTCTTTTTTTGTTGATCAATTAACACTCAATATTACCATTTTCGTTAAACAAGAAAAAACAGCTGTCAGCATGTCTTGTTTCAGTCCGTCATTCATATTTCCCACAGAACATCTTTCACACAAAACATCTTTCATAAAAGAAAGATGAACGAAAAGAACGAACTATTTCCTTTAAACTTTCTGACCGATTGTGAACCATTCCCTGAAAAGAAAGATTATGCCCAACTCTAAAAAATTCGATCGATATACGTATGAGGAATATTTAATTATTTCAATATCACTCATACGTCTACATATAAAGTCATATATACATATCGGCAAATCCAGCCATATAATTGTTAGAAATATTGTTATATATTCCTAATAATCGGTGAGAAAACGTTATAATCGAAAATAAACCAACAAATAATATGGCAAGTAAAGCTATAATAAGCAGGCAGCAGTCCTAAGTGACCCAAAGCGACAAAAGTCGAGTTCAAGGAACTTTAAAAAATTTTTAAAAGTATTAAAAATAAGGCAATAAATTTTATTAACTAAAAAGCTTTTGTTGTCACAAAAACTTAGCTAAAGCAGTGCGAAACAATAAAACACTAAAGTAACAAGAATCCTTTAAAGAAAGCTAAAATAAATAAAGCATTAAATGCACAAGCGAGCCAGGAAAATTCTCTTCTTTTAAACTACCTACCTAGCTACCTACATTTCTCTATAAGATATATATCATTTAATGATTTTAAGAAAAGGAACTGATAAAGTGAACCTTAAAGCTCCATTGCTTTCTTTGTTTTTTATACGTTTATCAATGCTTATAAATCAATAAATAAAAATTTAATTGTTCATAAATCTTATCTTCTTACTTTAGCAGATAACTTCTTATCCAGCTGCAGTGTTCGATTGTATCTATTTATGTGTTATTGCCTAGATACTCTACAAACTGTTTCATCAGTTAATTATGGTAAAATATTATATAGATATAAACATGTTTGTGTTTATCACTGAATATTCAGGTGTACAATAGTATAAGAGGGGCTCACAAATATTGCAAAAGAGTTACCAACCGTAAATACGTCCTCCTTCAGTAAAATAAAAACTTAAAAAAAATTGTTTAACGAAAAGCTAACCTTAGACCGAATCTTAATTTATTCCTTTTTTATTTAAAAAAATTGGTATTTCATCATATTTTTATCATAAACAAATACAACGTATGTTAAACATACCAACAATATATCCAAATTAATGTCAAAGAAGTAAATTGAACTTTATTTTTGAATATGATTGACATTTCGCATGGACATTGAGCCGTTATAATTTACATACGAAAATACATAAATACTTGGCAACAATATTTATTTTAACTTGTAATCTCGTTTCCATGTGCATTGACAACCAATACAAAACAAACACTAATAACAACAACAACTGCAATAATAATAAACATGGAAAATTTGTGTTGAAAAAGGTTTCTTGTTATTACGTCTACATTCGTTTCACTTGGTCTTTCGATTTTTCTTTTTTTGTTATGTATATTTGAACTCAATATTTTTGCATTATTTGGTCTGAAGCAAATTTAAAGAAAGACAAAACAAAATTAACAATAATATTTGATTGCAAAAAATAAAACTTAATTAAACTTTAAATAAATACGAAAACAATGCAAAAAGTCATTTCGAAAAGTCAAAAATTTTTTATAAAGGACAATATTCTTCATTTGCAAAAAATTAGAATTAATTAAGTTTTAAACTTGAGCCTAAATAAAAATTAAATAATCTTAAAGAACAACAAATGTATATTGAAAAAAATTATAAAAAAAGTTTTTGTAGTTTAAACGCGACCCTATTTTACCCGGCGCTATATTTAATTTCATATTAAATACCCATGGGTGGGCTTAACATTGAAGGTGCGTTCAATCGTGGACCAACCTTCTCAAAATCTTTCTTTTAAAAAAAGTGTGTTTCAAGCTTGCCTGCTCATACTTTATCCGGTTAAAGGTGATTTAGACTTAGGTAGAACCCATTATAAAATTCAACTTGACCACGATAAGATCATATTTTTTTGGTGGCATAAGGCGTTAAATATATGCAGAAATGTGTGGATATAAAAGCCCAAAATTTTTATTTCAGGGAAAGAATGGGTTTTCTTTAAAAAAATACCACACAATAAACTAATATTAATTTTAATATATAATAAACAATTTTTTTATTAAGTAAAATATAAGAAGTTATAAAACTAGTACTTCTTCTAATTTGTGGAAGTCAAAGCGGAATATCATGCATTTAAGCAGCCCTTGAGGATAAAGAAAGAGCTTTCAATAACGTGACTACTTTTTTTATTCAGCGAGCTTTAGCCAATCTGCATGTTTGGGATTATATCAGCAACTAGTTGGTATCCGTATTAAGGCCTAGATTTAATAGTTACAGTGAGATTTGGCAACATAATTTTTCTCATCACTGCTTTGTCCTACAGTTGGTATATCGACTGTAATGGAACTGTACAATTTGAAAAAATAAAGAATAACTTTTATAAAGACGATGAAGTAATACTGCACAATTGAAAAAAAACAGCACAGGGTAAACTGGAAATATAGCCCTGCCATTGTCAAACGGATGTACACAGATGTGTTATTTGCCAACCAACTGCACAAAAAGAAAGTAGATCAACCAGGAAAAATGCAAAGATAGGCTTGCATTTGAATAACAGGTGCACTGCGTAATAGTTCTTAACTTTACAAAATACTGCAGTAGGGCTCAGAGCTTGGGAATTAACGAGATTTGGAATTTACATCCTCCAGGATATTGGCTAACCTTCTGACTATAAAGTTTTTAAAGGAGTTTAAAGTTTTTATATCCTGCAGTTGTGAGCAGTGAAAAGAAGGCTCTAAAATAACTGTGGTATATTGACCATCATCTACACTGTGTGACTACTCTGCGAGGGTAACACTTTTGGGAAAATTGGGAAATTTTTCGATAGTCAAGCGGCATTACTGTCACTAAATATGCGCTAAACTAATTCGCTACTGATCAGCAAAGAATAGCTGTTTGTACCAACTTGAATCCCCTGTCTATTATTGCTTTAGTCTGGAATTTATTTGGTAATGAACAGGTACAGACAAGATGACTTAACCGGGATCTATTCTTAATATATTTAAGTCGGAGTCAGTGGCAGTTTGGCTGGGGACTATCGAAAGTACAATTATCAGATACTTTCTCAAAATAGCTCAGAGAAAATGGCAAAACCTTTCGTTTTTAACCAATAGTGAGTAAGCAAGCAAGTGGACTTGAACTCCATTCTCACGACCACCATTCGTTGTTGTGAGATTATGAAAAAGGAACAGAAGGTTTTCCAAAATCCCTGCCAATACTCTGCCATAGTTGTTTGGACTCCTAGGCAGCTGTATAACAGATGACATTAGCAGGATATCACAGTGCAGGTTAAATGGCCTGTTCAAAGGCCTTTCGGCCACATGTTTCATCTAGTTCTCCGAATTTGACAAGTGGTGTGGTTGTACTAAAACCGGGTCTTTTATTGTTAAAATATAGTATGCCGTTCAATAAATTTGAGCAGTGATTTTAGATAATCAGTCAAGTTGAATGTGAGTTGAACTGTTATTTATCGACCTTCACACATCCGTACAAAGGTATTATACTCATACCTGCCATATACAAGCATAATTAAAAATACTCATTTTGCAACGTTAGATAATAATATGGACCTGACCCTCAGAAATGATTTCTACACGGGCTCGTTTTATGGCATTTTTCATCACTTCGGCGAGAACTTCGGGCAACAGATTCTTGAACTCGCGTCAAATGTTGTCATGAAGGGCTTCTTGGGTCTCCGTCTAGTTCACATAAGCACCGCCCCAAAAATCCCACAAAAGTAGTTTGAAACGGTTAAATCGGGCGGGACGAGAGATGAGGTGACCCGGGGAAGCCGTCTTCAGAATATCGGTTGTGGCTCTCGCTATGTGTGCCGTTGTTTCATCCTGTTAGGACTACATGTCTTCCAGACCTAATTCTTTCAATTGCGAAAGAAAAAGCTCGTCTAACATGGCCATATAGCGTGCACCGACAACTGTTTTTGTTTCAACAGCGCCGTCTTTGAAAAAAATGGCAGGATGACTTTTTCAGCATAACATATGAGCCTCATCGCTCATTATGGTTTTGGTCGCAAAGTCGTCTACTTTGGCCTCGATATTGAGGATGGCTTGGGCGTAGATTATGCGCGTTTGGCGGTCGACCGGCAGCAGCAAGTGCATGGACTGGACTTTTAGCGGGAGCATGCACAAGTTCTTAACCAAAATTCTTTTCACGGATAACCGGCTGACGGCTAATTGTGGGGCACGTTGTCTGGTCAATGTTCCCGGCGACAGCTCGATATCCTCGACAACAGTGGCGATATTCTCGGCAGATTTGACATTGGCCGCCATTTGCAAAAATAATAGCATCTTTCAATAGGGTGATTTCTTTTGGCCCACCTTGTTTTTGTGTGTACCACCGAAGGCATTTGGTTAACAGAGAGAAAAAAATGTCAAAGTGCTCATTCATGCAGAACTCTATTTTACAAAATCTTGAGCTAGACTTGTTTACGTGCTTCACTTAAGATCAAGTGGTTTCTTAATTTAAAATTCTTAGAAATTTTCGCTAAGTTCCTTTTAGCAAAAAATTCAAAAGATGATAAACAATAAGCTATAAAAGTACAACTAAAGGGTTCATTGAAAGAATCTTGATATTATATATTTTAAGAAAATAGAAAAATGATGTTACGAAAATAATAGTTTGTCCTTAATGTATTCTTAATAAGGATACCTTGTTCCAAAACACAATGTCTTAAAGTCCAACCTCCTACCTTCAATGCCTTTTATTTTCAATAGTATATTTGCTGACCAGTGTCATCCATTTATTTAACAAATGGAAAATAGTTGCAATATTACTTTAGTTTTCAAACAACTTTAATTTATTTATGACCTTTTTATTTTGATAAATACGTTGAACACCAATACTTCAGTACGGTACAAATATCCTTGTAAAAGCATCTTTATCATTAAATCCAATCATATATTGTCATCAGGTTGAGATCTATTTGTTTAGCCAAAAATAAAATTGAAGAAAGAAGGAAAGAGTGAAAGCTATCAGCTAATATCTACATACATACATATGTTCACATGTGTGAGACTTTGGCAATATTTTGTGTGTGTGTGTTTAGCTCTAAAGAATATAAATTAATACAATTTATCATTTCATTTCTTTTTCCTTCATTCTCCTTGTATTTTTTACTTTAGATATATGAGGTTTACTTACAATATTTAACATTTTCGTAAAAGAAAGTAATAAAGTATTTATGCACATACAGCTGCTTAAATATATTTCATTGGGTTTAATTTCCATGTACTAAATGGATGTGTATAAGTATGTGTCTCTATGAAGATGATTTTAACAAAAGAAAAAGATTTGATTTATTCAATTATGTATATGTCAACGTATACCTAAATATATTAATTTATACTTATGTTAACTTAGTGAATTAGGGATGATATAAAAAAAAATAGACTAATAACTAGTGCTTAGTTAAAATAATAAGATGAAATTTTCGCATTTGCTACTAATTGTATGAGCATGGCATATCCATTGTGACAGGTGTGATCATTTTACCAAAATTGTTTTGTTTAGTTCAAATTTTTTAAACTTTGTAATTTAAAAAGGGAATTATGGATTTCAAGGATGATATGTTTTCAAGCTTTTAGAAATATGTAAACCCCAACATAACATCATATTTTCTCATAATGGCCACTTAAAAATTGTGTTGGGTGTACCCTTTTAGGTTTTCTTAAAAAAAATTAAATTTTAAGATTATATTGTCTAAAATTTTATAAATGGCAAGTATATTAATTATAATTTATTTTGAGGCTCAAAATACTTTTGATCGAATTTAATATTTAAGCCCCCCAAAAACCTATTCGAACCCTTATTGAAACTTTAGAAAATTCTAGACTTTTTAGAATGCGTTAATTTTAAACTCTTCCAAAACTAATAATAATAAAACATGAACTAATTATACCCTTCACATAGTGATAAGGGTGTATATTTGTCTGTCATTCCGTTTGTAATACCCTTATTATCCATTTGCGACCCCATAGAGTATATACATTCTGTATCCTTACAGATAGGGAAGTCGATATAGATATGTCCGTCTGTCCGTCTGTTGAAATTAAGTTTCCGGAGTAAAATAAAATAATACGGACTGAGCAAGATTGGTTTACTATGGAACTAGATATAAGCAAAAAACTGCGATTGCCTTAGTTTTTTTAGGACAAAGTCCATACACATGACACGTGTGTAGCAAATCTAAACAACTGGCAACTCTGTTAAGCATACATATGTATGCAGAGACCTGCACCAAACGGCTGAGGGTTCACTTTGACCGCCAATCTCATGTATCAAGCCGCCGCCGATGAATTTTTCGGCTTAGTGTCAGCTCAAACTTAGCCGCTGCTTCTTTTTCACAACTAAACTTTGAAAATTTTAATCTCTTATTCTTGTTAATATTTATTAATAGTTATTTGACTATTATTAATAATTAATTGACTATAAATAAAATTTGTAATTGTAAACTTTAGGCATATTCTGAGGCCAATGTGAAGGGTATATAAGACTCGGCACAGCCGAATAAAGCACTCTTTCTTGTTTTTATTTAGAGAAATTTTTAGCAATTTTTAAATTCTAAACATTTAGTAATCAGGCCAATTGGTTAAATTTTTTTGTGATAGAATTTCTATAAAAGAATCATGTTGAAAAATTTTATTTTCTTAATACACTCAAAAAAGTATTTATGTTAAATCTACTAGAAATTGTATTTAAAATAACTGGATATTCATTTAAAAACCCTCCAACTAGATATTCATTAAAATCAACAAAATATTCCATTCAAATTCAGACATCAAAAAAATAACTTAAATATTCCTCTAAAATTACCTAGATTTTCTGCAATTTACAGCTTAATACAGAGTATCGGAAAAAATTAACAAAAATAAATATTACTAAAAAAATAACTGACAAAATTAACTGCAACGGAAAATCAGTATTTTTGTGCAGTTGGAGCTTTGAGTAACTCTTCAAACCAGTTAAAAACAATATTACATTGAAATTTAACTGTTTTTTAATTTCAAAATATCTTAACGGATTACTTCCTAAATAACTTGCAGTCAGTTACTGTAATAATTTTTTAAGTGTACTAGCCTAATCAGTAGTCTTTGTAGGCTACGGAGCTTTGGCAGTAAATGTCTTCTATTTAACCAAAATTTAATTGAAATTGTAATACAGATATATATTTTGAATTCACTTTTATGTATTCTTTAACAATTTTTTTTTGAGTTGGAACGAAATTTACGGCCTGCCAATTTATCCTCTCGTGGAAAAATTCAACGCCCAGTACCGAACGAAGAGTGGGGAAGAAGCGTTGCAGTGGTCTCCAAAAATACATTCTACTTATCCTTAACTTTCTATAAAAGATAAGGAAGAGTTGTCTGCAAAAGAAAGGTTTTAGTTTTGATGGACTTTTTTTTTTTTGTTACATTTTTACGACAAGAAGTGTTTGACAGTTTGCAGCGCAACTAACCTTTAAAAGGAGATGTCGGAAGTAGTTTAAGTAAAATTAACCATCTGGAACGAAGACACACCGCTCATTTAGGTCCGATAATACAGTTTCTTTGTATTACTTAAAACAAAAACAATAAAAATATAAGTAAAGCTGTACCTGAAGCTTTAGAAAAATTTAAGAATAAAGAAATAAAAATAGCATGAATCAGAACAACTAGTCTCTGACGGAAAACCAACCCGTGGCCTAGACTAGTAGCCTTGCGCACTTACTTGAGTATCAATATTTAATTGACTAATCGACTAAAATTAAAAATAAATAAAATTAAAATTTAAAACTTTTTTACGATCGTAATCATAGTATTTAAAGTAGCCTTATTAAGAGCTTATTTGAAAATTATGCCATAGACATCTGTCAAAAAAGTGCTTAATAACTCTGCTTTAATTTTTAAGAATATGGGGGTTAGTTTTTACTGAATTTTTTGCGTTCTTCTACCTTTCGTTAGAAATCATGGTAAAAACCGTTGTTGTTGCTTTTTAAGTATTTTTTTTATATTTTAAGAACTAAAAACATTCAGCCAATGACTACATGGGTTGTTTTAAATCACCAATTAAGTAATTAAGAAGGAAAACATGCTAATGTCCTGCCCTGTCCCGTCACTAGCTGTTTCGATTTATCTTGGCCTTAAAAAATTAAAACTATATAGAAAACCTAAATAATTTCTTTTGGTTTTTTAAAAGTAGAATCTTTATATTCGCGAAAACATGGGAAAATGTCAAACCCAGATATAATACAATACCTTAAAAAATTATTCTGAAAAAATGTTTAAAATTACCATCTAATCATTTGCTTTTGAAACCTTAATACTCAATAAATTTTGAAAATCCTAGAAGTTGTTCAAGTTAATAGTTATTAAAAATTAAAAATTATAACCCTAAAATAAATTAATTATTTTTAATGAACAAAACTCTGGAAACTAATTACTTATCTCTCGGGGCTAGGTTTATAGGTTATAGGTTAACAGGTTACGAACTTATAGGCTATAAAGCTAGAGAAGGCATTTTCATTATTCGGAAACATATTTGATAGAAAATTTAATTTTATCCTAAGTGCGTTATCCTCACAGAAGTGAGGTGGACAAAGAGGTAAATGCAGATCTAAATATATTTTAATATTATATATTATATATATATATATATATTTTTTTGTAAATATTAAATTAAATGCTATGCAGGAGATGATCCCAATTTTCCAGTCCATTTATGGGGTTCGTTGTAGCTTAAATTTGTCCATATGCATTTCATTGGTTGTTACACCAAATCGTCAGTAAACTTCAACAAAATTCTTGGTAAGCCTACTGAATATTTTCTGCCTTTATATATTTACCTCAATAAACTTATTGAAAATTATTATAATCCAACCAAAAGAGTCTTTCAAAAACCCAACAAACTATTTTTTGCCAGTGAAATGCATATGGGCAAACTTAACATACAACAAATCCTATAAATGTATTAAATTACACGTTATCATTTTAAAAAATCTTCTTTGTCACAAAATTATAGAGAATTGGTTAAATAAAACTACAAACAAAATTGTTTGCTGGGTTAAATTAGCACCTTTTAAACGTTAAATTGAGACATACTCTCCAAACATCAAATTTAAATAAACAATTTTATTTCCTTTAACAATGTTCCAGATATTAACGAAATATAAGATACGTTTATTTTATTTCATCAAGTCTCATCAATTTCTTTCTTTTATTCCTGAAATACATAAATCGCTTTTTTGAGACGTCAATGCATAAAATGTTTATCGGAAATGTTAAAGATATTTCCGGTTCGTTACTTCACATGTGTTTGTAAATGTGTGTGATGTATTAGTGTTCTTGTATGTATGTATGTTTTGTATGTATTCTTGTGTGAGCAATGTGTATGTATGTAACAGTGAGTCTGTGTATAATTGGTATAAAGATAAGAAATGAATTCTAAATAGAGAAAGGCAAACAATGAATAGAAAAAATCAAAAAAAAAATAAATGATTCAATTTTCTGCCATTTCGTAGATATATTTGCCTACACATGTCTGTACTTATGTTAATGTTAGTAAATAAAGCACCCGGTTTCTTATTCTATCTTAAATTTCTTAACTTTATTTTTATTGTTTTTCCTTTCCCTATTTAAGGAAATTTTTGTGACTGTTTTTTTTTTTTTGTTTGACAAATCTTATTGTCAACCATCATTATTGTTGCTTTATTTCATCCATTTCCTTTTATGTTTTACTACTTGAGTAGATATTAAATTTAGCAATTGTGAAAATCAAATGATCAATATTTAAGTATTAAATACAATGTTCACATAAAATCTGCTTTCGTTTTTTAATGGAAAACTTATTTTTAATTTCGCAGTACACTGGCCAAAATTTATTTCCTGACAAAATTAAATATAAAATGGAAATACTGGTGCACAATAACTTTTTCTTTAACCTTTAGTTCTGTGCTTCTTGATAAGCAGTACTTAATATTTTTTTCTAAAATTTTTATTCAAAAATTTACAACTTAAAAGTATATACATATTTGCACTTAAAAAAATGTTTTTTTGTGGTCAAATATCTAAAACAAAAATTTTAAAATAAAAACGCGAAAAACTTAAATTTTTTGCCATGACCTTGTTTTAAAATTTTATGTGATTTTTTTCGAGTTATTATTGGCTTTTTTTATACAAAGTTAAACCAAATTGTTGTTTAGGCTACTGGATTTTACATGAGCAACGATTAACAAGCTAGTGTAGCCATTTGTTATGTAGATGAATAAATGGCCACAAACCCCCCTAAACAGCTAAATAAATTTCATTTTAGGCCACGAAAATGATTGTGGTTGGCTGATATTGGCATACAAATTGAACGCTTGAAATAATTTAAGGAAAAGGGTGTGAAATATTACAGCATGTTTTCAGTTTGCAAATAATATTTTTATTAAAGATTTTTTTTTCAATAAAAGTCATCTGCGGGTATTAAGCGCCAATCATTGTGGTAGTCTTAGTGATATAGCCACAGTAAATGGGGTTGGTTTAAATTTTAGAAGAAACTGTAATTGAATTTATTATACCCTTCACATAGTGATATGGTATATATCACTTTGTCATTCCGTTTGTAATTTCTTTATTATTCATTTGCGACCCCATAAAGTATATATATTCTGGATCCTTATAGATAGGGAAGCCGATTTAGCGATGTCCGTCTGTCCGTCTGTCCGTCTGTTGAAATCAAGTTTCCGGAGTCAAATAAAAAGATACAGACCAGTTAATGGTGTCAAACTATTAGAAATATCCTGGAGACAATCGCTATTTAAAATCAATAAAATCGGTTTACTATTGACCGAGATATAAGCGAAAACCCAGAGTAACCCATTTTTTTTAGGACAAAATCCGTGCATATATCCCTATATATCTCAGTAAGTATAGTCACTCTTGCCACAAAACTTGGCACGGATACTTCTAGAGAAGGGGCCTAAATGACTTAAAAAGTTTTTTAAGATTGGACCAGGGGAAGGGGTATTTTTCCTACAATTGCACAAATTTGGTAAAATATTTTATGCGCTATATCTCGTAAACTATGACAGCTATCGACTTAAAATGTTCTACAAAAAATTATTGTACGCAAAGACCTACACTCTAAAGAAATTTTTTGAGTGGGGGCAAAAAAAGTGGCAGCTCCCATACAAATCGACAATTATTACAAAATATTCGATACGCTATATCTCGGAAACTATAAAAGATATCGAAATGAAATGTTCTACAAAAAGTAATTGGGCAAGAATTCCTACGCTTCAAAGAAAAAATTTTTTGAGTGGGGGCAAAAAAAGGGGTAGCTCCCATACAAATTAACGATTTGTATGAAATTTTCGATACGCTATATATCGGAAACTATAAAAGATATCGAAATGAAATGTTCTACCAAAAGTAATTGGACATCAAGGGCTACGCTCTGAAGAAAAAAATTTTCGGATGAGGGGTGAAGAAAGGGTAGCTCCCATACAAATTAACAATTTTTATAACATTTTCCATACGCTTCTTCTGGAAAACTATTACAGCTATCGACTTCGAATAATCTACAAAAAGTAAAAATCAAATAATTCATACATTTTGGAAAAAAAGTTGGAGAAGAGCAGCGGGACTAGAACATTTAATAAGTTTTATTAACCTTTAAATATGGATAGTGTCGAAAACTTTTAAAATTTTCGACCTCAAATCTTCTACATCTGTTTCTATTATTCATACGAACGTTAAAATTTTGTTATTTTTTCTATGGGCTTTAAAACTCGCACAAGGTTTTTTATTATATTATTTGCAGTACAAAATTACTCGGCTGGGTATATTTAAATACCAATGTGAAGGGTATATAAGATTCGGCACAGCCGAATATAGCGCTCTTACTTGTTTTTATTTTATTTATTCATTAAAATCACTTTATCCATTTTTATTCAATCTATGTTCAAGGTGGGCCAAAAAAAAATCACCCTATTGAAAGATGCTCTTATTTTTGCAAATGGCGGCCAATGTCAAATAAGTTTCGACATTTGTAAACTAGACAGATGTATAATACAAGTGAACAAGCTACAGAGCGATAAACTCGCCAAGACTGCGAAATTATCGTGTCTATTTTTTTGCGTAACAATTCGTCTGAGGTGTTGGCACATCGTAAATTCCAGCGCCGATTCCCCGGTCGTCCGGCACCGATTGCGCAAACACTGCGCCGTTCAGCCACCAACGTTGAATAGTGTGGGACCACACGAGACGCTGCCAAGAGTGGCTGGCCCCGGAGCGTCCGTTCTGCCGAGAATATCGCCACGGTTGGCAAGGATGTAGAGCTGTCGCCAGAAATATCGACCAGATGCAGTGCCTTGCAATTAGCCATCAGCTGCTCGTCCCTTAGGCAAATTTTGGCTCAAAAACCTGCGCATGTTTCCGTACAAAGTCCAGTCCGTGCATCAACTGCTGCCTGTCAAGTGAAAAAGGCATGTAACCTACGCCCAAGCCATCCTCAATCATTTCCACGGGCACGTGAAGAAGCAAATCTATCACTTTCGAAGCACCGAAGCCCTTACACTTGCTCAAAGTGACTGCATTGTATGCTGTTCACGCTGGAGGAGTAATCGGGCCATTTTGTTTTTGAGAACGCCGCTTGTGAAGCGACAGCAGTGGACAGTGCGTGCTATAGGGCCACGTTAGCCAAATTTGTTCTGCCGCAACTGAACGAATTAAGACAGATACAAAATTTAGAAACATCCTATTTGGCTTAACAAATAAACGGACTTGTGAAATTTTCGATCCCAGGGGGTAAAAAAGAGTACTTTTAGTAAACTGTGAATCAATTAAAATACAAACAAAGTTAAAATGAATTTGACTGGCTTTGAAAAAGTAGAAAAATATTTTTGGTGCTTTTAAAAAATATTGGACCCCAAGAGGTAAAACAGGCTAAAAAGTTTATTTAGATAACGCGTAGGCATATTCTGTAACTTTTATTTTCAGGCCAATTCTGCAACCAATTTGGATAGAAACAAGGGTGCCCCGGTAGATCGGTTTTGTGTTCGACTCCCACCAGAGACCCTGAAAGTCTGCTTCATCCTTCTTTTTTTTTTCTTATCCCTCTCTAAATTTCTTATTTCCTAACAGCTTCACTCTTTCTATCTCCCTCTTCCCAAGTGAGATGTATCCTTTCCTTTACCGGCTGCCTGTTCTATCTAATCGAACCTAGACTTTTTTTCATATTTTTTATCTTCGCTTATGCGAACTAACAATAAGTATTTAAATCTTAAGACTAAGTAATTAATATTAGTCCAGCCAGTGCCAGACTAAAATTTAAATTCTCATAAAAGAAATAGTTATCTTCATCTAAGCGCAATAGTATCCCTGCTTTTCAGACGGGAGTGTCCAATATGTTTCAAGAGGTTTCGAGCGAGCGGGCTTGGATGTATTTCCGGCTTATTTAAAAACTTGTCCACACATTTCAGAATTTCGCATTTACCTAGTGGAACTTCTAGATCCTTATAGATGTTGCTGTTTTTGACATACCACGAAGCACCAGTTATCATTCTTAGAATTTTATTTTAACGATGTTGCATTTTTTCTGTGTTTGAGGCGGAAGCAGTGGCCCATAGTTATATACCTTAGCACCAAGTTTTTTTAGTTGTAGAGTAAAAGCTTACAATCAAGACGTAGCACAGAGTTTCTACCAATTAGCCAGTGGGTTTGAGCAGCTTTAAGTTTCATTTGAGTCAGCTTCGCATCTATATGAGGCTCCATGTGAGGCGGCGATCTTGGTGAATACGAAGATATTTTGTCTCGGTTCATTGAGGCACCATATGGTTGTTAATAGTGATTGGGGAGCACGTTTCTTTGCGTAAAGTAAAAGTAACGTGGGTACACTTTTGTTCATTTATTTTTATTCCCCATAACTTTGCCCATTTTTCAACTTGGGTTACGTGTTGTTGCAGCTGGTTCGAAGCCTTTTTAGAGTCTTTATATATACCTAGAAAAGCAGTGTCGTCAGCAAATGTCCACTTGTGTGTAAAATTATTGATAGGCATATCTGCTGTGTAAAGCAAGTACAGAATAGGATCTAATATACTCCCTTGGGGTACACCAGCCCCTTTTGGCTGAGAAGAACTTATTTGGTTTCCCTTTTTGATCTTAAATTGTCTGCCGGTTAAGATTTTTTCGCTGGTATATTGAGTTTTAATTTGTTTAACAGGCCTTCATGCCATACTTTGTCGAACGCTTGAGAGACATCTATGAAAAGCGCGGAGCAGTACTTCTTTTCCTCAAAGGTTTTTCTTATAACCTGCACCAGTCTGTGAGTTTGTTCGATTGTGCTATGTTGACTTCTAAAACCAAATTAGTGATCTGGAATGCAGTTGTTGTCATTCAGGATCATACTTACCTTAAAAGCAGCTTTTCGAACAGTTTTGTCAAAGTTGGTAACAAACTTATAGGCCTATAAGACTCCACCTTCGAAGGATCTTTACCAGGCTTAGGAATCATCTTTACTAAGGCAACTTTCCATATTGGCGGAAAATGTTCAAGCCAAATTATGACATTAAAAATTAAAAGAACAATTCTTTTAGCTGTAAAATTAGCTCTTAAAGCATTTTGTTGCTTATTTAATCAACGACAGGAGCTTTTTTATCATTTAGGTTAACCTTGATAAAAAAAACATTAAATTACATTCGACCGAAATTATTAGAAATTAGAAATTATTAGATACTTTTTTTGAAATATATGACCCTAACAGGTAAAATGTCTCTTATAAATATCTTCTTCTTTTAGCTGATTTCGTTCTTTATCCTTAGCATTAAAAATTACAAGTCACTGTAATACTGCATGTGAATATATTTATCTGATTATGAAGAAAAGTCAAGTATAAAAAGGCCGAATTGACAACGACATAAAAGTTAAAATGGAACCTGCAAAATACCCTTAACAAATTGTTTTTTATATTTCAAATAAATAACAGAAACATGCAAATATTTTCAATTGCCTACCTTTTTTACATATGATAAGTCGTCTGAGTCATTAAAATTATTTTCGTGTTTTTTTAAGAAATAGTTGCTACAATATTTTTCTCCATAATTTTTGAGCGTCCTAGATTGTAAATTCTAACTTTAAGCTTGATAAAAAAAACGTAAAAAGTATAAATTTTTTAAAACTAACAACCAGTTCAAAAGGTTGTAAACGTTCCTAAAATCCGTAACGCAGAAAATTTTAAGGACATCAGCAGTAGTCAAAAAATGTTTACTATTACAAATTCCGTGCTTCTTACATTCATTAAGAAGCATCTCATACTCACAAAATCCATAAGTAACTATTTTTAAATAAAATGCAATAATTTCCAATTGAAATCTAAAAGCCAAATAATAAATATCACAAAAATCTATGTAAGTATATGTTGCCACATTTTGAATTACTAATACTGAAGTATCCTTAGAAAAGATTTGTAAACATCAGCAGTAATTTCTTCTGAAAATTTTTACTTTTACAATTCCGTTTTTGTTATCCTCCTTGTAATAGAGTCTTGTGCTCAAAAAAACATGTCATTATTACAAATTAAAGAGCAGCAATTTTCAATTGAAATTTGTTGGCCAAAAAATAAATGTCCCACAAATCTAAGTATAAAGGGCAACATTTTTGGATTACGAATGTTAGAATATCCTTACATCGTTTAAGCTCGCTATCCGGTAAAACATCAATTCATTTTTCATGATTAAAAATGCGATGAGAACATGTGAGCCTGTCTATCAATCGTCCAATCCATGCAAAAGCAAACATACTAAGTTAAGGAGGTTTCAAAATCCTTTAGCTTTTGGTAATTTTCCCACTCAAACTTTGGAAAATCATAGTAAATCAAACCACGTTTGATTACATGAATTTATTTACTACATACATATTTACATACTTATGCCCACATACATAGATATGTATATGTTGGTTTAAATATGTCACTAAGCATGCGATGGCTGAGTATAAATTATTATTAATTTATTGATATGAGTTTTTTCCTACCTGTTTTAATATTTTTTAAAGTTCAAGACACTCATCTACAATAATTTCCATTTTCGGTCCTCATCCAACAGCAACAAGTGGTTTTTCTTATCTAAATGAGTAAGTAGTTTTAAAAATATAAATCAACAATTATTGCTCGGAAAAACTTATGTTAAAAACTCTGGAAGGCATCGAAAATTGCCGTAGTACACTTAGAGAAAAAACGTGGTTGAGTATAGTCACGGGAATATGATCACGAATGATTTCCTCATTGTATGGTGGCAGAGATCAAAGTAATGACTGCTACAATCTTAAACAGTTGCCTTAAGCAAAAAACTCTATCATAGTTATGATAAAAGCTACCATTATATGATTGTGATAACCATTATTCTGCACTAAGCCTTCATAATCTTGATTATGGGTTATCAAATATGATTCTTTTGAAATATGAGTATTATAATCTAAGAGTAAATTTTGTATGATAACCCATAATCAAGATTATGGCTACCTTCAATCAAAGAAGTGAGTAACACAAACATATAATAGTAATTTTAATCATAACTATAATAGAATTTTTTACCAAAAATTTACTACAAATATAGTATGGTTGTGGAAGTCATAAAATTGATCTTTGCAGCCATACAATGATGAAACTACCCGTAATCATATTCCCGTATTCCTAGTCAACCATGTTTTTTCTCTGCCACTAGATACAACAACGTTTTTTCTTCCGATCTGGAGCCGATATATCTGAAAAAAATACCCCGAAGAAATTTGGCAGAACACATATAAACAAAACTTAAAACAATGATGATACACAAACACACTCAAAAGTTTGTATGAATCACATGGAACAGCATCACTTAAGGAGTATTAAAAAGATCTAGATTCATTTCCTAAGACACCCAGAGATCTTAGAAAACCCGTTAAGTAACTCCACCACTGCGTTAGTATCCTGGGGAAAAAAGGAAGATAAATTTTCAGGTTCCATTTCCTAAATCTTAAATTTGAGGCCAAATATTTCAAGAAGACTGAAATACATCCAAATCCATTTCCTCAAAGCATCTTACAATGTGGCGGGCACACCCGTTTGAAGAGGAGCAACACTGTTGCTCTGAGATAAAATTGTTGTGATTAGGGTTTACTGTAATTTTATAACTTTAACTTAATGCTAGCAGTGTCTACGCCTTTAATAATTTGTTTAGGTTGCCTACGGTAACACTGTTATTATGACCGGCAATCAATACATAGCCATGAAAAGTGACGTTTAATGGCCTGATTTTAAGCAAATATGATTGAAGGGCATCTGGTATTAACAAAGCGATGTAATAACACAAACAACTCACGCTATAGTAAAATTAAAAATTATATGTTTGGTCTTATTTCGGCAAATTTCTCTGGCAACAAAGATTCCCATCTAAAGGCTCCGGACACTTCTATTTAGCATTTTGTTTACTCAGAACTGATCGTTAAATTATGAAAAATAATGCAAAAACAGCCTAAATTTTTGTCAACAATAGAAGACAGAAAAAAACCAACAGGCACAAAAATACATATTCAATGACAGGCAGACCTAATCGGCACTGTCTCAAAAACGAATGGAGAAAAAACTTTGGAATATTTCCCTCATATATTTGAAGCCTAGTAAAACAAGATCGAATATTAATTCTAAAACAATAAAAAATTAAAAAAAAAATGCTGATTTTCTTTAATAACTGTAACTGTTATACCCATTTGCTTTAGTTAGTACTTACCCTCGTAGAATCGTTATATAAAACTATTCAAGTTTACACACATAACATTTCCTAACCATATTTCCACATATTGAGTAATAAAAAAAAATCCGTTTACCACTTTACTTTTCATTACGGTTTTCCCATAGCAAACGGCAGAGTATTCCCTTTTGTCACCAACAGAGTCGACGTTCATCAGCAACAGCTGAAAGGATATAAGCATTTTGAATTTTGTTATTGTCCTATTGTTGGTTGATGCTAATTCTAATGTTGAAATACCTTTCTTAACCTCTACACACTAACACTCGTACACATGTTGCTTATTCGTATTCTATGTATTTTAACGTCACAAGGTTTCCATTACATTATTACAAACTCTCTAGGACTTGTGCATTCTTTGATTTCATTTTAAGGATTCGCATTGTGAACTACAAACAGTCAGACATCCAGCTTCCATATTTTTTTTCTATTCGGTTTTGGTTTGCTCAGCCAATATTGTTTCGGTTTAGTTGCATTTACCACTCAACGCATAAATATTTTATGGCAAATTCGTGTGTTTTTACCTTCAATTGAATTTTGTGCTTTGAATTTTTAATATTTGGAGTTTCAATAGTCCACATTAACAGTATAGTAATGAGTGTTTAGTTTAAACCACTTGAATTGTATTCTTTTAATTGTTTAGATTTTTTTTCGTTAATAGATTTGCAGCTTTATAATAATTGTCGTTTTAGTCGCTAAAATTATCTGGATTTTAAAGCAGCTAATAAAATTAATAAGAATAATTAAAAACATTTGTAACGTTTTAATGAATAGTTATTGTGATTGTTAAAATACTAAAATATTTTAAAAAACGTTCATACCTTTGGCAAAAATATTTCTTTTCATACATGTATTATTATGTTAAGGTGCCTTAATTTTTCTTCATTCTTCTACATCGGACAATCCTATCTTCTTGTCTAAGCCTTAACCAGGCAGAGTATATTTATGACCACAATTGTAAATTCTAGACCCAATCTCAAAAGTCCATAAGAAACCTAGTGCTTGCCGAGCTCAGCCCTGGCCAGAAAGCTTGCTACCGTACAGTCACTTATGTTCCCCCACAAAATATTGGTCATGCTTAGCATCTCAATGGCTCGGCAGTCTCATCACAAAAATCTCGCAAGTGCTAAAGAGCTATGAGCAAGGTTAGGTAGAACAGGCAGCCGTAGAAAGAAAGGATTCAGCTCACTTGGGTCCGCTTAATTCGGTCCCTTTGTGTTACCTGGAGAAGCAGATAGAATAGGTTGAGATGGAGGGAAAGAAGAAATTTAGAGAAGGATAGATAAGAAAGAACAGAAGAATGAAGCAGACTTACCAGGGTCTCTGGTGGGAATCGAACCCACAACCCCCTGACTGGTAGACTCGTGCACTTACCACTGACCTACCGCAACACCCGGTAGGAAATTTTATTGCCAGTTATTTGCAGTACCCGTGAATTTCAAATAGATCAACAACTTTTTAAATGGTTTACTATCGATGTTGCACTTTTAAAGCTGGTATTTGTAATAATATAGTCCGTATAGATCCTCGATCTATACAAAGGTCCTCAAGACAAGTTTACCATAAGATCCAAATATCACCAAAGTGAGGATATTTTCCTAATCTTGGCTCCACTACTTTAAAAAAGTATAGGTGTGCTTGTTACAGCACTAGTGTTTTAAGACACTTCTTTGGTCCTTAGTAAAAAAAACCTCCTTTAACAGCTTTATTCTAACGTCTCCTTCCACAGAGTGGGTCGATGTTATAGAATCAGTGCTAGCACTATTGTTTAGGGCCAGCTTACCATTTTTCTATTGCAAGCGACAGATTTTTTCCATACAATTTTTGCAATAGAAGTTAACATCCCTCATGAATCTTTGTTTTGTATTTTTTTCTGAAAAATAGTTTTTTTTAATGGATTTCCCGGAAAATTTTGCAATTTTTGTTGGCCTTAACTCCACCCAATTGAGTGCTGGACTTCTGAAATCCCCGAGCCTATGTTTTTTGGTGATATGCAAAATCCGTTCAATTACCTCATCATAACCTCGATTGCAATAGCTGCCCGACCGTTTAAAAAAACCTTGCCCTTGAAAAAAAATGTAATAAAGATAAGTTTTATGGACCTTTAATAATGTCTTACTTTAAAAACTGTAGTATCATCGAGATCAGACGTGGTTTAAAAGTACTTTCTCATTATATTTATATTAAAAAAAATCCTTAATAAAAACTAATGATTTTTTAAAGTCATTATTAATATGAAGGGTGTACATATTGGCTAGACTTGGCTATCGCTGTTACTTGTTTTATACTTATTTTCGATAGATTTTTGTTTAAGAGTTGTGATTTAAACAACGTCATGTAAAGTTTGTTGCCGATGTAAGATTTTAATATTTTGAAATTTTCCTTTACAGTAACTATCTATATTTAAAAAGTTTTAATTTTAAATTTTGAATATGTAGATATTGTTTTTCAAATACGATGTTAAGATATTTAAAACCCCACGGAGGTACATATATGATACGCTCAGTAATGTTGTTTAATGTTATACAATAACGCGAACAACACAAAAAAATACATACTTTTCAATTAACGCACTAGTTTTAAAAATTAAACGCTTTTGATCGAAAAATGAAAATGAAATGCTAGCAATGATGTTTGTTTTTAAATTCTTAAAAAAAGCTATATTTATTTTATGTTTATGTTAGTATGCAGCACATTTTGAGTTTGCATGTAAAAATTAAAAACGGATATGAACGTTAACATAAATACGAATTCAAACTTTGAAAATCAAATGGCTCGTTGGTCTAGCGGTAAAGCTTCGGCGTAACCAGGGTCAATAAATTTTTTTAATTGTTTTTATGTTTTACCTTTTGCTTTTTTTCAATCTTCATTATATTATGCATATTAAGTTACTGTTTTTTAATTCAAAAAAATTTTAACTTGTTAGTTTATTCAAGTAATTGAATTGTTACAAGTAGGGTTAATTTTGATAATTTTAGTAATCAAAGTTGTTTGATCATTTTAGTAATCAAATTGTTGTTACAATATTTTTTATACTTTAAGAATAATTTTTAAAATGGCGTGGCGAAGTGGTTAGAGCGCTCATACACCACAAAAGCAGCCCAAGTTCGCAAACCAGCCGAGACAAAGAAAATTGATTTTTTTCTTTTAACCAGTTAATTCCTTTAATCAAATGCAGTACATAATAAAAATAAGCTTAATTTTTTATCAGTTTAGTAAACATTAAAAAAAACTTTGAAAAATTGCTATTTTTTAATTTTAACAATTAAGATAATTGATGTAATCATGTTGGTGTTAAGTGCGAATTTGAACATTTTATTAATTGGTTAAATCATTTTTTTTAATTTTTCTGTGAATGCACCTACATAACATAATTATTATTGTTGAATTAATAAATAACATATTTATTTTATAATTTAAGACTTTTATCAATATTTCTTTTGATTTCTGTCTTACAATTATAACTAACAATTTATAAATATTTTATTTCATTTAATTTTGCTTGAAATGTGTGAAAAATACAGGCAATATGTTTTTGGTATTTGTAAATGGTTACGTTGGCATTAAGTTAAATAATTGATGTTCTTATAATCACTTACATACATATAAGTGTATTCTTACTTATAAGAAAATATAAGCCAAAACATACATATTTAAGTAAGAAAAAATTATTCAATCATGTGACACTTAATAAAGCTTAGGCCCTAATTGAATAACTCCAGAGGCAAGTGTGGGAAATATTAATATAAAATATGAATTTAATACATTAAAATAATGTATGAGAAGTCAATTATGTGTACGCTCGTTTGCCTATGACAAGCCATTCTCCAAAGCAAAACAATATTATTTATTCAGCAGAATTAACTAAATAGTGACCAAGATATAGAAGATACCTGAGATAAAGGAAACAATTCACCCATATATATTTCAATAAAGTCTGGTAACTATGGTCACTGGCATTAAGAATATTGAAACGGAAAGCTAACGTTTCAAAAAAATTTTTTTTAGAACCTGGGGAGCGACAGTCAACTTTTTAGATCAACTTTTAACCCACTACAAGGTAATTCTGGGATAAAGTCAACATTATGAAGGTAGAAGAAAAGAAAATAGAGATTAGCATCACCTTACAAACGAACCCTCAGCTCAAACTAGGCTCTTCAATTTATTAGCAGGCCTTCCTACTTCAGCTTACCTGTTCTCAAATTAAAGTCCGATGGCTTTATCTAAGGACAACAATGCCTTTTCTCTCCAAACTGAAATGAATCACCATTTGTTGATTGATATGGCTTGAGAAACAAGTTTATCTGCATAAAGTTGAAGTAATGTGGAAGTATTTTTGTTCATTTATTTTAATTCCTCATAAATTTTACCCATTTCTCAATTCGGAATATATAAAATTGTAATTGGTTCGAGGCCTATTTATGATTTTACACTTTGACTACCTAAAAACAAGCTGACTCCGATCCTGAATGAAAACAACTGCATTCCAGATCACAAATTTGGCTTTAGAAGTCAACATGGCACAATAGAACAAACTCACAGACTGGTGCAGGTTATAAGAAAAACTTTCGAGGAAAAAAAGTACTGCTCCGCGCTTTTTATAGATGTCTCTCAAGCTTTCGATAAAGTATGGCACGAAGGCCTGTTAAACAAACTAGAGCTAAACCTTCCAGCTAATATTTTCAACCTACTAGAAAAGTACATAACCGGTCGACAGTTTAAAATCAAAGAGGGAAACCAAATAAGTTGTTCCTAACCAATAGGGGCTGGTGTACCTCAAGGGAGTATACTAGCTCCAATTTTGTACTTGATTTACACGGCAGATATGCCAACCAGCAGTTTTACGCACACGTCTACATTTGCTGATGATACCGTTTTTCTCAGTACTCATAAAGACCCTAAAAAGGCTTTCTGCCAATTGCAACAACACGTAACCCAAGTAGAAAAATGGGCAAAATTATGGGGAATAAAAATTAATCAGCAAAAATGTACTCACGTAACTTTTATTTTACGCAAAGAAACGTGCTCTCCAAACCTTATTAACAACCATATGGCGCCTCAACGATTTGAAACGAAATACCTTGGCATTCATCTGGACCGTCGCCTTACATGGAAGTTCCACATAGATGCGAAGTTGACGCAAATGAAACCTAAAGCTACACAACTTCATTGGCTAATTGGCAGAAACTCTGTGCTTTGTCTTGATTGTAAACTTCTACTCTACAAATCGATTTTGAAACCAATTTGGTGCTACGGTATACAATTATGGGGCACTGCTTCCGCCTCCAACATAGAAAAGATACAACGTCGTCAAAACAAAATTCTGAGAATGATAACTGGTGCTCCTTGGTATATTAAAAACAGCAACATCCACAAGGATCTAGAAGTTCCACTAGTACAAAGCGAAATCCTAAACTATGTGGACAAGTACTTAAATAAGTTTGAAACACATCCAAATCCGCTCGCTCGAAGCATCCTGCAACATAGTGGGCACATCCGTCTAAAAAGAAGGGATACTACTGCGCATAGATGAAACCTTCTAAATTAATTAATTTTATTGTGAGAACTTAAATTTTGGTCTGGTACTAACTGGACTAATATGAATTACATAGTTTTAAGATTTTAATACTTATTGTTAGTTCGCATTAGCGAAGATTCAATAATAAAAAAAATATGAAGAAAAAAAAACAAGTAAGAGCGTTATATTCGGCTGTGCCGAATCTTATACATCCTTCACATTGGTCTTTAAATATACCCAGCCGAGTAATTTTGTACTACAAAAAATATAATAAAAATACCTTGTGTGAGCTTTAAAGTCCATTGAAAAATAAAAAAAAATTTAACGTTCGTATGAATAATAGAAGTAGATGAAGAAGATTTGAGGTCGAGAGTTTTAAAAGTTTTCGACATTATTCATTTTAAAGATTAATAAAACTTGTTAAATGTTATGGGATGATCTAGTCCCCCTGCTCTTCTCCAATTTTTTCTCCAAAATGTATGAGTTATTTGATTTTTGTAGAATATTTGATGTGGATAGCTGTTATAGTTTCCGAGATATAGCGTATCAATTATTTCATAGAAATCGTTAATTTGTATGGGAGCTAACCCTTTTTTGCCCCCAATCAAAAAATTTTTTCTTAATAGCGTAGCCCTTGATGTCCAATTACTTTCTGTAGAACACTTGGTTTCGATATCTGTTATGGTTTCCGAGATATAGCGAATAGAAAATTTCATAAAAATTGTTCATTTGTATGGGAGCTACCCTTTGTTCTGCCCCCACCCAAAAAATGTTTTCTTTAAAGTGTAGGTCTGGGTGTAAAACTACTTTTTGTAGAACATTTTAAGTCGATAGCTATTATAGTTTCCAAGATATAGCGCATAAAATATTTTACCAAATTTGTGATCCTATCTGAAAAAACTTTTTATATTATTTATGTATCTTCTTTAGGAGCATCCGTGCCAAGTTTTGTGGCAAGAGTGACTATACTTACTGAGATATATAGGGATATATGCACGGGTTTTGTCCTAAGAAAAATGGGTAACTTTGGGTTTTCGCTTGTATCTCGGTCAATAGTGAACCGATTTTGCTGATTTTAAATAGCGATTGTCTCCAGGATATTTCTAAGAGTTTGACACCATTAACTGCTCTGTATCTTTTTATTTGACTCCGGAAACTTGATTTCAACAGACGGACAGACGGACATGGCTATATCAACTTCCCTATCTATAAGGATCCAGAATATATATACTTTATGGAGTCGCAAATGAATAATAAAGAAATTACAAACGGAATGACGAAGTGATATATACCCTTATCACTATGTGAAGGGTATAAACATATATACATATGTGGGATATGGGAGTCAAATAACGGACGGACAAAATCTCCCAACACTGACATTCATCAATACGGACGGACAGAAATGACAAGAATTAAGAATAATGATAAAAGTTTTGAGAAAGAAGAGTCAGTCGTTGTTGAGCAATCGAAAGAAACACAAGTTGTAAAGTTGTAAAGTCGTGCTAACTTCGGACCGAGAAAAGTTGTGTATTTAAAGAAATAAAAGTTGAATCGGACGGACATTTTTTACAAACCTTTTGTATAATTATTAATATATAAAACTATTTAAAACTATTGAAACCAACTAAGTGAATTAAAATAAATAAATCGTTTCAATTATTGTGAAAATATAAAAACAAATCTGTGTTCTCTTATATTTTTCCTACATTTGGGGGCTCAACCGTTGCCAAAATTTACAATAAAAAGTGCAGAAAGTTAAAAAAGAAAAAAAGGAATATAATTTTAAGAAAAAATATATATGTACCTATATATTAAAAAAAAAGAAGTTGCTAAGGAAAAGAAAATTAAAATTATCTAAAACGGTAAAAGTTGTTATAAATATACATACAAATATACAGAATATTCCCAAAAAAAAAAAAAGAATACGATCCATTAGTAGAAAACGACAAAAATGCATTTAAGAGAATTATAAATCAAGTATGTCAGAGCAAGGTGAGATTGATGGAATCAAAACACGCTCAAAGCTAAAAGAGTTAAAATGGAAAGAAAGTAGTAGTCAAATCAAATGTGAAACAAACCAAAACAATAAAGAGAACGACAATCAAGTTACAAAGGAAAGTACAGACAAAAATAATACAAACCGAGAAAGTGGTAACCAAAACAAACAACAAATAGAAATCGTATCAAAAAATAAGGAAATAGATAAAGAATCAAGAAGTGTAAACAAAAATATACAAGTAAATTGTGGAAATCAAGTTAAAGAAAGTGCAATAACAAATAACATCGAAACAATGTCGAACGAGGAAAATCCAAATAGTCTAGAGCAAATGGCTTCAAATGTTATTGCAGCAGGAGCAGCAGAAAAAGCCATTCCTGTTTTTGAAGGTGACAGCGGCATGGGTATTGATATGTGGATAAAAAATTTTGAATTCAACGCACTCACTTACGGTTGGGACGATTTACAAAAATTTGTTTTTGCGCGAAGTAAAATGAGAAAAACAGCAGATTTATTTTTACAATCAGTATCTGTAAGTGATTATAAAACTCTAAAAAAACTTTTGGAAGATGAATTTCAAAGGGAGTACCCAAGTGCAGAAGTTCATGCGCAGCTTCGCGATCGTAAAAAACATGACAATGAAAGTATACACGAATATATACTGCACATGCGTCGAATTGGTTCATTCGGTTCGGTTGATGAGCTTTCAATTATCCGATACGTCGTTGACGGAATAAAGGGAAAGCAGGAAAATAAAATTGCTTTATATGGTGCTAAAAATTACAAAGACTTAAAACTTCAATACGAAATATATGAAAGAATATATAAAAATAAGTGTGAAAATAATAGTGAAAATCGAAGCAAGACAAATAAAAACCCTACTAATGTAAAAATAATTCGGTGTTATAATTGTGGATCTAATGAACATAAACGTAGTGCGTGTACTGTGGATGGACCAAAATGTTTTAAGTGCAACAAAACGGGTCACATAGCGAAAAACTGTAAGGCGACTAATTCAAATATAGTGAATTGCACAAAAAATGGAACCAGTTTAAAGAAACTAATGATAGATCAAAACTATTTTTATTGTTTAATTGATAGTGGCGCAGACATTTCCCTAGTAAAAGAAAGTATTTTTAATAAGAACATTAAAAAGGACATTCAAGGTTATAATAGAGAAATTGTCGGTTTCGGTGGTGCGGTGACAATACCAAAAGGTATTGTAAAAGTGCATTCCAATTTTGATGGGATCGTGGTTTCACACAACCTTGTGGTCGTACCGGACAATGCTGTTGGATGCGATGTTGTAATCGGCTTTGATATTTTAAAAAAATTACGGTATACGTCAGATGAAAAAGGGTATACGTTTCACTCTTTAATTGAAAATCCCAGTGAAGTTGAATGTAAAGAAATTATGAACATAAATGTTATCGAAGAATCTCAGGTAGTGGCTCCGGTCGGTTATATAAAAAATATTGAACAAATAAAAAACGACTATACGCCGGTACGTAACGCGATAAACCCGATAAAAATGAAAATTGTTTTAGAAAAAGAAGACCCGATATATTCGTCGCCGAGTCGTTTGCCACAGCCGGAGCAGAAAATTGTTGAAGATCAAATTAATGAATGGCTAAACTCTGGTATTATTCGAAAATCTACTTCTCAGTACTGCAGTCGTGTAGTTTTAGCTGATAAAAAGGACGGTTCTAAGCGAATGTGTATAGATTACAGACGATTAAATAAGGTATGTTTTAAAGACCGATTTCCAGTTCCCAATATGGAGGACTTAGTTGACTGCTTAGCGGGTTCGTCTGTATTTAGTGTATTGGATATAAAAAACGCATTTTTACACGTTCCTATCGAAGAGGAGAGCAAAAAGTTCACAGCTTTTGTAACAAAACAGGGTATTTTCGAATTCAACTATGCGCCATTCGGATTTTGCAACTCCCCAGCAGTTTTCATACGTTTCATCAACTCAATTTTTCAAGAACTTGTTAACGAAGGTATAATGCAAATGTATATGGATGACATTATCATCTATTCAGTGGATAATAATACAGGTATGAGGTATCTAAAAAAAGTTATTAACGTTGCCGCAGAAAACAACTTACAAATAAATTGGAAAAAATGCAAATTTTTACAAAACCGAGTTGAATTTTTGGGAATGATAATAGAAAATGGAACAATAAAACCTAGCGAAGAGAAATTAAAAGCTGTAAAAAATTTTCCCATACCACAGAATGTTAGAGGGGTACAATCGTTCCTTGGTCTTACAGGATTTTTTCGGAAGTTTATACAAAATTATTCAGTAGTTGCAAGACATTTGACAAATTTACTCAAAAAAGACGTTGCGTTTGTTATTGGTGATGAGGCAATAATAGCCATTAAAACATTAAAAGATATTTTGACAAATCAACCAGTTTTAAGAATTTATTCGAGAGAAGCAAAAACAGAGCTGCATACAGATGCGTCGAAATTGGGTTTTGGAGCTATGCTAATGCAACAGTTTGATGAAAAGTGGCATCCCGTTTATTTTTATAGTAAGAAAACATCGGAATCAGAAGCAAAACTACATAGTTATCATTTGGAAATAAAAGCTGCATTTTTAGGAATGAAGAAGTTACGACACTATCTGTTGGGAATGAAATTCGATTTAATTACTGATTGTTTGGCATTTCAGCAAACATATAAAAAAGATGATTTGGTACCCTCAATCTCTAGATAGGTGTTGTACATGCAGGATTTTAATTATAATCTAAAACATCGGAAAGGTGAACGTATGAAGCACGTGGACGCACTCAGTAGACATGCGGTTAATATTGTCAGCGTAGAATCAGAACTAAAATGTCGCCTTCAAAAAGCACAAAATACTGATGATACCTTGAGAGCTATTATTGAAATATTAAATACTCGTCCATATGGTAACTACAAGTTAATAGGTGGTGTATTGTGTAAATCAGTGGACGGGAATAATGTATTTGTTGTCCCTCGTCAAATGGAGAAGGAAATAATCTCGAAGGCACATGAGAGTGGTCATTTCGGAACAACAAAAACTGTTCATCAAATTAAACAACATTATTTTATACCACATATGGAAAATAAAGTAAAAAAGGTAATACAAAATTGTATAAAATGTATTCTTTTCAATAAAAAACGAGGTAAACTAGAAGGGTTTCTGGAATGTATTGATAAAGGGGACGTGCCACTGTGTACGATGCACGTTGATCATTTGGGGCCAATGGATGCAACGTCCAAGCAGTATAAGCACATATTAGCTGTGGTAGATGGCTTTAGTAAATTTGTGTGGCTTTACCCAACAAAAAGCACCGGTGTGGAAGAAGTCATGAACAAGCTCGATTGTTGGCGGTCTATTTTTGGTAATCCGCAATGTATTGTAAGCGACAGGGGTCCAGCGTTTACTTCAAAAATGTTTTCCGAATATTGCAGCTCTAAAAACATCGAGCACATACTAACAACAACTGGTGTACCGAGGGGTAACGGGCAAGTAGAACGGGTCAACAGGACTATATTAGCAGTGTTATCAAAGCTTTCATCTGAAAAACCTGAAATGTGGTACAAAGAAGTAATCAATGTTCAAAAAGCTATGAACAGTGCTTATCACAGATCTACGGGTCGCTCACCATTTGAAATCTTGTTTGGCGTTAAGATGAGAAACGGCAGCTGCAGTAACGTCATAGAAATCCTTGAAGCTGAACTGGTGAATGAATTTAATAAAGAACGCGAACAAATAAGACAGGAGGCTAAACAACAAATTCAAAAGGTACAAACTGAAAACAAGAAAAACTTTGATCGTAAAAGGAAGAAAAATGTTGACTACAAAGTTGGCGATTTGGTAGCAATTAAAAGAACGCAATTTGTTGCCGGCAGAAAGCTTTCTAATGAATATCTGGGGCCGTATGAAGTTACCAAAATTAAGCGAAGTGGGCGTTATGATGTTCGAAAAGCAGCGTCTTTTGAGGGTCCGATTACAACAAGCACAAGCAATGACCATATGAAACTATGGCGTTTTTCCCAAGCTAATGATGAAGATGGCAGTTCATCCGAGACGGATGATTAGTCGGATGGCCGAATGTGGGATATGGGAGTCAAATAACGGACGGACAAAATCTCCCAGCACTGACATTCATCAATACGGACGGACAGAAATGACAAGAATTAAGAATAATGATAAAAGTTTTGAGAAAGAAGAGTCAGTCGTTGTTGAGCAATCGAAAGAAACACAAGTTGTAAAGTTGTAAAGTCGTGCTAACTTCGGACCGAGAAAAGTTGTGTATTTAAAGAAATAAAAGTTGAATCGGACGGACATTTTTTACAAACCTTTTGTATAATTATTAATATATAAAACTATTTAAAACTATTGAAACCAACTAAGTGAATTAAAATAAATAAATCGTTTCAATTATTGTGAAAATATAAAAACAAATCTGTGTTCTCTTATATTTTTCCTACATATATATATATATATATATATAGCATTTACAGCTAATTTACAAACATTTTTATCATTACCTTCTAGTCCAACAGGTGCCGTAAATTAGCTTCATTATTAAATTAATATCTTTTCGCATTAATGAGGCAACATTAAAATTGTGTCACTTAATAAAATAAACAGAATTCTGTCACCTTCTTTTGCTTTTTTTTTTTGTCTTATTTAAACGTTTCTGTATTATAATTCTTTTAAGTTTCTTTTTCCTCTTTATCATGACCTTTTTTTTTTAAATCAGCAACTTATTAAACCTTATGTGACTTTGTAAATATTTTGACTTTTTCCTACGGCCAACTTAAGTTTCCTCCATTATTTAGTCAACGGGAAATAAACAACAACAACAAATGTTTAATCTCCTTTGGGGCAAGTTACTGTTTTTTTCTCTTTTATTGTATCTATTTTTTTTTGTTCTTCTTTTCTTTTTGATATTTTATCTTTTTTATACACTTCCATTTTTGTAGTCATAAATTTTACAGTTACTTTAAGGAAATGCAAAAATAAGGCGGACAATGAAATATCCAAATTGTGTTTAAACTGTGTTTTATGTCTGTATGTCTGACTGTCTGACTGTATATTAAATTATTTATTTTATTGTTGCAAATTTAATTTCAATTTTGTGTTCTAATATTTTATTATTTTCTATTGTCTATGTTGGATTGAAACCATATATTCCCTACAGCTAAAATAACTAGTATGTGATACAAATATACAAGTTGCTTTTGACTTCACACTAGTTGCATATCTGACCTTTTTCCATACATCGAACTATCGATTTTAACATTAGGTTGTCATAGGAGCCCAACTAGTTTAGTTTCATCTAGTTATATACTAGTTAAACTACTAGTTTTTAATTTCTCATTTTTAGCTTTTTGTATGTATTATATTTTTTATTGCACTTATTACTTAGCGCAATCGATGTTTAAAACCTTTTTTTTAAGTTTTCTCCTTATTCACTGGCACAAAATTATCACTTTTACAACAGTCTTGGTTGCAACTAGTACATAACTACTCCAAAACGTTACTAGTTTCAACTTTAGCTGCAGGGTTTATGTACATGAATGTATGTATGGGTATGTATGTAATGCAACGTTACATGCATAAATATTTTTATTTAATGCTATTTATGCCTGTTATTGATTTTCTTATAATTTAAAAAGAGAGCTTTATTAATGTTGCCCTGCTTCTTTTCTCCTTTAATTTTAATAGCATGAAACATGCTACGGATCATCAGTACCCTTTAAACGAATTCGATTTTATTTAACATGTTAACATTACCTATTAAATTGACATGTTAATCAAAAAGGCAAACAGAATTGTTTTTTTGTTAGCTACGTGGCAACCTAGATTTTTAAAATTTACTATGCTTTTAGTACTAAAGTTTCTCCCACAACGCTAACTAACGGTTAAGTTTCATTGTTTACCAGATGAAATTAAAGTTTTTATTGGTGTTTTTTTAAACATCAGGAATAACGTTTTATTTTTGTTTAATTTTTTTATTTGGCCCCTTTTTCTGCCAACAACAAATAATCAGAAATCAAAGATCATGTTGCACTGCGCCGTATGTGTGTTTATGTGCTTTGTATTTTTGCTGAACATACTATTTTAAGGCAAATATTGGTTTTAACATTTTGACTTCAGTTCATTTATAATTCATTTTTACTTAAAATAATCAATACTTTCGATTTATGTTGAATAAAAACAAGTATTTCTACCGATTCTAGCCGAGTAGAATGTAGTAAGAAACCAGTTACGGATTTTCATCAACAGTACTCTTGAACAAAGTACTAGTGATTTTGTCAGTAAACAAAACCTTTTTAATTTAGATGTTATCCGGAAAGGCAAACGGCATTTCTTTTTTGTAAATTAGCACGAAGTTCAAATTTTTTAAGTATCGAAATCTCCTTGATAAAACTAACTTACGGTTAAGATCCAGCTGTTCATCAAATGAAACGAAATGCTTAATTGTTGTATGTAATACAACAGAGATAATCTTTCATTTTCTCTGCCAAAGGCAAAGGAATTGAAATTGGAGATAATGTGGCACTGTGCCGCATTTGTGTTTAGATGCTTTATATTTTTCGTAGAACTTATTAGTTCAAACATAATTCCTTTTTACAGCAATTTTTAAACATTATCCCGGATTTAATCACCATTTTCTTAGTTTATTTACAAGGTCTGTTTTAGGTTAAGTGTGTCTATATCCAGCCCCCCTGTTCTGTAACTGGCGAGAAGTTTTCGCAGCGAGAAAATTTTTTTTATTGTCATAGTCTTCCGATTATTAACAGTGTGACTTATACAATACATAAACTCTCATTATACAACGTTAAAAGTTAAAATAATTAGGTTTATCGATTTCTTCCTGTCTTTTACAAGGCGACTATAAACTTTTCGATGCGAGAAGTTCTCACTAAAGTTACAGAACACAGGCACAGGATCGGCACACACATACATTCTTTTGTTTTAATTGTGTTGGTTGTTTGTTTTTGAGCGTAATTATTTGTCTCTTATGGCAATAGGGTTACCATAGTTGAAAGTTTAAAATATGATAGGATTGTATTGAGAAAGTTTTGGAATGAAATATTAAAAATTAATCCGCTTATGTTAAAGTAAAATTTTCATATATGCGAAATAATTTTGCATAACTACTTAGTTTTACAAAATCTCAAAGATAATTAATTTATATTGACGATTTTTAATGCGGATAACACCTTTGATATGTTTATTATTTCTGATTTTGCTTGTATCTATTTTTTTATAACGAAGATAAAGACTCGCAGATATAATATAAAACAAGCATTAAATGTAATTTAAAAATTTGTTTATTAAACATATTTAATAACTCTATCTGGTCACACTAGTCATCTGGCAAAAGAGACTACAAAACCAATTTTTGTATTCTTACTCTCTTCAACGCTCAGAGAGCACGCACACGCGGATCCCTCGTCTATATGCATTTCATTAGTTCTTATACAAAATCTTCAGTAGACTTCAACCAAATTCTTTACAAAACTCATGAATATTTTCTGCCTGCATAAAATAAACTCTGTAAACTTATTGAGAATTATTATAAACATATCAAAGCCCATTTACACTTTTATGATACTTTTGATACGCTATATTATAAGAACTATGATAACTATCGACTTCAGACCTCCCACAAAGGTCTTTGTAAAACAATAGCTACATTTTGAAAGAAAAATTTGTTAAATAGGATCAAGGGGAATATGAACCCCCACACGCAGTAATCACTTTTATTAAATTTTTGCTGAGCTATATTTTAGAAACAATAAAATCTGTAGACTTGAAATTTACTGCCAAACTTGGATTGGAGCAGGGGCAACGTAAGCGCCCTTACAAAAAACACACCATTTTTATGAAATTTTTACACTCAAAAACTGTTAGAGCTATTGAACTTAGACCTGCTACAAGGTGTTCCTATTATTTTTCTTATTTTGAAAAAAAAACTGTTTAGATTGGAGCACTGGGAGTAGCATCACACATACGATCGGGCACTTTTTTGTTTTTAAAACAGGAGTAATTATCAATTTCAAACGTGCCACATAAAAGTTTGTTGTGGTTTTTTCCCAAAAAAATTTTTTAAATCGCTGGATTAAATTGCAAAGGATCTAAGTCCATTTTTTTTTTTAATTTAAAAAAAAGGAAGGAAAAATTAAGTTACAGCTTTTTCTTAAAATACATAGGACTTAGCGCCTTATCTCATTACAAGCACATAACAACAAAACCAGGTAACTGTAGGTATTTTCTTTGTCATTAACGCATTTGTTCATTACTGCACTAAAATTTCAATTTTTAAAAAAAATTGGACAAGAACTTTTGCATGTAAAGCCAGTGATATGACTTTAAGATAATAATCAAATTTTCTGTTTAATTTACCTTTTATACAAACCCTGTTTTAACGAAAAAAATGTTAATCTGTTCTAAGGACCTTTGTTTAAAAGTAGGACACTGAAATTTTTCTAGCTTAAAATTTTACATGTTATAACAAACAAAATGTTTTACAACTTTATTTATATTTCCTTATAAAATTAAAAATCATAACGCCAGAAGCATAAAGGATCATATCAAAAGATTACAAAAAATTAATTCAAAACAAAAGTATTTGAATAAAAAATAACATAATTTTTTTATCGTATATATAGATTTGATTCAACGCCTCTGGCTGATGAATATCGTTTTATGCATATTTTCCAATTTAAATCAGATTTACTATTTTTTATTTTTATTCATACCTATGGAAGCAAATGAACATGTGTACATACAAACATACCCAAAGGTATTACTATTGTAACACTCATGTAGAAAAATATACATACATGTGTAAGCATTCATGTATTACATCCTTAAGTCTTTGTTGGCTTAAATTCTGTATATATTCATATATACCTGGTGCCTTTCAAAAATGTAAGGTATTTCTCTTAAAAATTATTGAAAAAAAATGTTTTTATATCGATACACTTGCATGAACACAAAATGCAAAGAAAATAAAATAAAATATCTAGGAATTTTTGAAAAATGTATTCGTAGGTGGATGTGTTGCTATCATAAATAGAAATCTTTAAATTATTATATAATTGAATATTGCAAGATTTAAATGCAAATTTATATGCAACTGTATTCATAGGAATTTGTTGTTAAAAACTGCCTAATTTTTTTAAGTTTAAAGTTTAAGATATTTTTATAGCTTTTAAACGAATTTATTGGTATGTTTTATATATGTATAAATACTAGCAAGCAACGAACTAAATGAAAAAACGTACTATTAGTATGAAAAGTTAAATTTGCATTATTATACCCTTCATGTAGTAATAAGGGTATATATCAGCTTGTCATTCCATTTGTAATTTTCCATTTGCATAAAGTATATATATTCTGGATCCTTATAGACAGGGAAGTTCAATTAGTTATTTCCGTACATATGTCTGCCCGTTTGTCCGTCTTTGTGCCTGTTGAAATCAAGGTTCCGAGGTCAAATTAAGTACTACGGAAACAGGTTTTAGTGTCACGCTATCAGATATATACCTGAGAAGCAAGGTCGGCTTACCACGAACCTAGATATAGGCAAAATACTGCGATTTCCCTAGTTTTTTAGAGCAAAATCCATACAAAAAATTTAACATATGTAATCAACTGACAACGCTGTTAAGCATACATATGGATGTGCATAAATATGCATTAGGTCTGGGTATGTATGTTTGGACGTAGGCAAGGCATAGCCATACAAGGTGGCCGCAAGAAAAAAACTAAGAGGGTCATTCCTTACTCTTTATTTTTTTTATATGAAGTTTGACACTAAAATTGAAAAATAATTTAAGTTTAGTGTCAAACTCCATATAAAAAAAAATAATGAGAGTTAAGAAAAGTGGTAAAAACGTATTCACATTTATTTACCCCCTGTCGAATGCAATTTCAATAATATTTCCATCCTAGTTCGTGTAGTAGTACGAAGCGTACCTAGGCGCTACAAAATTTAATATTTTTCTTGTTGTTCTCCTTTAGGGACCTAAATTGCAAAAAATCGCTAGACACCGGTCTGTTTATTTTTAGAGCAAAATACAGTGCTTGTTAAGTTTTTTTTCTACCTTGTATAGTTTACACTTTAAGAATACAGTAGGTAAACTTAACTTAAATCAAGCCATAGCGTTTTCAAAAGTACGGTGAGTACGGTTTTTCTTAAATTAAGTACGAAATTTCTTACTCCAAGTACGATGTTTCCAGTACGAATTTCTTACGTTTAGCAATAATTAAGCCAAAAAACGACTGATTTAAGTTCGGAACCGTACTTGATAAAAGGCAAAAAAAGATTGATTTAAGCCGTAAACGGGATTAATCCAAAAATGAATTGTAATTTTTTCGACTTATGGAGCCTTTATTAAAGAAGAAGAGTTTTATATTTTAATTTTATTTTATAGATTTTTATAGATACTTAAAACTTATAATTTAAAAATTTAATTTTTTGTTCTTACCGAAGCTGAGATTCGAACCAGGGACTTTCTGCAATGCAGCACAAGCGTGCTACCACTAGGCCACCGAGACACTTTTTTCAAATGTAAAATAATATATTAAAACAACAAGTTTTTTCTGCTTGATTTGTTGGAGCAATCCGTACTTAAAAATTTCAAAAAAGGTTTTGGATAAGTTCAAGAATAAAATTCTTGATTTTAGAAAGCGTGTTTTTTTCTGTGCAGGAGATATTAACATTCTGTTTTATTGCTAACCCATTTTTACCCTTTTTGGGGTCTAAATTTCTTAAAATCCCGTCTTAGTGGATTTGAACGTGAGAAGTTCAAATTTCAAATCTCAAGCCCCACACACAAAAAATTATCTAAGACAACTTTACTTAAATCAAGCCATAGCGGTGTCAAAAGTACGGTGAGTACGGTTTTCCTAAATCAAGTACTAAATTTCTTACTCCAAGAAAAATTTTTTAAGTACGAATTTCTTACTTTTAGCCACAATTAAGCCAAAATTGGACTGAAAAAGATTGATTTAAGCCGTAAACGGGATTAATCCAAAAATGAATTGTAATTTTTTTGACTTATGGAGCTTTATTAAATAAGAAGAAGAACTTTACATTTTATTTTTATTTTATAATTAATTTATAATTTAAAAATTTCATTTTTTGTACTTACCGAAGCTCAGATTCGAACCAGGGATTTCTGCACTGCAGCACAAGCACATTACCTCTAGGCCACCGAGACATTTTGTTTTCAAATGTAAAATAATATATTAAAACAACAAGCTTTTTCCTGCTTGATTTGTTGAAGCAATTCGAATAGGCTTGATTTAAGAAAATGTAAGTAAGGATCGTACTTAAAAAGATTTTGAATAAATTCAAGAATGAAATTCTTGATTTTAGAAAGCGAGTTTTCTTTCTGTGTACGTGTTTGGGCTGTACGATAAGGAATAAGTCAGTCAGTTATTCAGTCAGTCAGCCAGTCACCAACGTTGTTTCTTTATATATATAGATAAATATTGTTGGAAAAACAGGCTATTTAAGAAAATATTTTTGGAGTAAAAGCCTTCTCATCTTTTTTCTTGAAGAATTTGTACACATCTTACATAATTTTGGACACTTTATACATATAAATTTCAAAACTTTTTTACCTTTAAATTCTTAGCATCGTTTTTCATGCCCCTTTCAACTTGAATTCCAAATAAAATAAAGCTAAAATAAAGCTTTTTAAAGCATTGTTTGGGCAACGTCTCACATTGGGCTCGATTATGTCCAAAGAGGCGCTAAACTGATTTTTACTGCTTTGACATAAAGATGGGTTTCGGGTAAAAGTGAAAAAAAAATTCTATTATCTAAAATCATTGTTCTAGGTCGCATAGTTTTTAATAAAAAAAATGGTTATTTTTTATGTTCTTACACAGAAAAAATTATTCCAAAAATTTTTTTCAATTAACTCATTAATCAAAAAATTTTTAATTTTTAAATAAACATTTAATTGTTTCAATTCGAATTTAAATCGTTTGCAAGTTCTTTAAAAAAGCTGCAATTTTGCATAAAGCTTTTTTTTGTTTTTCCTTTGCTTGTGCAAAGCTTACCTCACGTTCACTTGCTGAGGTAGAGGTGGAGGTAAATAAATAAAACTAAGTTTAACACTTTAAAAAATAGAATGCCTTGTTGGCTGAGTGGACAGAGCGTACGCTTTACAATCAAAATGGCTCATGGTTCGAGTCGATGATGAGACTTGTAATGTATACTTAAATGTAAATTTAACATGATGCAATCATAAATAATTAAATAATATAATAAACATAATTAAATAGAAAAAATATAAAAAAATAAAAAAAGAAAAAAAGTTTTTATTTTTTTTTATTTAATTTTAGATTTGTTTGTGCTTTGATTAAATTGATTAATTAATTTTTTAATTGAAAATTTTAAATTAAATTATTAAATTGAATATGCGGATTTCTTGATAGGTTATAATCTAAACATTTTTTTAATCAAATTAACAAATTTTTTAATTGAAAATTATTTTTATTTTTCCCTGTGTACGCCAAATCATCAGTAGAATTGAACCAAATTTAAAAAAAAATGTTTCTTGTTTTAAAGCTATTGTTAAAATTCTGATCAAATCCTAAATAATAATTGAAACTGTTGTAATAAAAATAATGTTTACTTTTGAATTAATTTTTTATATGTATTTGAAACACATACAGTATGTACAAACGAAGCCCTAAAATCAATCTTTAAGCGCTTAAGCGTTTTGTATTCGTTCGCTTAATTTAAGGATTGCTTTAGTGTTTTTTATGGTCTAATATAAAAACTAAAAAGCGTACGGATTTCAACCCAGAAATAAATGTTCACCCTTACTATGTATAAATAGTTTAAGTTAAAGAATTTTGTGAACCAGTTTGTTTATTGGTTTTATAGGTTTTCTGGTTTTCTGCAAAGCCTACGATGTTTTAAGTGTAAAGTGTTTTTCGACTTAACAAAAGAGGGTCAGCAATATGATGCGTTAAACTGACTCTTTTGGCAGCATAAAATACAAATGTGTTCCGAAAAAAATAAAATAATTTTTTTGAATTCCCTTTCAAATGTATTTTGTGTTCAGATGTGTACTGCAATTGTTTCAATTTTAAAATCATTTTTTAAACTATGTATATGTTGTGTTATTTAAAGCGTGCAAATGATCCATTGTGCACAAGTTTTTAAGAATTTCTTTTATTTAATATATCCCAACATTGTTAGAAAGAATGATTGCATTATCCAGGTGTTTGCTTAAAACTAACTTGCACACACACACAAAAGTCAAATATTTGCTTAGAGAATATCCTGACAATGTTAGCAAAAATGTTGCTGAAAACAACGGTATGGGCAAACTTATGTATATGAAAAAGAGAAAAAATTTTACATTATTTTGATTTGGAAAAAAATTTAAGACTACTAGTCTGCACATATATGATGCAGCCCGCAATATAACTTGCTCTGCTTTAAAATTTTTTTGTTTCATGTTTTTCTCCAAACTAAAAAAAATATTTTTTTTTATTTAAATTGTTTTTAAATATTATTCAGGATTTTATCTCAATTTTCTTAGTTTATTTACAAGGTTTGTTTTAGATTAAGTGTTCATTGGCTCTTACACCAAATCGTTAGTAGACTTCAACCAAATTCAACCAAATTCTGCCTTCAAACAATAACCTAAATAAATTTATTAAAAATTATTGAGAATTATTAAAAACTAAAAACTCAACAAACCGTTTTAAATGTTTTGGAATTTTCTTTTATATTTTATCAATACCCATGAGGCAACTGCAATAATCTATAGCAAGGGCCAGTCAGTTTAAGGTCAAGCATTTGTTCAAAACTTTTTAAAACATCTTGTTCCAATCTTATTTGCAATCTTTTCGATTCGTTATTAAAAAAATGGCTTTTAGAGGAACTCTTGAAAAAGGTACTCTTAAAATTTATAAAAATATTAGGAAGAAGGTGGTTGTCTTCCAACTCTAAAACCTGAAAAGCATGCAGCGACATGCAGACATTTGTATTACTGAAAGTCACTACTCTGTTCAACGTCGTCGCTGTATAAAATCTTTGATTTTAAACTAATTAGTCTAATTGAAGACAGGTTTGCAAAATGGTTTGCGACTCGAATATGGTCAAATAAAAAATTTCCTTAGGGACCATATGATTATGGTATAATACTTACAGTTTAAATTATATCGTAAAAACATACATAGTCCAGGGACTGAGGTTTATTGGAAAGCCGAGCGGGACTATGGAGGAAAACGACTACTTGGCGGACCTTCTCCCAGATCAATTTTTGCAGATTTTTAAAAAGATAAGTAAATGTTTGGATATAAGATTTTGCCTTCTGTCGAGGGTTAGGTATTAGAATGAACTTCGAGACTGCAGTGTCTTTCAAGCGGATTTTTTTTTCATTCTTCAAGCGTCGAAGGAGTCTAAGTATGTATTTGTATATTATCTTCTTTGAAGCAAGTGCTAATTTACTGGGTTCGGAACACAGAGGTAATAAGTGGAATAATATAGCCGACTAACTAGCGAGCAATGGGCTTCATTTCAATTCTATAATAAGGATATAAAATCGCTTTAAGAGTCAGAGCCAAAGAGGTTTGGTAAATACCATTTCGTATGAAGTCTACAGGATAGTGGGGGGCTATCCCAAAGTGAAGAGATTTCTCCTATCTTTGTAAGGGAAAGATTGTAAATCTTTTGTTAGGGTGATTAACTACAAAGCCTTTTAAAAATTACAAAAACATGTAAAATATTTTATTGTAGACTTTAAATCTTCGTGCCATAAATTGGACACTTGAAAAAAAGAGTTTTTTTTTGCTATGGTTAGTATACACAACGTTCTATATTATTGTCGTTGGTATATATTTTTTATTTTTTTTTTTATTTTGTTGCAGCTATTATTTGTTACATCTAACAAGTTATTCGAAAAGTTTATTATTGAACTATTTGCTTTTGGCGTTTCCTTAAGATGAACCGGATATATGAATTTGACAAATTGTTTAAAGGACAAGAGCATACGAAATTGACTTCCTTTACTTTCTTTTCATGTTGTCAGCATCTTAACTATTTGATCAAATTGACCTCGAAAAAAAATTTAAAATAATAAAGATCTTTTATTAAGTAGCAAACGATGACATATGATTGAGTTTTAAAAAAGGATACAAAAATTGTTTCAAAATAAATGAAAAAACACAGGAAAAAGTACAAATATACACACTTTTTTATTTCGTTTATATTGGAACAAGTTGTACTGAGTAAGTTCACCATTTAATAAAGCTTTAAGTTTTTAATATTGAAGAATAGTTATATTAAAGCAAAAAAACCTGGTTATTTCTTTTCAGTTGAGAAATTTATAGTAGGTAACTCACCCATGTTTTGTGTGGCCTGTTTATCTTTTTTCACTTTTTTAAAATTAAGTATAATTTATATTAATTCAGCCAGTGCCATACTAAAGTTTACTTTCTCAAAACACAGTTAATTAATATAAATGCTTTCATCTTAGCGCAATAGTATCCCTTCTTTTCAGAGGAGTGTGCCCATTATGTTGCAAGATGTTTCGAGCGAGGGGATTTTGATGTGTTTCCAGCCTATTTGAATATTTTCCACATAGTTTAGCATTGAACATTTTACTAGTAAAACTTGTAGATCCTTTACAGAAAAAAACATTTCCATTTTTTTTTGTCAAATAACTCGTTAATCAAAAAATGTTTAAATTAAAATTTGATTGTCTCAATTAAAATTTTAATTGTTTTTGTTTGCCAATAATGGAGCTTGTTCGTAAATTCTTCAAAAAAATCTGGGGCCAAATCGTCGCATTCGATTCGAATCGAAATTTCACTCGATCGATCGAGTTGTCAATGCTTTAAGTATAGGAATTCTAATAAGAATTTTAAAATTTCGATTCGAATCGAATGCAACGATTTGGCCCCTGCAGTTTTGCCTAAAGCTTTTTTATTTTGCCTTTGCTTATGCAAAGTTCACCTCAAGTTCAGTTGCTAGAGTTGAATTTTTGAATGTGGAGGTAAGTAGATAAAACTAGAGGATAAAAAGTAGACCTCGCATTCATGTGGCTCCCGGTTCGAGTCGTGGTTAAAAATGAAATTAAATTAATAAAAATAAATAATAATAAATATAAACAAATGAAAAATAAAAAGGATTTAATTTATAATTCAGGTAATACTTTTATTTACAATTTATATTTAATTTCAGATTTGTTTTGCTTTGATTAAATCGGTTATTACAATATTTTTAACCGAAAGTTTTTAATTATTAAATTGAATATACGAATTCCTTCATAGGTTGTAGTCTAAATATTTTTTTTATAAAAATCAATTAATATTTTAATTGAGACTGATTTTTATTTTTTTTTTTTTTTTGTGTTGATGCTGCAGACTTTAGTATACCAGGGAGCGCCAGCTATCATTTTTAAGATTTTGTTTTGACATCATTAAATTTTTTCTATTTTATGGGTGTAATCGTGCCCTATATATGTATCCCGTAGCACCAAATTGGCAAAAGGCAAATTCGACCTTATCTCGGCGAAAAACATAAACAAGTTGTGGAAAGACGTTCAAAAAAAAAAAAGTTTTATACTGCGGGCGTATGGAGCATATGGGATCTTGCAAGCATTATTGAGGCTCTTTGTATATATAGGATTCTAAGTCAATATTTAAAAGCAAGATGTAATCAAATCACCTCCTCGGAACTTATAAACCAGGAGGTCTAAGAGAAAGCCCGATGTTTAAGGTGGTATATTCATTACATAAGCACGAGTCCGGATTTAATTTTGACTACCTGGTCAATGCACTGGTAGCGATGCTGCAAAAGAGAACTTTTGATAGCGATCAAGACGCTATCAGATCCCTTGCTGTTATATACTTTACATTGGGACTTGTTCATGAATATCAGACATCCTTAAACTAGATGGTAGTGCGTTCTCACATCACTCTCATACGGGTGCGAGGAAACGAGACTAAAAGGGGCAACTGTGATGGTAATTAACCGACGAGGGTTAATACTAACTGCGGTGATTGACTGCGTTATTTTCTTCCTGAAAACTCGCGTGGAAACATACGTAGCAGATTTTCATTCTTACATCACTCTCGTTCGAAGACACGGAACCAATACTACTTCTGTGGCTTTCCCCTTTCTTCCTGCAAACTTCAGTTTTAAAGGATCTATGTGTCAAACTACAAAGATAACAAGACCGAGGCTGGATCGAAGACTTTCAAGTGTTTTATAAATCAAACAAACTGAAGGCTGAGAGACACTGTAGTTGCAACTATTTGTTTACTCTTATTTGGCAACCAATCCAGGAGAGTAGGACTGCCTTTTAATGATTTTTGCAAATGCTGTAATATGCAATGGAAGAAAAGACCATCTGGAACTTTTTCTACTCCTTCCTGGCACCGAAAAATGATCTGATTAGCCCCTTTGAAAATTTTTCTCTTTTTGTGTGTCAGAGGTATTATTTAGAAGCCAAAATAGGTAACTCCAGTGAGCTCTTAAACAATCCACTTCGATTCCATAGATGCAATACATTCACTACCAAACCTTATCTATTGCAATGTTTATTGTATCACAATTTAGTTTTTCCCCTGAAAATTTTTTTTCTGGAATTAATTATTGTCTTCCCAGCTTTATAAAGGTCCTTTCTTCTTAAAGATCTTGCAAAGAACATACTTACAATTTTTGGTTGTTTTTTGTTTTCCATTTCAAAAATTAAAAGGTTATTTTAATTTAAAAAAACACAATAAATTTAATTAAAAGTGTTTAAAGGATTCACCAAATTCCGGATTACATTATCATTAACCTTAATATTTATACTACCATATCTGGAACGTTTAACTTGGTCCATCTCACTCTCAAGCACATCATAGACTTCTTCGATTGGTAAAGAAATTTCAACTTCATTCGGTGTCAACAGCTTGTGGGCATCTTTACGAAAGTTTTCTACACTTTTTGTCATATTTTCATGGGCCAAGATAAAAGTCTTTAAAGTGATAATATTTCTTTGTTTGTTTTTTCGTAAATATTTTTCCTCTATCTGATCGATATCGGCAATCAAACGTAAAAGCAAAAAGTCAGCATAACGTTTCTTCACCTCCAACTGCGTGAATTCATCATACCAATTGACAGTGCGTGAGTTTGTCATTATAATGACTCCAACAAAAATTATTTTCACCAAAATCACTAGCATTATTAGGAGTAAAGCATATTGTTCCAATTCGTGGTAGCAAAACTTGAAAACATTATGCCAATAGATCAAATCTTTATTATTTTGTTTTAGTTCAAAGTGTAGAAATCCAATTATAACGAGAGTAAACAGAGAGGCAAACCAAATGCTCAAATAGTGATCTTGTAAAACAAAATGAATTTTTTGTAAAACTCTTCGAAGGTAATGCATATTGATTTATTTTGTAATTAAAACTGTTACGTTAAAAGCGGTTTATTTTATTTTTATTTGTATTTTTGTGTTATTAATTTTAAGATAAATTTTGAATGAACTTAAACAAAAAAAACAAATACAACGTTTTTGGAAAATTTCAAATTTATTTTTTTTTTAAATAAAAACCTGGTGATATTACTTATGATGTATAAAAATATTTTTATAAATAGAACACAGGTGTCTTCAAAACTAAATTATTTTTGGTTCTGTTCAATCCAGCCTTTACACTTATCAATGATGTCATGACTCTGGTAGTCCATGCTCGATTGTTGTCCTAATTTTTTTTATACCGATCAATTCATCATAACTAAAATTTATTTGCGATAACTTAAACATCCTGTTAACCTTATGTTCACGTTTTAATATGATTGAGTAAATAAATGTTAAGACAAAGCATTTATAATATGAAGTATATGCCACTTCTAAAATCAAAGTTATCCTGTACCTTCAAAGTTTTTAAACTAAATATGAGTGTGCATAAAAACTAATTCAAACATATCTAAATAATCAAATCTTAAAAAATAATAATTACTTTTTGATATTTTTTTTTAAATAATTAAATTTTTAATTTTAATTTTTTGTCAAAAATAATAATTATTTTTAAATTTTATTGTTTATGGCAACAATAATCGTCAACTTATTGATTTTTACATTGATAAAAAATATAACAATTATTTTATTGTTCTTTAAGAACAAATTTAAAAAGCATTTGGTGTTTAATAAATCTTAAACTAGATCAATATGGAGTACTTCACTTGGCTTTCCGATTTTTCTTGTTATACCCTTCACATAGTTATAAGGGTATTTATCAGTTTGTCATTCCACTTGTAATTCTTTATTACCCGTTTGCGACCCCATTAAATATATATATTCTGGATCCTTATATGTAGATATGGAAGTCGATATAGCCATGTCAGTCTGTCCGTCTGTGTTTGTTGAAATCAAGGGGGTTATTATGTAATTCGATTTGAATCGAAAAGACTTTCGAAAGGAATTTTCTATTCGAAAGTCAAATCGTATTATCTAGCACTTTTCAGAAATTAAGAGCAGGAGAAGAAAGAAATTAAAGAAGAATTAAAGCAGACTTACCAAATCTTAAAAGTATTAGATAATACGATTTGCCTTTTCGAAAAGAAAATTCCTTTCGAAAGCCTTTTTGATTCGAATCGAATTACATAATAACCCCCTAAGTTTCCGTACTCAACTAAAGTCGCACGGAAAACGCTTTGATAACAAACAATCAGATATATCGCTTAGACAGTCGTTATTAAAAATCAGTAAAATCAGTTCTCTATTGACCAAGATATATGCGAAAGCCCAAAACAACCCATTTTTTAGGACGAAATCCGTGCATGTATCCCTATATATCTCTGTTAATATTGTCAATCTTGCCACAAAACTTGGCGCGGATACTCTGAAGATAGAAACCTTAATAAGGGAAAAATTGTTTTCTGCTCGAATCAGGGGAAGTGGTGTTTCCCCTACAACTGCACAAATTTTGGGAAATATTTCATGCGCTAAATCTTAGAAACTATAACATCTATGGACTTTAAATATTCTACAAGGAGTAATTGGACAATGGGACCTACATTTTGAAAAAAAATTTTGTGGGAGCAGAGGAAGGGGTAGCCCCCATACAAACAAACAATTTTGATGAAGTTTTCGAAACGCTATATCTCAGAAACTATAACAGCTATCGACGTAAAATGTTGTACAAAAAGTAGTTGGACAACAAAGCCTACATTTTGAAAAAATAAATTTTCTGGGTAGGAGCAAGGGTAGCTCCCATAGAAATTGACAATTTTTATGAAATATCGATACGCTATATCTCAGAAACTATAACAGCTATCGACGTAAAATGTTGTACAAAAAGTAATTGGACAATAAGACCTACATTTTGGAAAAAAAAATTGGGAAGGAGCAGGAGAAGGGGCAGCTCCCATACAAATCAACAATTTTGATGAAGTTTTCGAATCGCTATATCTCAGAAACTATAACAACTATCAACTTAAAATTTTCTACAAAAAGTAGTTAGACAACAAAGCCTACATTTTGAGAAAAAAATTTTCTGGGTAGGAGCAAGGGTAGCTCCCATAGAAATTGACAATTTTTATGAAATATCGATACGCTATATCTCAGAAACTATAACAGCTATCGACGTAAAATGTTGTACAAAAAGTAATTGGACAATAAGACCTACATTTTGGAAAAAAAAATTGGGAAGGAGCAGGAGAAGGGGCAGCTCCCATACAAATCAACAATTTTGATGAAGTTTTCGAATCGCTATATCTCAGAAACTATAACAACTATCAACTTAAAATTTTCTACAAAAAGTAGTTGGACAACAAAGCCTACATTTTGAAAAAAAAATTTTCTGGGTAGGAGCAGGGGTAGCTCCCATAGAAATTGACAATTTTTATGAAATATCGATACGCTATATCTCAGAAACTATAACAGCTATCGACGTAAAATGTTGTACAAAAAGTAATTGGACAATAAGACCTACATTTTGGAAAAAAAAATTGGGAAGGAGCAGGAGAAGGGGCAGCTCCCATACAAATCAACAATTTTGATGAAGTTTTCGAATCGCTATATCTCAGAAACTATAACAACTATCAACTTAAAATTTTCTACAAAAAGTAGTTGGACAACAAAGCCTACATTTTGAAAAAAAAAAAATTTCTGGGTAGGAGCAGGGGTAGCTCCCATAGAAATTGACAATTTTTATGAAATATCTATACGCTATATATCGGAAACTATAACGGCTATCGTTATCAAATGTTCTACAAAAAGTAATTGGACAATAAGACCTACATTTTGAAAAAAAAAAATTTGGGAAGGAAGCAGAAGAAGGGGCAGCTCCCATACAAATTAACAATTTTTATGTGGTTTTCGAAACGCTATCAACTTAAAATTTTCTACAAAAATTGGATAATAGGACCTACATTTTACAAAAAATTCTTTTGTAGGAGCAGAGGGAATGGTAGCTTCCATACAAATTAACAATTTTTATGAAGTTTTCAAAACGCTATATCTTAAAATCTATATCAGCTATCGACATCAAATGTTGTACAAAAAGTAATTGGTCAATAAGATAGGAAAAAAATTATTTGGATAGAAGCAGGGGGAGGGGAACCCCCATAGAAATGGGCAATTTTTATAAAATTTTTATACGCTATATCTGGTAAACTATAACTGCTATCGACTACAAATCAAAAACTTTTAATAAACTTTTAATACGAATAATGTCGAAAACTTATAAAACTTCCGACCTCAAACCTTCTGCATTTATTTCTTTTATACATACGAACGATAAAATTTTGTAAAGTTTTTATTTCGAAAACTAGGATTACTATAAACTTTAAACCCGGCCCAAGGTATTTTTATTATAATATTTGCAGCACAAAATAACTCGGCTAGAAAAAATGACTGGGTATATTAAAATACCAATGTGAAGGGTATATAAAATTCGGCACAGCCAAATATAAGGCCGCTATACATGTTTTTTTTTTTATTGAAATTTCGAAAATAATTATTATTTACAGTTCCTGAAAAAAAACTAATTAAACTTATACATTAGACACACTCATAACAAAATATTTTAAGTTTTCGAGATTTAATTGTCACTTTTAAGCGCCAGCTTGAGTAACCTTATTTTGTTACCTTTTTTAAAAGGGAAACGAAGTTATTTTAAGTCTGTAAGATTATATTGTCTGGAAGTCTTATCGTAAGTAAATATGCAAACAAGTTATTAAATTATTGAAAGTTAAATTTTTTCTTTACCAGAGCAGAGAACTACAACGACTGTCAAATTTTTGAATCATTAAGCCTTAGATTAAGTATCCTAGACTTAGAAATTTATTACAGTTACTGACTTCAAGTTATTTAGAAAGTATTTCGTAAAGTTGTTTTTGAATGAAAAAAACGGGTAAATTTTAACATAACATTTGTATACTCTGTAAATAAGTGATAAGAGTATATGTATAACGGTTTGTCATTCCATTTGTAATTTCTTTAATATTCATCTGCACCTTTTTCTACTCGCAATTTTCACCACATAATGTCGTGCATGTTGTACATATTATGCCAGTTGTATTCAAATTTACGCCTCGTTTAACCTTTTCAAAGAGAAAGTTAAAAAGCACATGCGAAAGCCTGGCTCCTTAGCCTAAACATCGTTTGGTACTGAAAGGCTCAGAAGTACTCTTTCTTTTTTAAACTAAGAATTGTATATCAGTTAAGACTGTCCTTCAAAGTCGTAAAAGTTTTGCAGGGATACTAAGTTCAGGCTTACATTCTTCAAACCACACTGTACAAGCCAGCTGGTGCATATGCCTTATTATGACGTTTCACTCTATTGTAGAGATTTCAGACTTCCTTCTAACTCTTAAATATCTCCTTACGCTCATACATACGCCTTTTCGTTTCTCCTTACCTTTTATTTGCAAGATGTCTTGCTACTGATTGCAGTAAAATGCCCCATTCTTCGCTTTAGTAACATTACAACGCTCCTGGTCGCACTATTGTTTCCTTGTTGAAGGCCTCCGATTCCCAAGTACGGATATTGCGGCTTCTTCCATAGAGTGGTCAATGCTTTGCCATTGCGTTGTCCTATTGCTATTAGAAGGGCTTTCTTAAAGTAATTGGGTCAGTTGAGCAGAGAAAGCCGTTGTTGTCTGTTGTTCTTACAGCTTTCCGACGTGAAGAGTCAGTGCTGTGTCAATCTACGTTTTTCGTACGTTACTCGTAAAATTGGACGGCTCCCAACCTTTGCTGCCACAAGGTAATGAATCATATCTATGTTTTGTTTTCGGATCGATTTTATGGCTTATCACACTAATTGAATAGCTTCCATCTTTTGTCTGATCTGAGGACAGTCACGTCAGTATTTTTCCTTTGATTTTTCGCGTTGAAACCTCCTTGGACGATTTAAATACCATGGTCACGCGTTCGCAAAATTTAAATATGGCCTGTTCTTCGTCCTTGTCTTCGTTTAAGGCATTGACTCATATAAGACTGATGTTAAAGATTTGAACATTAATACAGATTAAGACACACCGAAATAGGTACGAAAATTTGGTGTTTTAGTATCCGGCTACCTACGAATCTACAGCCAAACGATAATAACAGCCCTATACTATTTAACTACATTCGCTAGTAAGTACACTGCAACCTCTTTATATAAAAATTGGACTATTCATACATATGTAGGCCCGCAAACCATGGTCAGTAACATTTGATTTATCGATTAATCATTTTATTAGTTTTATCATAAAAGGTAAGGGAAGTAGAGTTCAGAATTGTCTGTTGGACTTTGCAAGTCGTTAAGGGTTTAACGTAACACCTGCCGTGCGGGCAATAATTCACGGTGTTCTCAACACTTGAGAAGCTTCCACCAGCGCCCCCAGAATGGCTCACCCTGCCACCCAGGTATCAATTCTCTGTCATAACTTTGTGTAGCCATAAAAAACCCTTGGTTATGAGGCGGGCTATCTAAACCCGAATTGCGTCTCTAGTTTTGATCTCGCTTCTTCATAATCAAAACAGATCCGCACCGATAAGACACTTCTCTACACGCTTGTGAAACAGCACCCAACCTTAAGCAAGGACGATTATGGTTATCATGTCGCACCCAACGAATGCGACACCCAGCTATGTTTGAAGAATCTCTGTTCATTTAGACAAATCAATTTCTCCACTTTCATCAACGCTTCATAATCTTCTCACCACCAGTCAGGACCAAGTCACGCACATGCTTCAACATGCCAATGCTGGTCTTTTCATTATTTGATACTCCTTTGAAGGGATCTTATTTTAAATCCTATGGTCCCCAGCCGTAGCCAGTTTCCCGATTCACCTACTTCCAAACACACTTACATCTTTTCAGCTATCAGCCTACTTCAACAGTTGCTCATGTGCCTGGGTAGACCCGCCAAAAATAGAGATTCTATCTTGAGAGCTTTAAGTTCATAAAAGACCGCTTACGCGATCAATCTGGGGCCCGTACAGAACGGACCCCAGCATATCAACTTTCGATCTCAGTTGCCCCGCTTGGGAATAACCACAGCCACCACGTGAAATCCCGAAGGAGACCGCACCACTAATCAATTCATGCACTGGTAAGCACATGGGGCCAACTGATTCCCGTGGTACCGGATAGGACTCTGTTCAGCCTCGGAAATCTACTTCTGTAAAATTCCTACCAATTTCTATTTAATACAGATAAGGTATTGGTACCCTTAAAACCTTTTACATGACACAGCGACAACAAGGACAACCTACCTCAAGCCAGACCAGTAAGTCTTTAACCACTCATCACTTTAAGCCCAAGACAGACTGTTTTCAATTTAGCCATGTCTGTTAGCCTTTCAGTAACGGAAAGTTTCCCGGTGATACCCCGAAAAAAATTGACTTTTTTAATTTTCTAACCCCTTTTTTGCCACTTTTTTTGGAAAATACTTACACCCTGTCTGCGCCCCTTAACAGGGTTGCAATACAATGCTTAATTTAAAATTTTTTTTAAATAACTCCCACAGCTTCTAGAGTTCTCCTAAAAGGTAAAATGTAAGACCGACCCCAATTAGTTTATCCTCCCAAACATTTTTGTGGAACATACTTGCCCTCTATCTCCAGCCCCTAACATGGTTGCCATACAAAATTTAAAAAAGGTAGGTTCTTCTCCGGAGTCGCCGCTAGAGGAATCAAGTGTTTTACAGACCCCTATTAGTTTTTCCTCCCAAACGTATTTCTAGAGTATACTTGCCCCCTACCTCCACGCCCTAAGGGGGTTGCATTACAACATTTTAAGGAAAATGGGGTAAAAACCCATACAACTGCCCCGGAGTCGCCCTTAGAGTAATAAAATGTATCACAGACCCCCATTAATTTTCCCTCCCAAACACATTCCTAGAGCATACTTACCCCCAATCCCCATACCCCAGGGGGGTTGCCATACAAAATTTTAAAAATAAGAGTAAAATTCCACACAAAATTTGCATAAAATTAGGCTTAAAACCACTGCAGATGAACTTATCACCCTAAGAAGGTAAAAAAATACGCGACCGATCCCTATTTAAAAATAAGGAATATTTCATAAATAAAAAACGGATGGAAATAAAAAAAGGTTTGGGGTTTCGAAAGTCCAGTATGAAGGGTATCTAAGATTCGGCACGGCCAAATTAGCGTTCTTACTTGTTTTATATTGAGTTTGACACCCCATATAAAAACGTAAAAAGTAGAAGGGGCCAAAACTATATGATCTCGTTCCTACGACCTTATAAATTATTATTTGACAATGTTTCTTCTCTTAAAAATTTTTTTGCTAACGCCAGGGATGGAAACATTTTCGCATTTTCTTTAAAAAAAAAAGCATTTTAAGAAAGCCATTATTTTTGCCAAAAAAAATTTAAAGTTTCTTTTTTCATAATTTTTACAATCTTCGAACTTTATTTTTCCCAATATAAAATACCACTTGATTGTATGTAAACTTCACTATATTTAAAATTCCATTTCAGCTTAAATAAATTTCGAAATCTTTTTTATTTTTAACCTGTGTTTTTTCCACTTTTTATTTGTTTATCTATCTGGGTACGTATATGTCTGTATATCTCTTCAACACAAACTTTCAGGGAAAATTTATTTCAACGTCTCTATTAAGTAAAGTCTTTCTTCATCACCTAATTGGCAGTTAAACTTTGTACTGGTTTAGTTAAGGTAGCATGTGTGAATAAATGAATGTTTTTATATTTGTAAAAATGTATTTGTATGGTTGAGTATTAGCGTTGCGATAATATATTAAGGACATTTTCTATACAATGTCATTGTTGTGTTATCCCATTAACGCTGTTTGGTCTTGTTGCTTAGAAACTTTTTAATTAAACAGATTTGCTTTGATTTATTTTGCAAATAAAAATAGCTTGCATTTTGACTATTAATTGTTTTGTTGTTGCTATTGTTGTAAGTTAATGACTTTTTATATCCTACACTGTCTGGGTATGTGGTTGGCAGGGTTGTTTTCTTTTATTTTTAGCCTTAAAACATTTTTTTCATTATTTTATTTGAATTTCTACTAAAATATTCTCTGAGTAGCGTCATGAAGTGGATTGATTTAAACAAGGTAACCACTTTTCCACAATATTTAATTCATTTTATTAACCGCTTTAATTTTTTGCATAGAAGCTTTAAAAGGTGCTGATTTGTAGATTAAAGAAAAAAAAACACAAATATTGATTCCTTTAGAAATTCTATAAACAATTTTTAGAGAAAAAAAATAAGCCAACAAAATATAAATAAAAAAGTGCTTTAACCATAAAAAAGAAATAAAATCTAAATGGAACTCTTTCTTAGTGGGATTAAGGGTAACGCCTCTTGTTTACAGAATATTAGAAATACGTATCCTTACCAAACAAGAAGGCTGTAATTTTTATTGTATAGAAATTTGTGTGAATTTAATTTTGTGTTCATATGTGTATGTGTGTGTATATTCCCTGTCGGACATTCAGTTAACTTAAAATTAACTTGAAGCTAACTATTTCTCAAGTAGTGGTGGTTGACACTAGCATTACTTTTATATGGAATTAACTAACTATTTTAACATTGCGATGTCCTAGGAAGTAGTCAATTGTCCGATTCTGCATTACTTTTAATTGACATGAAGTTAGTTACATAGCTGTTAACTTAAAGTTAACGTTTTGTAGCTAGCTATAAACTTACTACTTTAAGTTAGCTTTAAGTTGGTTTTTTTAATTAACTATAGGTTACTAATTTCTTACTTTAAGCCACAATTAAGCCAAAAAAGAATTGATTTAAGTTCGGAACCGTACTTGATTTAAGCCAAAAAAGATTGATTTTAGCCGTAAACGGGATTATTTCTAAAACTAAATGTCATTTTTTTTTTAACATATGGGGAGCTTTATTAAAGAAGAAGAACTTTATATTTTATTAATAATTAATATTTACAATTTAAAAATTTCATTTTTTGTATTTACCGACGCTGAGATTCGAACCAGGGATTTCTGCACTGCAGCACAAGCGCGATACCTCTAGGCCACCGAGACACTTTGTTTTTAAATGTAAAATAATATATTGAAAGGACAAGTTTTCTTCTGCTTGATTTGTTAAAGCAATCTAATCTTATTTAAAAAAAATACTGCGCAGTGTTTGTATACATTTTGGTTAATGCAAATTTTGCATTGCGTAGTAGTTGGCTTTAAGTTAGTCTATAGAAGCTAACTTAAAGTTAGTTTTTTTTGTAGTTAGCTACTCATTTGACGGCAGGGTTATGACGGTCCAGAAGCTAAGACATGCTTAAGGCTAAACATAGACAAACCTTGAACCCAACATACATTACATGTTTGTATGTAAGTACATATGTATATGCACACATTTTAACGTATTTGTTTATTTGCCTGCAGAACTTCAATGTGCTTCGTTGCTTTCTTCAAAAGAACTATGTACAAGAAAGTAACCATAACAATTTTAATACCTTTTACCACCTACTTATGTGTATGAGCTGATGTTTCTTACACCTTTGGCGTATCTTAGCATCTCATGGAGATCACTGCCCGGTAATTTTTTTAAATGATTCACAAACTAATTGCCAAAGTACTGGCGCGCCGCGCCCCAGCTTCATTTTTAGACAAGTACTTGACATCTGAAAAGTGGATGTTTCATTGTTTCGACCTCGTATGCGTTTTCGCACAAGTGACAGTAGGTCAATTGCACTTAAAACGACCTACATAAAGGAAAAATCCATTTTTTCTTTGCTAAATAATATCGATGAACTTACGTGTAAAAGGAAACGAAAATTACTGAAATATAAAAAATTGGTTCATATTTTATCTTTGTTTATTTCGCAAGTGCTTAAAATACTCACATACTGAATAATCCGCTCTTCTTTGTTTTACGTCATAAAAGGATTTTCCTTAAAAAAAATAGTTTTTTGTAGGAAAAAAAAAAATTAAATACGGAAAAAAGTTCAAAAAATTTATTCTCAAAGATATTTTTCGCATACGCACACGTTCTTAAAGTCAAAATTTCCTTCAATTTAAATTTGTAAGGTCGCACCAGTCACAGTCTTAAAGTGACCATTATGAGCAGAAAACATGCATGATGTGCCTACTTATCATTAATCGCTCAAAAACTTACCATCCCTGGAAATTATAGCATTTTTAAACCCAAAATTTTAAACTATTTGAGTTGTAAGCAGATATGTTAGCAAAATTGTTTCACCCGTTACAATGGAATTTCCCAGTAGTCAAGCGTATAAACACGAAAAAGAAAGCTAACGTAAGCTAAGTTCGGTAGCACTGACTGTCATAGGGGAGAAAAACCGGGGGTAGCTAAGATACTAGTTTTTACCCCAAGTCCTCTTCTTTCCAATTAATTTACAGTTTCGTTTCCAAATATTTCAGAGTGCCCCAGGACCCAGAACAATGCAATACCCCTGGGGCTCAGAAGCGTTTCTTTTAGTCTCTAACTTGCCAGATTAAATGGCCCCCAAATGGCTCCAAAAAATAGGAACAATGACCCCAAATAGTGAATCGAGTTTTGAAGAAAACGAAAAATGACCCAAAATGTGAAAATGAAAAACGACCCCAAAATAGTTTTAACATATAAAGCATGGTACAAGTAAGTTTCTTCTACCATGATATAAAGTAAATAAAAATGGCCCCAATTAAAAATTACCCTACAAAAAATCTTGGGCAGCCGGCCTTTGGCTGGGCTTACTAAATTTAAGCTTAAGTGGATTCGAACCGGCGGCTTCGCTGTAGCCTTCGGCCGGGCACATATACAAAAGAACTTTTATTTAACGAAGCCAGTGTATAGGACCACAAATGTTTTTTATCTCTAAGCCCTGCCGAAGGCAACAGCGAAGCCGGCGGTTTCAATTCACTAGAGTTTTTAATGCTTTGTTTCCGGTCAAATACCGGCTACCCAAAGCCCTTTTGAAGCGAAGCCTTAGCGTATGAAAAAAACATCATTTTGCCCTAAAGTAGGCTCTGTTTACTTAACCTTGTTTTATTAATATAAAACGTTAAGCAATTTGTAACTTTAACTTTCTGGTCTTTTTTCTTTCGATTTGTATTTTTAAATTGTTTTGGGCCATTTTTTATTTTTACATTTGGGGGCATTTTTCCTTTCCTTGAGTATTTCTTACTTTTTTGGGGGCCATTTTTGTTATTTTTAAGGCCATTTTTTATTCTTATAATGGGGTTATTCAAAGTTTTTGAAATTGAGGCCATTTTCCATTTAGTGTTTTTGGGCCATTTTTTGACAAATATAAAAATTTAAAATGGCCCCAAACATCAAAATAAATTTTGGGATGATTCCAAAAATTAAAAAAAAATTCGTGTTTTTGCTTTCAATATAAAATTTTGGGACCATTGTTCATTTTCACTTTGGGGCCATTTTTCATGGAGCCAAATTATGTTTTAAGTTGAAAAAGTTTAACATTTTTTTTGTAGATATAACAACAGATGCAGAAATCTTAACGCTTTTGAAATTGCCAGCGTATCATGGAAGACCTTTGATTGTACGCTGTTAATAAAAACTGCGACCCAAAAACATTATAAAATTATGAATACACAATATTTAAGGCAAAAAAAAATGTTCATATCACAAACAAACTGATGCAGATACATGTATGTATGTACATATGTATGTACATATATGTGCTTAGACACCCACTAAATAGGTTACAAACAGGAAATAAAGTTTGCATTGTTCTAATTGCTTTATCGCCCATATTACAGCCAAAATTAAATCATGGACCGAATGGAAAAAAGTAAGCTCTTCCTTTAGGTTGTTTATTCAACGCTTACTAACTTGCCACGCGCAAATCAACAAAAGAACACTTGTATCCTTGTAAAAATATGAACAAACACAAATGATATTGACATTATGGCAGGAACCAACTAATACCAACTCAATTACAAATATTTACCGGATGTTTCGGTATTTTAGTGTTTAAATTTTTTCTGGTACCATTGTGTAATCTTTTTTACTTTTTTGCATTTTTCCCCTATTTAACATGATACCTGTTTTCTGTAAAGTCCATGTTGAGGTTGCAGCTCATTTGAGTTGTTGTTGCTGCGCTTTTTTTCATCACCTGCAAATATGAATTCTTTTCCCATTTTGATTTAGTTGTTGCTTTTTCAACTTGCTGCTATTCTGGCTAATGACAATAACAACAGCAACAATTATAATGGCAGCAACAATAACATTGTATACGCAAATAAAAATGTAAATGTTGCGATTTTTTTTTTTTTATTTTATTGACACAGACGGACAGACCTGCTTGCAAAACAAACAAATAGTTATTCAGCGAAAAACAGACATTAGGACAGACATAAACAATATCATATTTTATATGCAAAACTGTGATGTTTGTGGTTTTCATATTACAACGTTGTGTAAATACAGTTGTAACATGGGTGTTGGGTGGTGGTCAGGCTCGTGGATGGGCAGATGTGAAGTAAATGTGGTAAGTGGCAAATATCATTAATAACTCATTTAATTAACAACGCGCATTTAGGACTTCATAGCAGAATGAGTGTGTTGTTAATTAAGACTTTAATTTTAAAATTCATTTAAAACCAATTTATTGTGGCTTATTAGGACATTTAAATTATTTAAAATATAATGGTTTGTTTGAATTCAGGAATGCATGTCTGTACATTTGTAATGCCTTGGGGGTTTTTTTTTAATTATGCAATTTAATTTAACACATTTTGTTGTAGGAAGATTTATATATGTAAATGTTATACATACACAAAAGTAACCGAAGTTAAATTAACTAAGGTGCATAGTTTTTTGCTCTTTGTATGAAAGTAAACAAAACAAAACAAGAATTATATCTAGTTCCTCTTTGGGTGTAGCTCTCACGGAACCAACCAGTGTTGCCAATTAAAGCACACCTTTGGATCTTAGTAAGAAGCTGAACATAGCAGCTCTTTTTCACCGGCTTCCATCATACAAAAACTATTATGTAAGTCCAGTTTATTACCTTTGGCTGCAAGCCCCAGCAGATTTGTTTTGAAACTTAAACAAAAATGTAATAATTGACAAAAAGATTTATTAAGAGCATTGAACGATAGCATGGAAATGCGGATTTTAGAGTTGAACACACTGTTCAAGACGGAGCCTTGTGTTCTGCGCTACACGCTGCAGTAAACTTGGTACAATTGAGCTGATTTCTCGACGAATATTTTCGTTTAAAGCCACAAGAGATTGGGGTAACCCCATAAAAAATCCATGGCAGTTAGATCGGACGACTTAGTGAGTCAGGTATGCGTGGAGTATGTTCGGATAGACATACAGGCATTTTGGGAGTGTCGGGGATGGTCGACTCCTTTACCTATAAAATGCTTTATTTTTCTCCTCTTAACTCTTCTGAAGGCCGTTAGGCCACCGAGTGAAGTTGGCGAGTTGGACTTGCCACTACCCTTTGTAACCTAACCTAACCTAGATCGGACGACCTCGGTGGCCATGGGAAGTCCCCAAAGCGACAGATCAGTTTTTGGGGGAAATTTTTCCATAGCAAATTCATCGAAGCAGTCGCCTCACCTTGTTGAAACCACATGTGTAAAGAATACGACGGATGACCTCGCATGTTTGGCAAAAAGAATTCTGTTATCATACGTCGATAATTTTTATCGTTGACATTCGTCGCCTGGCCTCGAGAATTTTCGAAAATGTTCCAATTATCTCATGCATAGGTAAGGCACACCAGACAGTTACCCTGCGATAAGAATGGTTTTTGATGTTCTAGTCGAGGGTTGCGGATTCTTGGAGACCAGTAACGGCAGTTTCAGTGAAAATGAGCCCAGTCACTCCAAAAAAAAGTGGGATCTACAGTCCGAAAACGCTACAACATTGTTTCACAAAAATTTTTGCGTAAACCAAAGTCACTTTCTTTCAGTTCTTGAACGATTTAAATTTTAAAAGGATGGAACTTCAGATCCTTTTATAAAATTTCGTGAATTATCACTCTTAAAAGTTCCAGTGAGGCTGCTCGTTTCTATTAAAAGTCGCAGCTTTTTACGTAAACTGCTTTCAACCAATTCAATGTTTTCAGGAGTCCTTGAAGATCGACAAGGCCCTAGCCGTGGGGCATTGATAGCCGAAGCAGTTGGGCAAAATCTCTCTACCCATAAACGCATTAAATTTTTTCTCGGTCCATCAGGTATTAGACAAATACCGAACTTTGAAGAAAATTATCGACGAGTAATTACCTAAGAATCAAATCATATCTGACTGATAAATCTGCACAATCGATAACTCCCACGGCGCCACCCTCCCTGCGCACTGTTTATTACTTTTTGAAATAATCGTATTTAAAATTATAAATTTGCCACCAGACACCCTGTATAAGTTTTAAACTATTAATAAAAATAGCTTAAATAATTGTTTTGTTATATAACAAAAGGTCTTTATTAGAAAAATAAAATTAATTTTTTTATAAAAATATTAAGGGAAAACAGTTTTTATGATATTCATGATGAAAGTAACAGAAAAAAGGTGTGGAAAGCAATGTTAAACGAATGAATGTATAAAGAAAATTACTCGAGCAAACCAAGAAAATGTATGTTTTGTTTAAATTGTAACACACATTCCTGTACACACGCAGATTACTTTAAATAGACACACACATTTATACCCTCAGCATCATCGTCATGGGCAGCATTTAAAATTGTAGCAGCATTTAACAGACCAATATATTATTATTACACTACATACTCATTTACAGAATCAGTCTTCTATAACACACATTATATTAATGCCACTCTTGCCAAGATTAACACCCTCCAAGCAACTCTCTTGATGGGAACGCATATATATTAGAAATTGTATTATAACATAGAAAAGATTATTGCGGTCATAGGCACAGTTGTGTATTTCACCATCACTTATAAAATTGAATTTTGGCTTCAAAGGATTAGTACACAATATGGCACAGTGAGCTTTATTTTGAACCAAGGCTACTGTATCCTTTGCCGAACGCTTCTCTTCACCAATAATAACATAACGACTATAAAAGGGACGACCACCGCCTTGAGGCAAGGGCATCAGTTGAGTGTCCAAATAAACGCAAAACAAATGGAAAAGTATCTAGAGAAAAGAAAATAATAAAAACAAAAAAAATCAAAGGCAAGTAAGTTATTATTACAAAAGCATAAAAATAGTTATAAAATGATTTTTATTTACATATTTTTTTTATTTATCGTAAACTTACAGCTGAATCAGTGGGTAAATGTTCATCCCATTTTAGGCCATGATATTCTGAACCAGAATTCCAACGATAATCTGCTATACAAGAGCCTTTAGCCAAATCTGTAGTCATAAAAATTCATAAAAAAGACAAATATTTATTTAATATATGTTCATATATGATTTTCGTTAAATGTTTAATTAAACCGTTGCTGTTGATACGAGGAACATAAAAAAAACTTACCCTTAATGCGTTGCACCAAATATTCTTGATTTGTTGACATTTCCAGGAATGGCACAATCATTGGCAACATGGGCACATAAAGCGTAACAAATTGCTGACTTTCCACTGTTTTCTTTAGTCGCTCCAAGCCAATATCCCCAATTTGCATGTCGTGAAAACCGCGTTGTTTAAATGAATCATCGATATTTACAATTTCCTTTATTAAACGTTGCAATATGGTAAAGGATATCCACTGTTAAATAAAAATTCCAACAATATCAACATGGACAAAAGGTTAAATGAAAAAGGATAAAAAGAAAAGATAATAAAAATTGTAAAAACGAATTATTGTGCATCAATTTATTTAAATTATGATTGTAAGTCATACCGTTCTCAAATTGCCCACATATTGTGCAAGTCTTTCCGATGAAATGCGTTTTATAACCTCAGAATTGCTGTCAATTATATTTAAACCTCCCTCCTCCTTTGATGTTTGTTTATTTTGTGTAACCGAAACTAAAGTAAAGCAATTTGTCAAGAAAATTATATGTTAGAATTTGAAAATATTTTAAAAGAAAAAAGTTAAAAAGGGCTTAAAAAATAAAAACAAATCCTTGATATTATTTGAAAGCAAAAAGGGGTTTGAACTTTTATTTTTTTCTTGTGCCATGATAGTTATGTAAAGAATAAATCAAAATTAAAAAATATTTTTTTTTATTATTTTTTTTTTTTATTTAATTAATTTTTTTATTATTTTTTGGTAAGTACTAGGTTAGGTTAGGTTACGAAGGGTGGTAGCGATTTCGCCACCTCCACTCGGAGGCCCTTAGGCCCATTGTGAATCCCTTCAGAAGAGTTGAGATGCCTATGATGCTCCCCAGCCCATTGCCAGGAACCTCACCAAGTCCATTTAAGAAGCGTCCTCCAAGCCACCTCTGTCGGCGAATCTGCAGCCCAGGGCAGTGGCAGAGAAGATGTTCCACCGTCTCTAACTCCTCCACGTCCCCGCATACCCTGCAGAAATCTGGAGAGTTCCTGTCCCATTTACTCGTCCTGTATCTCACATCGCAGTGCCCTGTGAGAGTCCCAATAATGCGCCTCAGAAACCCCCTGCTCTCCTTGAGCAGCAGGTCAGTGCCCATCCTGTCCAGCCTGGGCCATAAAAGCCTGGAGATCCTGCAATCGGCCCTGTCCCTCCAGGTTTGGCCCACCCTGCCCGTTATCCACGTCCCTATCAGTCCATAACAGAAACTCAGTGGTGGCCTCACCGGCTCACAACCAAGTTCAATATTCCGGGCCGATCCCCTCCTCGCTAACTCATCGGCAATCTCGTTCCTGGAAATGCCAAAATGACCCGGAACCCAGCAGAGCCTGACCCTGCGTGTACCCATAATCGCTCTAAGAGCACGTCTGCAGTCGCCTACGAGTCTCGACCTGACAAAATGTCCCTCTAGAGCCTTAAGCGCGCCCTGACTATCAACGTATATTGTTACGTCACCACTCCCACTCGCGTCCTCCCCTATCAATTCCGCGGCCTTCATCACCGCCAGAATTTCAGCCTGGAAAATGCTGCACTCGTCCGGAAGTCTATAAGATCTTCCTTCCCCAGTGTCCATTATATAAACACCAGCCCCGGTGCCCACCTCCATCTTCGACCCGTCAGTAAAGACTGCACTCCCCTCATACAGCCTCTCTGTTCCCTTCCATGCCTCCCTATCTGGAAACACTACCTTCAGCAGGATCCCAAAGTCAAGTTCCGCTACCATGTAGTCCGTACGACATGACTGCCCCAGGAGTCGACCATCCGCGACCCTTCCCAAAATGCCAGCATGTCCCTCCAGACATACCCCACGCATACCTGACTCACTAAGTCTAAGCAAACTCCTGGCCGCCATTCCAGCAACAAAGTCCCCGATGGGAAGAAGATGCAGAATAATATCCAGCGCTGCCTGTGGTGTACTCTTCCTGGCCCCTGTAATGCCCAGTACCACACATCTCTGGACCTTAGTCAAGAGTTTTCCTATGTCGCCCCTTTCCAGGGCTCTCCACCATACAAGGCAACCGTACGCAAGAACTAGTCTTACAACGGATGTGTAAATCCAATTTACCATGGCCGGCTGTAACCCCCAGTTCCCACCTATGACGTTCCCACAGGCATAATAGGCATTGAGAGCCTTCCTTACCCTTTCCTCCGCGTTCGCCCTCCAAGACAACTTGCAATCCAGGACGATGCCCAGAAACCTGTCCCTATCCGCTAGTTCCAGCTGAACCCCGTCAAGCCTTGGCAGCTCAAACTCTGCCACCTTGTACTTCCTGGTAAAGAGAACTAGCTCTGTCTTCACTGGGTTTACACCCAGTCCCTTGTCCCTGGCCCACGTAGACAAGTCGGATAATGCACTCTGCATTACCTCGCTCACAGTGGACAGGAATTTCCCCGTCACCAACACCACGATGTCGTCTGCATAAGCCACTACTTTGATTCTCCTTGAGTCAAGCTGTCTCAATACCCCGTTGACTACCAGAATCCACAGCAGTGGCGACAGTACCCCTCCCTGTGGCGTTCCCCTAACCGCACCCCTTTTCAGGCGCTCATTTCCCCATTCAGAGTTGATTATTCTGCTACCAAGCGCAGAATAGATCCACTCAATAAGGATACCCTGAACTCCTACTTCCCTGAGTGCGTTCCCAATTGCCTCCATCGAAACACTGTTAAAGGCTCCCTCAATGTCCAAAAACGCGCCCAGTGTGTACTCCTTCCTGTACAACCCGCGCTCTATGAACCCTACCACATCATGAAGCGCACTCTCAACAGATTTACCCCTAAGGTAAGCATGCTGAGCATTACTAATGACGTGCGTATCAATCGTGTTCCTAAGATAAAGATCGATCAGCCGTTCTTGGTAAGTACTATATCTTGGTACTTTTACATACTTTTGTAGCGGGTAAAATAACATTTTGGTACTTTTTGTTACTTTTTCTTTTTATTTCTTTAAACTTTTGTTTACAGGTTCCAAAAAAATATAAATAATGTTAGTACTTCTTCAAAGTTTTGGGCTCAAAAAATTTGGTAAAAAGAAATCTCCAAAACACTGAGTAATCCTAAAAGGCACAAACTTAGACTCTTCTAGAGACCCATACAAAATGTTTGTTGTTTTATATCTGTGTGGGTCACTTCAGTCAGACGGGTGGGATATTTTTTACTTATATAAAATAAGTATTTAAAATAGTTTTTATAACTGTGTTAATATTAGTTGTGTTCAATAACTTTCCAGTAAATACTAGCAAGGAGAGAGTAAAAAGAAGTATTAAAAGATTGCTCTCAAAAATATTTAAAAGTAAATAAAGTTTTTTACAGCAACTGTATTTTGTTATTGTAGACTTATTTTATATTTTTTTTAAAGCATAATGACAAAGACTGTTTGAATATTTTCTGATTACTATTAAAAACTATATTTTTGTTTTTAATATATTACGCTCTTTTTTGGCTCTCTAACTGCTAATTTTTTGTGTACGTAAACACTAACTGGCAATAATTATTGAAAATTATCGATAATTTTCTTCAATGAACACACCTATTGTTATTTATTTTTTTCTTATCATAAAGACAAATATTTCTTTAAAATCGTACTTAAGAAAATTTAATAAACCATCTGTTTTAGTAAGAAGACCAATGCCCCTATAATGTTTTAAATTATTTTATAAAACGATTATAAAATTTTATTAAAAACTTTTTGCAGCTAATGTAAACCACCTATGTATGTATGTTTTTGTAAATGAACCAACCTGGTGATGGAGCTAATTGATATAAAGATGTTTTTAGAAGATTAGCAGCTGTATTACAATAATTCCAAAATGAGTTTATTGAGCCGCCTGTTTGATAACTTTGATTCATATCGGTTATTTCAGTCATGCTGTATTCCTTACGAGAAACGTCCCTTAAAAGATAGAAAATATGATGAATTTTTATTAAAACAAGTAAGAGTGTTATATTCGGTTGTGCCAAATCTTATATACCCTTCACATTAGCTTTTTTGTATCCCTATTCAGCTGATTTACACAAGAGTTATTATAATTATGTATAAATGTTATTACTTAAATGTGTTTTCAAAAAGAAAAAACAATCACACACCCACTGTGGCTCTTAAAACAACAGTAAACAAATTAAACAAAAACAATATAAATAATATAATAAAAATGCTAAAGTATAATAAAATAAACGTATGATACGTTGTACATGATTTTGTGTAATGTGTTCTCAAGCTATTGTCTTTGCATACTGTTCAGAGGGATAGTAAAGCGAAAAACAAATAAAGAGCGGGTTGTAATGTTAGAGCTAGAAAAACAAGTCAATCAAAACATAAACGGTGGCGGCTGAAGAGCAAAAATTTTCGGCAATGGCAGCTAACGGCTTCGCACTGAATTTTTTACATTTTGCACAAATTAACTACTTTCTCAAGAAAATATCAAAAACAGAAAAAGTTGGTAAAATAGACATGTTTGAAATTTTTACGCAAGCGGGAAAAAACTATAAAAATAAATCCAAAACGTAAAGCAAAGTTTAGGTGCAACGTTTGTTTCTCTGTTACAAATATTTCTTTAGATCTAAAAGATTCTAAATAGACTTAACGCTATCTTAATTACTTTTTGTATCAAATTGTAATTCATTTCTGTGTTACTCACTTAAGATACCGCTGCAAACTTATATGATCTGTAATTTGTTCATCTCTGTCATATTTTTGATAAGGCGAAACAAAAGGAGAACTTGTGTCTTCCATAGCGCTGGTATTGAATGTTGAATTATTTAAAAGTGATGAGTTCCAAGAGGCATTTTGCAACTGATGTTGCTGATGAGGACTTAAACTTTGACGAGGTGGTGTAGTGCGTGTATAACTCCAGTTCGGAGAATTTGCCCCACGAGCTATAAAAATAAATTATTTGAATAAATGCATAAATATATTTCAAATCATAAATGCCAAGAAAGAGCATACATTCGTTAAAAGAAGAATGCCAACTAAGAATGGTATTGTTGACATATTGTTCCTGGTATGTATCTTGTCCTTTTGTTTTTGAAGTCGTAATAACAAATGTACTATCTATGAAGGGAAAAACTTAAAATCAAAATATACCTTTTGTAGAAAAAAATAATATTTACCATTATCATCAAATTTCATTAAATTTTTCTGCTGTGTAGTTCCCTGCACGGGTTTTGTGTAAAAAAAATAAAGAAAATACTTTAAAAAACAGGCAATCATACTGAGACCCACTACAGCAGCGATGACATATTCTACATAATACCATTTGGATTCCGCATAGGGACATTTGTTGCTTATATCAAACATTATTAGGGATAAAACGGTAATATTAAATGATCCCCATTTTAGGTAATATTTAGCTCTAGCCGCCCTTATTTTCAAGTCCAAACTTTGCTCCACCAAATCATTATGTTTTAATGGAGTGCTGTGCAAATTATTTGAATTACTTTAAATTAACAAAATGCAAACTGATTGTTACTTACCAAAATGAATTTACACAGTTCATTTTATTTATAATTTAAGTATTAAAATATAACAATTGTTATTTAGACAACAAAAACTTAAAAGTTTGTCGGGCGCTTATTTTGCATAGTAAAATTACAGCTGGTTTATATAGGTTTTGTTATTAACACTGTTGCAAAGGCGGCGACTTATTAAGAGAATAGCGATTTTAAAACACAATATTTTAGAAACGATTGATATAATTAAAATTGCTTTCCCATGATATCTATTGTACACATGACTTGTCATTTTTGCAATCCACACGTAACTGAGTATGTCTGTCAAAATTGTCATTCTACATATGGTTATGATTATTGTTTTCACACGTACGTACGTAATTGCATCTGACATAAACTTTAAACCAAAATATACCACTTACTTTTCCATGTTGTTATTCTAAAAACAGCTACTGATACATGCTTTGTCATATAAAAATGGAACACGCTTTAAAGGAGTTTTATACGAGATGTGTTTTACACTTGGCTTGTCACATTTGCAATCCACATGTCATTGCGTGTGTCTGTCAAAATTATTATTTTGCATATGGTTTACAATTTTTGCTTTCATTATAAAAAAAAAATTCGCCGCCAAAAAATACAAGATTTAAATCAATATACTATTGCTTCATTTCTAGACATGGACTTTTGGTACAGACGCGTAGTTGTGAATATATCTGGGATTTTTAGAGTCAAATTGAAGTTCACATCCCATTAAACAGGCAGCCGGTAAAAGAAAGAATACAACTCACTTGGGTCTGCTTAACTCGGTCCCTTTGTGTTACGTAGAGAGGCAGAAGAAATAGGTTAAGATGGAAGGAAAAAAGAAATTAAGAGAAAGATGAGAAAGAAAGGACAGAAGATTGAAGCAGACTTGCCAGGGTCTCAGGCGGGAATCGAACACAGAACCCCAGATTGGTAGACTCGTTCACTTACCACTGATCTACAAGTGCACCCGATTTTTTTTGTCTTAAAATCGACTTTTGACTATAACCAAAATAGATTAACCAGTCTCATGGTGGAATAATAAGGTGACCTAGAGCTTACAACAACTACTTCTACACATTCGCAACATGCTCTCAGTCCTAGCCATCTTGTTAAAACGTCATATATGTTTGTGCATATGAGAGTAAAAACAGAATTTACTCTCTCCAACTATTAAACCTTTCCAAATCTTTTGGAACAGAAAAATATAATATTGCTATTAATGTTGCTGACTTTTCAATTTTAAACTTAATAAGCAGATTTAAGTCATTGGAAGTCATAAACAAAACATGTACGTCTATCACTGGTAACACCCACTTCTTTTATTATATAAAAGCAAACACTTTTAATAATTTAATTTCTAGAGACACAACCCTTTTTAATAATTTGAAAGAATTTTCCATTCTTTTTCTCTCAAAAATTTTAAGCAAAGTGTTAAGTTTTCTGAATTAAAATTTGTATACATGTAAATAAAAAACAGCTGATAATAATTTTCATGTACGAACTTCCTCAAAGAAAAAGTTTGTGTAACTTTGTGCATAAAGAGAACTGAAATTACTTTCTCATGCACAATTTTTGTTATCTGGAACGTTTTTTGGGCAACTTCTCTATACAAATTTGACAATATAGCAAAAAGCCATATACCGAAAATAAAAGTCCGCTTATCCAACCTTATTAAATAAACTTTTACGCTATGTATTATTTTTTGAGAAGCGTCGTTTTAATAAATGAAACCGTGGCAGCTGAAAATAAATTTTTCAAATTTATATACACATAAATAATTTCGTGCTTTTTGTAGGTTGTGTTATCCGAACTAGTAGGCAACAGTTTATCGTAAGTGCTGCCAAGCTTGCGTGCTTAGAAATTATCCTAGGTTGTTTTTTAACGCCGTATCTACATTATGCAGAATAAGCATTTATTTCAAACCACCCTATGTTTTCGATTAAAACACGTTATTTAATTTAAAAAAATAGGCAAGAGGATTTTTGAAGAAACTTATATGTATATTTTTTTGGGTTGTTCACTGATCGCAGAATAACTTCTGAAAAGTACCGAATATGTCTTCAACTATTTTTTTAGAATAAAAAATTTAAGAAACATATCCATTTATGTATGTACCTTTTTAGGGCCTGCCGAAGGCAATTTGAAATACATATGTATATACATACATGTTTATTTCCCTCTTGGTTTGGAAGTTAGGAAAAGTACTAAAATATTAAAAATTTAAAAGAAACAAATTTAAGTTATGTTTTATTAGAGTGGGTTTAGATTTACAAAAAGCACCTAAAATATACTATCAAGCCTTTCCTTTCCTCTTTGAGTGCAGATTATGTGTTTATTTATTTTTAGAGTAGAATACGGTGTTTTTTAAATTTTGCTTATATCATTTATGGTTTACCAGATATTTAGTAAAAGAACAATTAATTTTTTTAAAGAAACGCTGGTTTTCAAAATTTGTTTCTTTCCGTATATGTCATAGTATAGTCAGTGGTGGATTTACGCCTAGGCCCATGAGGCCAGGGCCTAGGGCGGCATAATATAAAGGGCGCCAAAATTTTATGGTAAAATAAAATAAAATATGCTTTAAAGGAATACGATTTTTGTAAATTATATTTAGTAATTTAATAAAAAGTCAAACAAAAGTCAAAATAAAGAATAAAAAAGTCAAACAAAAGAATAAAAGGAAAAGAAACAAGAAATAATATAAAAAAAAATTTGCCTAAAATCTTTTAAAACTCAAAAAGTTTAGAAATTTCTAATTAAAAAAAAACAGAAAATTTGAAATTAAAGATTATTTAAAACACCCCAATTATGTGTAAAATTTTATAAATTTTTTGGTCGAAAATAATAAACAATATTTAATAATTGAATTACACTGCAGTGGACAAAAGACTGTTAGTAATTATACCTATGTGGCTTAAATGTCACATATAATCAAAAAGGGCGGCACTTCAAAGAGTGCCTGAGATAGGCCAGGCCTAAATCCGATACTGAGTATAGTTAAGAAAATGAGTTAGCAATCACCGTCTGAATTTTTCAAAACCCCTGAGGGTAGAAACAAGTACTGAGAAAAAAATGCTACTTCTAAACTTCATGACTCTTACTCTGCGCATTCCTAATGTATGGTTATAACTTTTTAATAAAGTAAGAAACAGTTTGATTTGATATATTGTATTATTTATTTATTTTTTGGTTTTTATAAGTGAACATTTATTATTGTATAGCGCGTATAGGCATTTAAAAGTTTTTGTTTATATTGATTTCATATTAAAAATATTTGCAGATCTTTAGTACCCAGCAGTTATCCATCAAACAAACAATTGTATTTATGTAGGTTTAAACAAATAGAAGCTTGTCTTAATTTAAAAAGTGTAATTTTTTCGTCATATTAAATTTTTAATTCCTAAAAAAATTATTAAAATTTTCAAATACTTGTTTTTTATTTTACAATTTTTTAAATTATAAGAAGTTCCCCTAGATTCAATAATTGTTAATTGATTTGATATATGTATAACTTTACGTATTTTGAATATAGTTTTTTACTGATTAACTATCTTTAATACTGTTGTTTTATTTTTAATATTTTCTAATATTTTACAATAGTAAGACTTAAAAAAATTATAAACTAAAAACTGGCTTTCATGCATCTTTGTTTAGTAATTTTACATAAGAAAAACTACGTATCTTCTTATTATATTTTACCATTATAACATTATTAATTTTAAAATAAGGTTTTTTTTATATAAGGGATATACATACATACAAATGTTATTATTTTAATTATGTACAAATTTCAAATTTGTAAATTTTTTACAAATATTTTTTTTAACCATAAATAAACGTTTGAAAAAAATGAAAAGAGAAAACTTAAGAGAAGAGGCTGTAGCAATAGAGATTTACATGTGCATTTTTAATATATCTGATGTTAAAAATTATTTTCAATTAATAAAGATCAAGTTTACTCAATCGCAAACATTAACATAATCAAAAGTAAGGTTTTACGAGATTACTGAAATTATTACATTAGCTTAAAATATATTTTTCTACATAACAAAAATTTAATGTTTTAAACACCAGCATTTAGATAAGATTAAGGTTTTTATACATTGTGTAAGGATTCGACGGTCAAGATATTACAAAGCAGTTAGTTCAATTCGGCCAAATTTGTTGAGCGCTTTCCCCACATACCATTCAGTTTATTCCAATTTGGGTTGCGCTTACCCCACATTCCCCTTAAATTATTCCAGTCAGTTTCACGTTTATTCCAGGATCCAACAGCTAAAAAGAATTAAAAATATTTTAAGTTTATTTTTATAAAATGAAAAATATTCGCTTTATTTTTAGACACACCTTCATTACGTCTTTTACCCCAGGCTACATTCATTTTCTTCCAGCCTCTCTTTACATTTAGAATTTCATCATTATTATTTTCTCCAAGGTCAGCATCGAAATTTACCTCTCTTTTACCACCCCAAGGTCCTCCCTTTGGCCAATCTGTCCAATCTAATGGTGGATCAGCACTTGCCTCCCTTTTACGCCCCCAAGGTCCAATTGTTGACCAATCTAGCATTAAATCAGCATTTGCCTCTCTTTTACCACCCCAAGGTCCTCCCTTTGGCCAATCTGTCCAATCTAACGGTGGATCAGCACTCGCCTCCCTTTTACGCCCCCAAGGTCCAATTGTTGACCAATCTAGCATTAAATCAGCATTTGCCTCTCTTTTACCACCCCAAGGTCCCCCCTTTGGCCAATCTGTCCAATCTAACGGTGGATCAGCACTCGCCTCCCTTTTACGCCCCCAAGGTCCAATTGTTGACCAATCTAGCATTAAATCAGCATTTGCCTCTCTTTTACCACCAAAAGGTCCTCCTTTTGGCCAAGCTGTCCAATCTAGCATTGGATCAGCGCTTGCCTCCCTTTTACGCCCCCAAGGTCCAATTGTTGACCAATCTAGCATTAAATCAGCATTTGCCTCTCTTTTACCACCAAAAGGTCCCCCCTTTGGCCAAGCTGTCCAATCTAGCATTGGATCAGCGTTTAAGTTGACCTCTCTTTTAGTTAAATCATTTTTATTTTTGCTGATTGCGGGAACATTGTCTTCAGTACACACCATATAAAAATTTACGTTCAACAATATCATAACCAAGATAAATTGCAGGTTAAGCCGTACATGATTCAGGTGTATTGGCTGCTGCATTTTTGCTTCAAATAACGTAAACGATCTGAAAAAAAATTTAAGATAAAAAGAATTATGAAAGTTTACGTAAAATTTTCAAAATATTTTGATTGACCTTGAAGTAGGAGGGTAATTATTATATGTTATTAATAAAGTGCACTTTAGCTAAAATTAACTCTTACTAAACCAAACAATTAACTAATTTTTTTTATTACAACCTCCCTCACTCTATGGTGCACCAAATATTACCCCCTTCCCATTTAAAAGCAATAATTTTAGAAACATACTTTTTTGTAGAAATCAAGTATTGAATACAATAAGTTCATTCGTTTACTTTCCCAGTAAAGTCCAGTAACTTAGCAAATACTGAGTAATTTTACCAAATTTCTCTCACCTAAAATTTTTTAAGTAAAAAGTACGCGAAAGGAAAATTTAACAAAAAGTTTACCTACTCAAAACAGCTGATAGATTAAAATATATTGCAATTACTTGATTACTCAAAAAATGCATTAAATTTCTTTAAGCAAAAACAAGCTGACTTTTGTGAGTGGGGTTAACTTGGTTTTGGGGTTAAAGTCTATTACGATCACCACCACAAGCAATGGGCTTGCTCCCTATGGCAAATTTTTTTTTCAGAAATGCTACCTTTACTTTGAGCACAGGAATATATGGACACCCAGCCAGACAGATATGCTTAAATTGGCTAAGGAAGTGATTCTGAGTCTGTCGGTATAATTTAAGTTGAGTCTCAGACTATTGTTTTGTACGTTACCTGGAGCAATACATACTGCTAGGGAAAGATTTAGCGTTAGTAAAAAAAACACGAATATTTAATTTTGGGTAATAAGTGACTGCACCCAGTACCCAAGTATTCAGCACTTTTTCAACTTAAACAAGTAAGAGCGCTATATTCGGCTGTGCCGAATCTTATATACCCTTCACATTGGTCTTTAAATATACCCAGCCGAGTAATTTTGTACTGCAAATAATATAATAAAAAACCTTGTGCGAGTTTTAAAGTTCATAGAAAAAATAACAAAATTTTAACGTTCATATGAATAATAGAAATAGATGAAGAAGATTTGAGGTCGAAAGTTTTAAAAGTTTTCGACATTATCCATATTTAAAGGTTAATAAAACTTATTAAATGTTCTAGTCCCACTGCTCTTCTCCAACTTTTTTTCCAAAATGTATAAATTATTTGATTATTACTTTTTGTAGAATATTCGAAGTCGATAGCTGTAAAAGTTTTCCAGAAAAAGCGTAACGAAAATTTTATAAAAATTGTTAATTTGTATGGGAGCTACCCCTTCTTCATCCCCCACCCGAAAATTTTTTTCTTTAAAGCGTAGGCCTTGTGTTCCAATTACTTTTTGTAGAACATTTGATGTGGATATCTGTTATAGTTTCCGAGATATAGCGTATCGAATATTTTATAATAATTGTCGATTTGTATGGGAGCTACCCCTTTTTTTGCCCCCACTCAAAAAATTTTTTCTTTAAAGTGTAGGCAATCTTGCCCAATTACTTTTTGTAGAACATTTCATTTCGATATCTTTTATAGTTTCCGAGATATAGCGTATCGAATATTTTATAATAATTGTCGATTTGTATGGGAGCTACCCCTTTTTTTGCCCCCACTCAAAAATTTTTTTTTAAAGCGTAGGCATTCTTGCGCAATTACTTTTTGTAGAACATTCCATTTCGATATCTGTTAAAGTTTCCGAAATATAGCGTATCGAATATTTTATAACAACTGTCGATTTGTATGGGAGCTACCCCTTTTTTTGCCCCCGCTCAAAAAATTTTTTCTTTAAAGTGTAGATCTTTGCGTACAATCACTTTTTGTACAACATTTTAAGTCGATATCTATTATAGTTTCCGAGATATAGCGTATCGAATATTTTATAATAATTATCGATTTGTATGGGAGCTACCCCTTTTTTTGCCCCCACTCAAAAAAATTTTTCTTTAAAGTGTAGATCTTTGCGTACAATCACTTTTTGTAGAACACTTTAAGTCGATATCTGTTATAGTTTCCGAGATATAGCGTATCGAATATTTCATAATAATTGTCGACTTGTATGGGAGCTACCCCTTTTTTTGCCCCCGCTCAAAAAAATTTTTTTTTGAAGTGTAGATCTTTGCGTACAATCACTTTTTGTAGAACATTTTAAGTCGATATCTGTTACAGTTTCCGAGATATAGCGTATCGAATATTTTATAACAATTGTCGATTTGTGTGGGAGCTACCCCATTTTTTGCCCCCACTCAAAAAATTTTTTCTTTAAAGTGTAGATCTTTGAGTACAATCACTTTTTGTAGAACATTTTAAGTCGATATCTGTTATAGTTTCCGAGATATAGCGTATCGAATATTTTATAACAATTGTCGATTTGTATGGGAGCTACCCCATTTTTTACCCCCACTCAAAAAAATTTTTCTTTAAAGTGTAGATCTTTGCGTACAATCACTTTTTTGAGGAACATTTGATGTGGATATCTGTTATAGTTTCCGAGATATAGCGTATCGAATATTTCATAATAATTGTCGACTTGTATGGGAGCTACCCCTTTTTTTGCCCCCGCTCAAAAAAATTTTTTTTTGAAGTGTAGATCTTTGCGTACAATCACTTTTTGTAGAACATTTTAAGTCGATATCTGTTACAGTTTCCGAGATATAGCGTATCGAATATTTTATAACAATTGTCGATTTGTGTGGGAGCTACCCCATTTTTTGCCCCCACTCAAAAAATTTTTTCTTTAAAGTGTAGATCTTTGAGTACAATCACTTTTTGTAGAACATTTTAAGTCGATATCTGTTATAGTTTCCGAGATATAGCGTATCGAATATTTTATAACAATTGTCGATTTGTATGGGAGCTACCCCATTTTTTGCCCCCACTCAAAAAAATTTTTCTTTAAAGTGTAGATCTTTGCGTACAATTACTTTTTGTAGAACATTTTATGTCGATAGCTGTGATAGTTTCCGAGATATAGCGCATAAAATATTTCACCAAATTTGTGCAATTGTAGGAAAAATACCCCTTCCCCTGGTCCTATCTGAAAAAACTTTTTCCATTATTTAGGTCCCTTCTTTAGGAGTATCCGTGCCAAGTTTTGTGGCAAGAGTGATTATACTTACTGAGATATATGGGGATATATGCACGGATTTTGTCCTAAAAAAAATGGGTTACTCTGGGTTTTCGCTTATATCTCGGTCAATAGTGAACCGATTTTGCTGATTTTAAATAGCGATTATTAGCGGGATATTTGTAATCGTTTGACACCATTAACTGGTCTGTATCTTTTTATTTGACTCCGGAAACTTGATTTCAACAGACGGACAGACGGACAGACAGACAGACAGACAGACAGACAGACAGACGGACAGACGGACAGACGGACAGACGGACATGGCTATTTCAACTTCCCTATCTATAAGGATCCAGAATATATATACTTTATGGGGTCGCAAATGAATAATAAAGAAATTACAAACGGAATGACAAAGTGATATATACCCTATCACTATGTGAAGGGTATAAAAACAAAGTAAATATTAAGAAGAAAAAGCCGCAACAAAATTGAATTGGATATTCTAAAATGTGTTTGAAACTAAACATCCGTATAGGTCGGGAGCGTGTGATGGAAGTAGCTTTTAACAGAATTGCGTAATACTCTTCCTTTCTCAAACACAAGTTAGGGTGAAAAAATCCTGGCTTTTTTTAACATTTAAAACAAACTTATATCTTCTTCATCTTCGCTTTCAGATGACGATTCTATTAGATACAATACTGCATTTTGCAAAACATAGCCATGTCTGGTTACATTTACTCTTTCCCCTAAACTTAAAGCACTAGCTACATATATCTCTTAGCTGTTCCATTGTTTCGCCAGTGAAAATTAAATTACTTTTTTTACCATATTAATTTTTCTCGTTATTCAATTTGTTAGCTGCTTGTTACTCCACTTTTTTTGTTTACATCAGAAAACATATGTTTTATTTTACTAGTAATTTTTACTAGTAAAATTTTGTCTAGTAAAAATTTTTAAATACTCAGTAAGACAACTGTCACTTTGCGCTCTCAATTTGTGTTCTCATTTACTGGATTTTGTGTAAACGAACGCAATCTAGTAAAAATATTCAAAAATTTTTAAAAACTTTGAGTAAACGAATGAACTTAATAAATAAATACAAAAACTTAGTTTAACTTGCCATCTTTATAATTTCCCAGCAAAAACTTGAAAGTTATTAGGTTTTACAACTTTTACTTTTCAACTACTATTACATACTGTCTGCGTTAAAGTCAGCTGTTATTGTTATCGTTATACTTGTCAATTTAACGTCAATAATTTTTGTGTTGTTAGTTGTATCGACAAAAGATTATTTTGTATAATATATATTATTTTTACTATAATTATGATTTTCGCTTTGTTTAAATTTTCTTTGCAACCAATATTTTTAAATAAAATACAAATAAAAATTTACTTGTCCACTATCATTTAAAACGTCTTGGTGAAACACTTAACCGTAGCAGCAAACGAAAATTTCTGTTGATAAATATGACGATCGTTAAGAGCTACTGAATCGCACAACAGGAAAAGGTTATTTTAATGCCAATAAGGTAATAGCTTATGTAAATCCCTCTTTGTAAGCTAATTTGTTAGTACCTATTTAACTCCCTCTTCGTAAGCGAGCGTGGTAAGTACTTGCCTTAAATGTCATTGCCATGTTAAAATAATGGGTTAAAATGTAAATGGGTAAGAGTTTTTTGGATTTTAACTCATTTCAAAGCAATGTAAATTTTTGCTGAGATGTTTCATAAATAATCTTTGTCTGTGTAATCATTTGCTGTGAACCATTTTTGTTTTTTTTTCCTTTTTAAATATTAACATTTCAATACAGAATAATGTGCCTGTCAGACTGTCATTACTTTTCAAATCAAAGAGTTGCAAAATTATAATTCAAGTTTGTTGATTAAAGCTAGTTGGCAGTACAAGATTATTATAGGAGTCTTAATATTTTATACATTAAGACAATATTGAACTTTTAATTGTAAGTATTCTTATTCTTAGAAAATTATTTAAAATTACTTTTATTTAGTTGGTATGAGGCAAGCACTTTACTTTAGGGAACATAAGTAAAACCCAAAAAATAGCCAATCACAAGCAAAGATTGAAAAGTCAATTGCAGCAGACCATATCGATGAGATTAAACAAAGTTTTTTTTTTAAGTCAAGTGCTTCTTAAATTATTCATTTAATTTCACTAAAATATTTTTGGAAAAATGAATATTATTTTTTTATTTTTTTTTTCAGAAAGTATTGTTTCTTTCTTTTTACAATAATTAAAAAAAATATCAATGTACAGTACAAACTCGATAATCCGGACACTCGATTTTACAGAAACATCTATAATCCGAACACTGCTACAAACCGGATAGTAACACTTTTTTTCTCTAAAATCCGGACAGTATTTGTTTTTTCATTTATATAATGCCCTTAGTATAATAACGGAACTTTTTACCGCTATACATATTTGCCTACGCGTGGAATGTTTGCAATTTTGATTTACATATGTATGTATAAATTTTTTTTTTTTTCATAATTTAAATAATTTTCATTAGTGTCATTCACGACAAAAAATCAATTAAAACGTGTTTTTTTCATTATGTATGCAAGTTAAAAACATAAACGTCTGTAATCCGGACACTCCAGTAATACGGACATGCTCAGGATTTATGGTGTCCGGATTATCGAGTTTGTACTGTATTCTGCAGAGATATTTAAATAATTATTGATTTTGCAAAAGGATTATATTAATTAAAAATAATAAATATTTTTCGTATTTTAGGTTTAAGGCCTAAAATCAGGTTAATATCAACTACAAGTCCGGCGCCCATACAGAGAAAAAAGGCGAGGCCGGAATTCGGCAGCGGCGGCTTATGCAAATGGCTCATTTTAGTTTTGTATATACATAAGTTGAACATAATTTTCAAAAATAATTTTTTTTTAAATTTTTAATTTGTCTAACTTTGTAAGCGGCGAATTGTATTTAGCCGACAGAAGCCGGTAAAAACAGCAGCCGATAAAAGCAGATGAAACCGGCAGCATCGGCTTAGAGCCGCTCGCTCGACTTGTTTCACTTGTTCTAAAAAAGAAAAGCCTTATTTTTAGCAGAAAATCAAAGCTAAAACAAAGAAAATTGATTAGTGGTAAACAGGAGGAAAATAAGGAATTAGAATAAGCATGTGAAAAAAATCTTTACTGCAATGTCATTTAAGACTTACACCATGACATCACAGTACGTAATATTACCAGCTTTCTTGACAAAAAGCCATTTTTTAAACTAATAACAATGAAAATTCTGTAATTGCTTTTTGACAAAGAACGCATCAGATCAAACAGCTCTTGCTCCTGTCTAAGCAATAAAAGCGGGTTATCAAAGTTGTTATGCAACAGGATCCAAGGCACATTCAACAATGTGCCTTGACAGGAACCAAGCCGAATTGATTACAAGGTGGTGGTGATCTTACAACCACAAATAATTTGAGGCGAAGAAAATTTTCCTTTTTGTTCTAATTAAAATTTAAAATATTTTTTTTTAATAAAGTTATAAATAAGCTTTTAACGTTATAGCCATAATATGCCGTATTGTTTTACTTTAATAGAGATGTACAAAACTTGGCTAAAAAGAAGCCAAAAAAGCTAACTTTTTGAGTGTATTTACTTATAGAAACGATTTTAATAAAGAAGCTGCTCAGTAAGATCCTTTTTAATTTGACTCTTATTACTTCATAGGTTAAAAGGTACTTGCAACAGATTAATGAGATATTGAGATATTGCACACTAAACCAATAAGTAGTTACAACTTAAAATCGTACGTGGTTCAAATCGAGTGACCAAATTGAGTTCAACAGTAACAAAACTTTTTTCTAAGATCTACTGAAATTCAAACATAATTTATGTGTTCGTCAAAGATTTGATTTGTGTATCAGCATACTCTATGCACAGTAGGACCATTTATATATGGGTCGACATCATTACGTTTTTTGGATTTTGTACTCTAAGAACGAGATCAATTATAGCGATCGAATCAAAATTACTTTCTGAGTAGACTAAAGCATGTCTGCCCATCCGCCTGGGTGTTAATGTATTTTTGTAACTAAAGAACAGGTCGCCAAAATTAAATTTTAAAACAATAAATAAAATTGTAATCAATAAAAAATAAGGCGAAAACTATTTTTAAAACTATTATAATCTTTTATAGAACTTCCTGATGATGCCACACAACGGAGTGGCTAAATATTAAAACAATTGTGAAAAATACATACATACATATAAATAAAAATAGACCTTAAGCTTCAAAAATAGACTAATTTTTAAATGAAAAAACCAAAAAATTTATCAAAAGTTTGGTATCATCACATACTGTTCAATAAACTCTTCTTCTTTTGCTTGTTAAAAAGAAATGCCACCTACACCCGTCACATTTTTTTGAAAATTAACTTTTAAATATAATTTTAAACACTTTAAACTATTAATTTAATATTAAATATTAGTAGTTTACAGAAAATAATTTGAAAGTGATACTCGTCTCTCAAGAATAGCATACCCATTTTATCGTCGACTGGCCAGTGTATCGCGCTACGCATTACAGAGAAATTTCGTTCTTTATTCGCACGGGTCGTATGTGGAATAAACTTTCTAAGGATGTCTTTCCTGTCTCAGTTATTATCAAGAAATTTTAATCAAATGCCCATAAACACCCTTAACCTTGTTTATTGCTTCCAACACAAATGCAATACATGTATACGGGCCATCCCCTGAGTGTTGGTTATTAAAAAAATATTCTTTAAAGTTTAACCCTCATATTTATAAAAATTAAAGCTTATTTGACAGATGATAATGGAATAATTGTCAAATAGGTCCTTAATAAGCTTAATTTAATTATTATAAATACGAGTGTAAATTTATATCACAGTCTCCAATTCTACAAAGAAATCATGTTCATTCAAGTCTTCCTTCCTTTTAACGTTTAGTGCTTTTTAGTCCTATATATATATAAACTATCAAATGTTTTTGAAGGATTAAAATAATTGTTAAAATAAAAAAGCGTTTGCTTTGAACAAATTCTTAGAAGGACTGGCAAATTTATCATACGAAAGTATGTGCGTCAGTTCATTTCTAATTGCAAATTCAATTACGCATGTAAAAAATATATTTGTGTAAATATAAGTATTTTTTCAAATTTTATCAACCTAAACAAACAAAATTTAAAAAAAAAAATCACCCACAATATACATTGTAAAAATGTGTTTGCAAAATAACTCCCTATTAAGTTTAAAGGGTATTGAGATAAATACTGTTAAATGTTAATCAAATCTTATAACAGTGTATGTATTGAGTAATATACAACTGATTCAACTTATTTTAAAAGGAATATGTAATATAAACTAAATTCATATAAAACATTTTTTAATCGGTTTTTAAATAGCACCCGGTTTTTTAAATTCAATTATTTGAAAAACGTTTTTTGGAAAGAGCCAAAGTTGGAATTCAAAACTTTTTACAGCCTTTAAATCTATTTTTGCAATCAACGATATATTTTTTTGCTTAAACCAAATTACATTTTATTTTAATTTAAATACATAGAAATGTTAGTGCAAATAATTTTGAAATACCCTTTTTTATTTGTTTTAGTTTTTATTTTTAATTTTTTTTTTTTATTTTATTCCAAGCACGATTTTCAAGCTTATTGTTTTGTTTGTATAGTAATTTTAAGATCTATTTTAACATACTTCGCTTTCTATAACCAATTCTTATAAACTAAAAAAAAATGTCTTGCGACATCTTATGAAGAAATTAATGCCGTTTAGCAAAAACAAAACATACAAAGGATGCTACAAAAACAATTGTTTTCTGATATCCAGTGGTTTCCCTTTCCTTCCTATCGATTATATTTTATACTTAGTTATGTATGTGGTTGTTTCTTTGCATACGAGTGTGCCATGTGCAAAAGTTGTCATAAGTTAAAGTGTCGTAATTTTTGTGGTTTTAAAACAAGTGTGTTACACTTTACCAGTTCGTACACTAAAGCGGTTTTCGCTATTTTTTCTTTATATTTCAACATTAGAAAGCTAAACTTTGAATAAATTTTTCAGTAGACCGATTATTATGCTTATATACTTTTATTTTATTTGGGAAATTATATCCCGATTTTAATACTTATTTAGTATAAAACTTGTTACAAATAATATTTTCCATAATTTAAAGTTAACTTTCATCTGCCTAAACTTTGCTTTCAACCCTTCCTACGGTAAAATCCATACTCCTGAATGATTATTCAAATATCGTGGAAAAGGGGTTCCTGGCATGGGTGGCATAATACCCAGTAGGTTTGTTTGTTAGAACAGGCACCCGTTAAAAGAAAAGACAAAGCTCACTTGGGTCCGCTTATTCGGTGCCTTTGTATTACCCGAAGATAAAGGTAAAAAGTGTAAAATGGAAAAGTGAAGTGTAGAGAAGAATTAAAAAGCCACGCCTCTGGTGGGAATCGAGCCCGAAACCATCAGACTGGTAGACTTTCACTTATATTCACTGGTCTACCTAAAGGAAGTCTGGTGTCTGGTACTTCGGAAACCGAAAAAAGCCCCTGAAACTACTCCTGTGGCGTTACCAAGTAATTTTATTAGATAGAAAATTATATGGCGAAGCTCCTATAAGGGACAAAGGGCCTCAACAAATCCGATTAAACTTTATTTATTCTGCTTAAGAGTTTCATTGATCCCCAACTCTTGTTCATGGATCTCAGTACAGACCTCGGATGTTAGCCGGACTATGTGATAACAGAGGTCAATTTTAGGAGAAAATCACCGATAATATTGTTTGGATCTGAGAGCCTGATGGGGAGTGTGCAGTTTTCATTGATGAGCCTAAGACAGATGCAGGCATCTAAGCCAGGGCCCATATTATAGAAAAGAATATTAGATTATCGTACTATCTGATGGGTGCACTATGTTTTAGGCGGTGAAATTGGCCATTCTAAGACCAAATTGTCTTAAATTGGATCATGTTCCAAGGTATAGTGAGACCAATTTTTATGTTGACGGTCAGCTGGAAGCTGGGAAACCAACAATAGGCCACTATAACAGAGATATTAGGACATGGATCTTTAACATGACGAATCTTTAGTGGGAAAATAGGAGTGACTGTAGGGTGGGTAGGGCTTATTTTTGGGACTGAGCTTAGTAGGCACTAGCTAGCTTATGGATTTTCGAAGAATGGGTCTGAGGATCAAGGTGCAGCACTCCATGAGTAGGATCGGCTTAAAAGCGTAAGTGAAGTGAAAAAAAGTTTCATAATCATGTGACCTTTTAGCCCAACCGATTAATATGACAACCTTACCCAATGTCAACCCTGGCTTTGGTGTCCCCTGCTGCTTAGCAAATTCTATAAACTGGCCTTAGGCAGTATAATCTATCTTTGTCGGCCTGGAGGCCTCTTGGCAGCCCGAGCACCAAGATTAAAGGCGTTTGTCTAAATACTTAATCTAGTTAAAGAGAAATGATTCTAGTCTAGTAGTGACGAGGACACCATAAGCTGGCAGAAAATTAAGAAGCAATATCTGAAATAATAGAGTGGAATGAATTGCAGTAAATACTATACTATATGAAGTCGTAAAAACAGGTTCAGGGGATTGGCTGGCTTTTTAAGAAAAATAAATTGAAATGTTTACGTGATAAATGAAAAGTAAGCCAAAGGCCTTCGGAAAACCTTTAAAGATAAGGCAAGTCAGTGTTTGATTTGGAATCTTAAAAGGTTGTAATGAGTGTAATTCAGCTTTTATTTTTTTATGCATCGTAATATCCCTTTTTAGTATCCGTAAGCTAAAAATTTTTAATATTTTTAAAAACCAGTGTAAATACATAATGCTTTTGGCAAAAACATTTAAACGTATTTAAACATTAATTCATCAATTTCTTGCCAATCATTTGTTGATAACACAGTTCACTACATTTGCACACAATTAGTATAGTGTTTTTTTAATAAATAAAACCCGGTAGTTACAATTTTCTTTCGCATCCATTCCTAAAAAATATGTATTAAACAAGTTGTAATAAACGATCTTTCGACACTTAAAAAGCAACAGCTGATGATCAGCTGTTTAAGCAAGGTTATCAGTGAAATTCATAAACGAAAATTACATATTAAAACATTTCCAAAAAAATTCAACCATTTTCATCCATTCATTTCTTATAACATATTTTATAAACATGACTTAATAGACTTAGCCATGCATTATTAATTTTTTAGACCACTTTTTCGAACAAAGTCTTAGTGCGTATGCACTTAAAATTTTTAATGCCGTCATTAAATGACGTTACATATGAACAGTTTGTTATGTGCGATAATATGACAACACCGAACACACCAAATAATACAAAAAATTACAGAAGTTGCCATCAATACATACTATTTTAATTTCTTGTGTTGTCAAAAAATGGCTCGGTATGTACTCAGCCATGCTAATAATATTTAAATCAATAATTGCCTTTAGCATCTTAAAAACGGCAGGGCATTTGAACTAAACAACATAAGAACATTGAAAAAATTCTCTGCAAACACGTACGCAAATATTATTCTTAATTGTATTCAGAATTTAAATCGAATTCTTTAGAAAAAGAAAAAACCCACTTGGTTTACTTAACACTTGTTTACTAAATTTCCAAGTTGGCCCACAATGTTTGCAAATATTTACAAGGGCCACAATTTTGTCGCTAAAATGTGTTTGATTATGTTTTATTTAAATTTTTGTGTAATGGAGAGGAACTTAAGATATTAAATTCATTTTGCAAAAGTGGGTTGATTCACTAACTAGCCTTGTGGGTATGGGAAGTGAACAGGCTGGTAAAAAGCATTTTAGAATAATTTAAAATTTTTTAATAAAAAACTATACTTGACTGGTAACTTTTTTAAATATTTTTATCAATTTCCTTTTTGAACAACATAGTTGCCATCCACCATGTAGGTTTTGAGTGGTAATGTAGGCATTTATTTCGAATGAACATAATATATTTTAACATACTATTATATATCAGTTTGTCATTCCGTTTGTAATTTCTTTACTATCAATTTCTTAAAGGCAAAATTTATCAAACAATTATATGTTTAAAAATGTGGTGACTTTTTTATAGAAATGAGACTCCCTAATTACATATTCTATACGCATTATCTACAAAAAAATACGAAAAAGTACCTTAAAAGTAGCAACATATAATATTAACCCTTTTTGGACCCTTAGTGGTAAAAAAATTAGGAAAAGGGCCTAAACATATGTATATATGTATTTCTAAAGCCAGTTAAACAGTTAAAATTGTGTTTCGATCTTGTTTGCTTGAAAAGTTACAGAATGGATTCAAAAAGGACCAAAATATAATGTTTAACTTTTTTCTACCCCTTAGGGTTCAAAATATTAAAAAAGTACCAAAAATGATTAAATGTTTTTTGGAGACCTTTCGAAAGTTACAAAGTGAACCTAAGCAGTATAAATATATAGTTTTTACCCAGTGCCAAACATTAATCCGTTTTTGTTTTTAGATAGAAACTTTCAGATTTTTTCTCTATTTGAACCCCTTTAGGTTCTGAGTTTTTCGAGATTTTGTGTAAGTGGATCTTACTCAGTCAGTCAGTTAGTCATTAACGCTGTTTCTTTATACACATATATCATCAAAAACAGTGAACAAAATTGGTAAAGATTGGCATAAAAGTTTTAAGAAAATCTTTTAAAATTTCCAATAGATTTTCTACTTATAAACTTAAATGTATGAATGTGTTTGATATGTGTTAATTTGTATACAGAAATCAATTATATCCATTTTATGATTGGTCATATATCATGTGAAATAATAGTTTTTTTATCTATTGCAATATTGCATATCTAGGAAGACATATATTTATTTGACGCTTCTATGCAATGGTCTGCTTATAAAACGTTAACAAGTATAAGTCAAATACTATTAATACAAACATATCGTACTGGGTGTTTGGTGGCAAATTTATATTTTTAAATACGATTATTTTAGAAAGTAATAAACGGTACGGAAAGCAGTGGTCGAGTGAGCATCGCGCGTTCGCTGTGGATACTTTTTTTTTTTAAAGTAATGACTCTAACGTAATTGCTTGTCGGCAATTTTGTTTAAAGTTCGGTATTATGTGAATACGTAATGGACCGTGTGTAAATTTAATTTGTTCGTGGGTGCAGAAATCCGCGCAATTGCTTCGGCTATGAATGTGCCACAGCCAAGGGCTAGTCGTTCTTCAAGGACTTCCCAAAACATTGAACTGGTTTAAAGCAGTTTACGTGAAAATCCGCTACTTTCAATACGAAAAAGAGCAGCCTTACTGGGACTTCCAAGAGCATTCATAAAATTTAAAAAAAGAATCTGAAGTTCCATCCTTTTAAAATTCAAATCGTTTAGGAACTAAAAAAAAGTAACTTTGATTTAGGCAAAAATTTTTGGGAAACGATGTTGAAGCGTTTTTGCAGTGTTAACCCCATTTTTTGGAGCAATGAGGCTCATTTTCACTTTAAAGGCCACGTCAACAAGCAAAACTGCCGTTACTGGTTTTCAAGAACACGCAACCATCCATTGAAACATCAAAAACCATTAAATTGCCCGCCGGGCAACTGTTTGGTGTGCCTTATACACGCAAGAGATGATTGCAGCATTTTTTCGAAAGTTCACAGGGCCATGCAACGAATGCCATTGGTGAAAATTATCGACGAATGTTTACGGAGTTCTTTTTGCCAAACCTGCGAGCTCATCCATCGTACTATTTACACACGTGATTTCAACAGGATGGGGCGACTGCACACACATCCAGGGCTTCAATGAATTTGCTTCGGTATAATTTCCCCCAAAAACTGATCAGTCGCTTTGAGGACATCCCATTGCCACCGAAGTTGCCCGATGTAACTCCCACGGATTTGTTTTATGAAGCTACCTCAAAGAGAGGGTATAAAATGGCAATCCCCAATCTTTTGTGGCCTTAAGGGAAAATATTCGTCGAGAAATCAGCTCAATTGAACAAAGTTTACTACAGAACTTAACGCTCTGTTTCGAACAGTGTGTTCAACTCGACGAAAGACAGCTGGATGAAAAAATTAAAGCCGTATTTTTTTATTTTAGTTTGAAAATATAAATCTGCCACCAGACACCCAGAAGTTGCAATTCCATAAACGTAATTTGCATGTATTATATCTTATCATTATTTGAAGGGCATAATAATAAATATTTATACAAATACATATGATTGGCCCATAATTTACTTTGGGTCCCATATAAGCCCTGCTCCCAGGAGCCCCCTTACCCTGCATACATTTTTTAAATACATACGTATAAATTAATTGTGGTGTAGGATAGAATGTGGTTGGGTCTGGCCCACTAAGTTTTTTTTTTTCTAACATTAAACTGTATTTTTTTTGTTTTAAAATTAGTTTTTGCAAAACGGCAACAACCATTGTTTTTAAAAAAATACAGAAATTCATTAACATAAACAATTTACTCAACTTTTATTGTTAAACTAAAAGAGTGTAAAAACGCTTTTGAAAATATTTATCATGCAGAAAGCAGTGCACTGAATGCCGGGCATAAAATCAATTAACACAGGTGTTAAACAAAAAGTTCATTTAGGAAAAATACATTTTTTTAAACATTTTAATTAAAATAGAACAATAAAAGTAATTAATCATTATTTTACGCAAACACCTACTGACAAAGACGTGACCAGAAGTTTTTCTAAAGTGTACAATGTAAAATATCATTTAATTATTCATAAAAAAATATGCAAAGTTTTTGGTGTAATTTTACATAAAAAAGAGAGATTTAAAATTGTGGTTTGATAAATATAAGTTCAAACACCTAATGGCTAGTTCTAAATTAATAAAAAAAGGGTTGAATTTTAAAACAAGTGTTGCTCTTAATATTTTATTTGGTTCTTAAATAATTTTTTTAATTTAATAATTTAAATAAACAAACACTCTTACGTATTGTTTTTATTGTAGGTTAACTACTAACTAACTGACGAAGTATTTACACCTTTTCCATTTCTACTAATTGCTTCTTTTAATAATTAGATACATTTTTTGTTTATTACTGCGCACAGCATGTGTTTCTATTCTACCAGTGTTTCGACAAAAAGTAAACGGAAATGTTAATTTAAGGAAATAAAAAAAGACACAAAAACCGTTTTACAGTAGCTTTTTTTAAAAAAAAAGTAAATGAGTTCAACTTGTTGGCACTACACTAGCTATGTCCTTAGAGACCTAGAATTTTTCCAACAAAAAGGTAACACAGAAAAAAATAGCAACAAATATCAAGTTGTTAAAAAAATTAATTGACTATTAACTCAAATCAATTTACTAAAGCAATTTTTTTTTTGTTAAGCCAGTTGTATTTGAATATATTTTAAAATTTTTTCGTAGCTTTTTACAATTTTCAAAAATCAATTTAATACGGCTGGCAACGAAAATATTTATTGTATTTACAATTTAAGTTGTAAGTGCTAATTCGGTAATAAACTAATTGTATTTAACTACAATTTGATTGTTAATATGGCAATTAGTTCGTCCTAATTTTTCTCTGTGTAATACAAAAAGCGCCATAAAAGAAATTTCGAATATTTTGTCACTAAGATACACTCACGCACATTGAATTTGAATTTTTTTTACTTCTAAAGTTTTTTTTTTAATTAAAGTAATTTAAGCCGTGTAGTTCACATTAATAAGTTAATATATATATTAAAATTGCTCCTTTTGTATTTTTAGAAAGTGCATTTCCTGCGGAAGGTGGCATTCGTAATTAATATGTACATAATAAGTTATTGCGTAGTGATATAAGGCAAAGGATACAATAAACCTTAGGCATAATTTTTTTTTATTTCACGTTTAATTAAATGAATTTTGTACATAAGTATATATGTATACAATAAATGTGAACGCACATATATATAGGTTTATGCAAAGGTATGTTAAAAAAAAGTTAAAAAATAACAATAATGAAAAGAAAAAAATTTGTACGGCGGAAGTTGTGAAAAAATTTAATCTTTTTAAAAAAAATTCTACAAAATTGATTGTTATGATATATGTACATATGAGCCTAACTTTTAAAGAGGGTTATCTTAACGTTATTTAGGTAGTTTTTTATCTCAAGAAGGCTTACACACATCAAACTTATGATAAGTCCCTTCAAAAATTTTACTTTAAGAATATTATCGTTAATAAATACAACCTTAAGATTAAAAAATATTAAATTATAGTTACATAAATCATTGGTAGCTCTAGTTTTTCAAGGGAAATATTTTTAAAAAGAATTAAAGGAAGACCCATTTTTATAAAGCTTAAAATCTCTTAAGTTTGGGAAATATTTTTTTATATTTGTTTAATTTTTTTTTAATTTTATTAAATTAAAAAAACTTAAAATTAAAAAATCTAAGTCTAAGCAGAATCGCTACATAAGTAATTAAAAAAAAACTAACACATTGGTATTTTTGTAAATCCTATTAGCTAATTCTGCCAAAATGTTTTCAAACCGAAAATAAAAATAATATAAAGTTATTTTGTGGCAGGTTGAAAGTCTATAGCTAATCTAGTGTTTAAAATAGAACAAAACTCCATTTGGGATGCTACCCGCGCCCGTGCTCCTTTCTAACAAATTGTTCTTTCGAAAAAGAGAAATCACAACTAAAATTGTTCCTTTAAAATAAAAAAACATAATAAAACAAATAAGAAAATAACAGTCGGTCAAGCCCGACCATATTATATCCTAAAACACATTTGTGTTAGTATTCAGTATTAGTTGAATGCATAAAGATAAAGATGTGTACAATATGTTGTCAAGATTAGGTAACACTTGGACCAATTATAGCCCAAAATGCTTATTCCAAGAGGACATTTGTACGGCGTCTATGTCAACAAATAGACCGGTAATATCTGCATTCAGCATACCAGTGAGATACAGCCCAAAACTCTTATATCGGAAAGACTTTTGTATGGGAGCTAAGCCAAAAACCAGACCGCTCAACACCAAGAATAAAAAAACATGTTATAGTGTCAAAAACCCTACCTGCGCCCAATTTCATCAAAATATATTTAAAATTGCGACCTGTAGCGTGTTCACAAGAATTAATGGTCACTCAGTCGGATGGACGGACGGAAGAAAGTGATTCTGAGTCGATCGGTATACTTGTAGGTGGGTATCAGACCAGCATTTTTAGGCATTACAAACATCTAAGAGCATAAAAGCATAAGTATAAATGACCTGCAGACAGCTTGAGGTCGATATCTTTAATAAATTCCACTTCTTCTACTTCTATCTACTTCTTTTCCAAAATCTAGGGATTTCCTGCAGAAATTATTGGAGTACATGATCATTGAATAAGAAAATTTATAAAATATGTTAACACTTATATATTTACAGAGCTTTATTAGGCTATCGTTATTTTTCTCCCCGTTGGGACATATTTAATTTTAAGAATATACGGTAAGGACACGAGTCCTTAAAATTGAAGTAATAAAACTAAGGGTTTTGATTAATTTCTATTGATTAAAGGAAATAAATTTTTTAAGTTTTTGATCTCTTTTACTTTTTTGAAAAAGGACATACATATATAAGTTAGGCGTATCCCTGCCTCAAATTAAAAAAAATTGGCATGCCTTTAAACATGTCTTAACTAATATCTAAACAAAATTTTAATACCCTATGATTTTTTCTCTTCCTTGTGGCAAATTTCATTTAAAGGATATATAGAAATATATGGAGTTCAGATGATACAATAAAAAAATTAAATATGTAAACACTAAAAAAACATGTAAAACCTAGTGGCGGGAATGACAAATTTTAGTTAGTAAGAATTTTTAATTAAAGATCGTTTTGTGGAAAATTTTTGAAGAGAAACACCAATTATTGCTTTTTATTAGATGGTTTAAGTATTATTGACCATATTTAGTATTTAATTTTTAAAACAAAAACTTTTTCTTGAAACAAAAAACTTTTTAAAAACTATAAAAGGTTTTACACTTTTTTTCAAAGCGTATAAAGAGAGTATTATTTGTTTTTGTTCAGTTCATTTGCATTCTCTTTCGTTAAAATGATAGAATTTTTTAAAAAATTAGAAAACATTTTAATATAACCAGGCCTAGTTGACTTGGACTTACCCTAATGCTTTTGTAAATTATTATTTTTTATTCTTCAGGAACTTAAAATGAAATTAAGTTATTTAATTAAAAAACGAATTTAAAGCCCAACTTCTGTAAAAATGTTGTGGAAAGTATAAGCTTTCATATTTAATTTTTAAACATATGGTACTGAGCTCCTACGCCACTGAGCGATATTTCATTCAAATCCAATAGAAAGTTTTAAAGGCTTAGAATAAAGTATTTATTTTACAAAAAATATTATGTTCTATTTATAAAAGTATTTTACAAAACATAAAGCGAAATAATTGCAGAAATGTTTTATTTCTGATGCGGTAGTCCCGAGAGAACTTTCAACAAAGTATAGTTTAAAAAAAAAACTGTAGAAGTAATTATGCGTTTGTAATAGTTTTATTCCTTAATTTTTCCATACTTAAATTATTGCACGATTGTTATGTGGTTGTTTAGTAATAAGCTAAACCCACTTTATTATTACAAAAATATCAAAAAATTTTGAATTTGAATTTTTAATTAATTTAATTTTTTTTGCTGCATAGTTGTAAAAACGTTCATCTTAAAAATATTTAAGTTTTTTTTGGAAAATATTTTTGTTTTACAATGTGCAACGATACAACAGAAAATGGGAATTGGCCAATTGTTTCTAATTATTTCAAATTCATTTTACCTCTCTATTTAAAGTTTTTCATATAAAATTTTGTCAAATTCATTAGGACGTATGTATTTCGATAAAAGTTATCAATGAAAAATTTTCGCATGTAAAAAATATATATTTTCTTAAATATTTTTATGTATAAAATATTTTTCTGTAGTGTCACCATTTTTATAATAAAGTTGTACATTTTACTTTACCGCTGAGAAATATATTTTTAAATTCTCTTCTAATACAAAATTTCAACATTTTTTATTTTAGATTTTTGTTAAGCCTCAGAGGCTTTTAAATAAAATAAGATTTCATGTTTCAAACGTAAAATTTTATTTTATATCTAAATTTTGAAAAGCCGTTTTTAAATAAAAAAGTTTTCCAAAAGTAACGCCTAATTTTTTAAACCTTTTATATAACCCTTAAAAAATTTTTACATCATGTGTTTATTAAATAACTTTTAATAAATCCTTTTAAAAACCAGCAAGCCCCGTTCTTTAATCTTTTATTTAGCTGTTATAATTTTTTTTGTTACGTGTTTGCAATATTAAAAGCTAAAAACTATTTATAGTGAAAAAATAATAAGAAATATAACAATAATATTAAATTATTAAAAAGAACGAATGGCTGCCATTCAATTGCCACTTGGGCATAAAAACTTTATTCTACAGTAATAAATATAAATGGGGATATATAAAAAAATATATCCTTAATTAAATATAAGAATCAAATTCAATTAGCGCGCAGGTTTAAATTGCTTCACTAAATGCACCGCATATTTCTGTTTTTTTTTTTTTTTTTAAATAAAACAACATTATTATAAATATATAAAAACACTTGTTGCCACTTTTTAAACACACACTAATACTATAACGTAGTATAGTTTTAATATTTTTGCTTTGAATATTTCTTTTTCCTTACTTGTTCACTGTTTCGTTGTAAGTATAGTAAGAATATTCTTTTAAACTTAGACGATGTGCATCAACCTGTTGATTGACTATTAATGATTTCAAACTGTTTTGAAACCATTTATTTATATCCCGTTAAATGGGAAAAAATATTAACATACACTCGTATGGAAATAGTAACCAACACTTACACGCACGCCATCAAACTTAAATTTAATGCCGTGACGAATTCATACGGAGCGAATACGTAATGCATAAACACTTATACGTTGTTGTTATTCACCAACACGAATGCGAATACTTGATGAAATAGACGAACAACTTAAAAAAAAAATACATAAACGAAGTTCTGAAAACGATTAAAAACGAAAACATTAAACGGAAACATGCTCATACATTAGCATACAAGAAAGCATAATAAACACACACACAAACACAGTATGTAACTCATATATTTATGAATATGAAAAATATAGTGGCACAGTGGGATATATTTCAGCTTAAAATTATAAAAAAAAATTCATAAATTTTTGGGATAGAAGATTAATTTTTAATTTTTAGATAAATTTACAGTATATTTCCAGGTTCTCAAATTTAAAATTTTTCATCTAAAGAAATTAAATAAAAAAATATATTTTCGTTCTATGTGCAGGAATTTAACTATTTATTTTTAAAAAAAAAAAAAATTTAAAGCAAAAAAGATCTTTAAAGCACTGCGTTAATGGCAAACATTTTCAAATTGTAAATTTTTGTAAAATTGCAATAAGATAAAATTTAAAGAAAGGTTTAAATCCTGAAAAGAGGAAATAATTTTTGTAAGAATGTTGTTTAAATATTTAGAATTTGTAAGCGAAAAACTAGAGGTAACTTTTTGTATGAATGCGTATCTAAATTAATACTGAATGTTATTTCAACTGTATAACCAACTCAATGGCCAACTGTTTAGAAAAAAATTCCAGGGATTAATTAAAATATATCCCCAGATTATTTTAAGCTTTGTTTGTTAATATTGAAAAAAAAACATAAAAAACTTTTTTTTACTCATCGCTGGACTAGATAAAAAAATAATTTTTTCCCAGATATAGAACAACTTTTGCCTTAGAAAATAAAAGCCTGAAAATAACTTAAAAGTAGGTGAAAGAAACTTGCTTAGAAATTTGCTTAAGGCAAATTCATTTAGTCTCTTAAGGAACAGAAGGTCTATATAGGACTCCTCAGACAAATTACTTTCTTTTGCAAACAGGCTGTTACCGCAAAACTGTCACTTTGCGCTTAAAGAGAACTAAAGGCAAAAAGTTTAATATTTTTGTAAATCAAGACTGGGGTACCTACAAAACGTTCGTTTTCAGTTACCCCGATTGGGGATAACTATCATCAATCAGATCTTGAAAAACGGGGGTTTTTTGGTTCCCGGGGAACAAAATAGGACTCTGGCTAGTCAGTTTTTAGAATGGAAAACTTCACAAAATTTAAACGCTTGCATAGGCGTTGCTACTTCTGGCTCCTAACTAACAAATTTTACTTTATAAAAAAATTCTAAAAGATATACCCTGCAGAAGATTTGAGTTCGATTGTTCTAACAGTCTCAAAAATTTATTAAAAATCGTTTATCTTTGTAGGAGTTTTTTTTACTCCCCCGAATCCTTTCATACTAGCTTTTTTAATGCAGACATTTGTATACAATTTCTTTTTTAGTTAATTTGAAGTCGATAGCTGTTACAGTTTCCCAGACTTAAAGGTGACAAAAATTTCTTAAAAATGGTTTACTTGTTTGGAGGCTTCAATTCCCCCTTTTCCTATTAAATTAGTTTGTTTTTCAAAATGTATGCCCTTTTGCACTACTTGTTGTAAATTTTTAGTCGATGGCTGTTATAGTAACCGAGATACTACCTATTAGAAATTTTTTTAACACGGTTTCTTTTTATTCTATTATTTCTTGTCTTCTTCTTACCCTGCTCCTGTTCAACCAATTTGTTTCCTGAATGATACGTATCATACTGGAAATACTTTGTAGCAGGTTTGAAGCCGATAACTGTTGTTTTTAGTTTCTCAGATTGAGCGCGTAAAAATTTTACTAAATTTGTGCAATTGTAGGGATGCCATTTCTCTAAAAAAAATTCTTTAAATTAGATTGTCACAGATACTTCAATACCAGTGCGAAGTTTTGTGGCAAAAGTGGCAACATTTATTAAGATATATAAAAATATATACGTACAAAAACAATTTTTTTATTAAACTGATGAACCTTCATCAAATCAGTTTAATAAAAAAATATTGTTTTTGTAATCTTTATAATTTCAAAATCTGGATTTAATTCCTGAATACAAATATTTTGAATAATTCTTAGTCCATGTGGAAAAGCAATTTTAATATTTGTAAGAGCACAAGGGGTTTAAGTGCTTTCAAAAGCCTTGTTTCCGAAGTGAAACAAGTATTTCAAAGACTAGTGCTAAAGTTGGTCGCCATAATTAGCTACCGGATCAAAATTCCACATAAATTTCTAATGATCTGAGCTTCACCTACTAATTTAATATGTGTTCTTTATTTAAAAAAAAATGTACTTGAACTCTTTGTGCTTTAAGCCCCTCGTTATATTTTTTTTTTATTTTTAAAACTTAAGCCATGACCTACTGTGCGAGCACAGGAAATAGCAGAAAAAGTGTTGACTACATTTTTCCGTCTTATTAATCTAAACGGCTCATGATTTGTTCCGCTTTCTCTATTGTGTTACTTTGCAGACATTCATTTGACACTCAAACTTGAAACATTTTATGTTTTAATTATACGTAAATATATACATAATGTGTATATACATTCATACATATCTACATGTATGAATATTTGGATGCTAAACTTTTAAAGCTAATGGAAATAAAAGCATTTTGTAAGCGTTTGCCATAATGTCCCTTTTTCAATAAAAATAATACAACTTTAAGTAGCAATTGTTTTCATTGCTTATAAACACATTAAAAATAACAACATAATTATTCCCTTCAAATAATTTTTATACACAAAAAGAACACTTTTACGAACCAGAGGATGTTAAAATTCACTGGAAACATATTATTAAATGTTCCAATCTTAAGAAAAAAAAAATAGAATAAAATAAGCGAAAAGAGAATTTAAGCCTCTAAGAAACATAAAATAATTTTGATAAATAAAAAGTTTATTATATTAAATAGTTATTTGGAAATTTGGTTAACAATTGTTGTAAACATCATAAAGCTAAAAATTAAAAAACCAATATAAATGACTTTTACATTCATGATTATTTATTTGAACTCTTCCCATCTTATAATCATGTCTATTTATTCGGCTTAAGTTCATTATTAAAAATGTGATAGCTAAGAATGGAAATTTTTTTATTAAAAATTAAGTAATTCCGATACTAGCCGAGTGTAATGCATTTTCGAAATCAGCTACGATTTCTCGTCAGCACTCTTTCTATTCGGTACTACTGTAAGTTGAATGTTGATTTGTTCTATTTAAACAAACTTTAATTAGAATTTGAATACTTACAGTAGTACCGAATAGAAAGAGTGCTGACGAGAAATCGTAGCTGATTTCGAAAATGCATTACACTCGGCTAGTATCGGAATTACTTAATTTTTAATAAAAAAATTTCCATTCTTAGCTATCACATTTTTATAAATGAACTTAAGCCGAATAAATAGACATGATTATAAATGACTTTTGTTAAAGGATTTTTTTTGTCTTCCAGTAGATCTTATGTAGTAACTATTAAGTAACTTCTTTTCAAAATTAAACTTCAATTTGCTAGTAGGGCATTAAATGAATCTACATACTTATGTATATACATATGTATGTATGTGTTATTTTCATTCAGATCTCAAAATAGAATTTAACTGTTTTAATAGTATTGGCCTTGTTTTATTTCTACATAGACCCATATTACCCATATTTCTTGTTTAATATCAATATTCAATAATTAAAGATTTTATATCAAAAATATAAAGTTTTGTGAGTTCCAGTCAAATGCATTAAAATCTAGATTTAGCATGGAATAATTAACTTACAAACGGTTGAAAAGAATAGTCACATTATTATTTTTTAAAGATATGCCTTTTACGAGTAAGTAACTATAAATAATAGGGCGTGACTGTGATAAATATAACAAATTGAATTAAAGTTTGATGCATAGAAATTTTATATTTTAATTTTACGAAATGTGTTTTTTTTAAATGCACATATGACAGCAAATGTTGGCCTTGTAAACATTTTTAAACACCTATTGTAGGGTGCAAAATAAGTTTGTTGTAATAAGAGGAGCAAAGTTATATGTATAACAAAAATGGATATTTTTGGTCCCAGTAGTCACAAAGGCAATAATGCGGAAAATATGTTCAAAACTAAGAAACTGTAAAGAGTTACCATTTTTATTCGCAATTTTCATGTTTAAGTTATGTTAAAGATTTATAGGTATATACATATGTATATTTATCAAAACGGTCGGACTCAATTTTTTTAGCCTATTTGCATTAGTATTGCTTAAAAAGCTTAAAAAACTAGCTCTTTGATCCTTGACCATCTATGCTTGTTTTTACCAGGCAATCAAAACTAAACTTGCATATATTTTGCCTTTCACATTAGCATTTTAAAACTTTCCTGCATTTAGCTTAATAACATATGTTAAGTGAAAGACAGATATGTAATAACAATATCTGTGCCAACCAGAAATGATAAGCCACTCACTGATAATTGTATCTATGTATATTTAACCCTGTCAGCCAAATCCGACTATACTATAATTTTTTTAATATTAAGAACCACCTTATGCAAAATTTATGCAGGCTAAGTTGACTTTCGGGTAAACTCCTAAAACGAAATTTCGGTTAGCAATGGACGAAACTTAAGAAAATTGGTTGCTGCATTTTTGTTTAAGAAAGAGCTGCGTATGTATTAATATATTTCTAAAACATTATTTACTCGCAATTTATGAAACCCATTCAAACCTATTCGCCCTCTGCATTTCCTTTTTGTGTTTGATAAAGTGAATGTCAAAAAAATTTTAAATTTCCAACAAAATTAATAAATCTGACAATCGCTTTAACAAAATTTCCAGGCGAATTTATAATCAGTTGGGTTCTTAACTCTACCGGTATTAATGTACCCTGTACAAAGTTAAATATTTGTAAAAGTGAATGTCAAATTTATTATAGTCAGCTGGACTCTTGATATAACCTGTATGAGTGTACCCTGGCTTAGTGTTATTAAAGGTAGATCCTTTTTCAATTTAAAAAACATCCGCACCAACGCAAAATATCCCTGCCGCTTACGTGGAGTGCTTATAATATAATGATAATCCGTATATAATAAAAGATTTAATATCAATGCCTTGTTTTATTTAAAGTACATAAAATTACGCACAGATATTGGTATTGATATATTGTAACGCGTACAGTAAGTTTTTTTAATAAAAATCATCAGATGAATTTTATAATGCAATTCAAGCCTACATTATACGTTTTAATAAAGTTTGAAAGATTTTTAGAAATATTTAAGTGCTTGTTAATGTAATTGTAAGGGTGCCCCGGTAGATCAATTGTAAGTGCACGAGTCTATGAGCTTGAGGGTTGTGGATTTGATTTCCACCAGAGACCAGTCTGATTTATCTTAATTTTCTTTCTTTCTTATTCTGCTCTAAATAAGGGTTTAATTTTTTATTTTATATACATATACATATACATATACATATACATATATTTAATATTTATATTTTAACATTTTTTTCTGTACTTGCCTTAGCTGGGATTCGAACCTGAGACTCTTCGATCTGCAACACCAACGCACCACCATCTTGGCCTTCAATACACTTTGTTTTAAACTTAACAATTAAGTATATCCAGATTTTTTTAAGAAATCCGAACAGACTTGATATAAGGAAACGTTAATACGAATGAAACATAAAAATTTCAAGTACGACTTTGGATAAATTCAAGAATTAAATTTTTTATTTTTGAATGTGTCTAACAGACATTGTCACAAATGAAGTGACAAAATAAAAAATTAACGATAAAAGTAAAGGAATAATGTTAAAAAAATAATCGACAATAAGGACACAAATATTTTGAAGTAGAACCTAAGTGCCTAAATAGTCGTGTTAACATAATAATAATTAATTTATAAAACAATTTGTTCATTTTAACTAAGTAGCGATAAAAATGCTTTTTATTAACAAATATTATATTTGCAAACATACATACATACAAACTTCGAAGAAACATATAGACATATACATGTTTACATATTTATTCTAGTAATTTTTATATATTTTACTCCCACATTTTATTATTTTACATATTTACATAACTATGTATGAGCATAACGGTTGAAAAAATGCCCTGTTAATAATTAAATTAATGTTTTATTTTCGTTAGTAGATCGAAAATTTTATATATTGTTTGTTATTGCACCATAATAAAATAAGTTAAAAAATAATGTTCGACCAGAGAAAAAATAAGCTGAATTTGTATAACAAAGTCACTTCAAATATATCAAAATAAATTCTATGACTGAACTAAAGAGATCCTTTTGTAAATTTGCAGGTAAAATAATGTTGCAATATTTTACAATTTTTAATAAAACCATGCTGTACTGGCAACAAAAATAAATGTATAAATAAATTATTTGCAAAGTGCACAACAAAAAACATATAAGAGCGCTATAGCCGTCCGAGTAGTGTATACCCTTTTCATTTAAAACGACATTAAAAATTTACTTGCTTTATTTAAGGTATTCTTTTTTCTAAAAAATAAAAACATTATTTCTAAATTATTTTGTGCAGGGTTTGAAGTCGATAGCTTTAGTGTAAGGCATTTATAACATTACGAAAACTTCTGTTATGGTGTCGGATACATTATCCCCTATAATCACATTCAACTAAGTTTTTTATTGTAATAAAAAATACCTCATTTCGATCCTCCACATGCTTCAATCCTATCAAATTTTGAAAAAATTATATTATAGTAATTTTTAGGTACCTTTTACGTTCCTTTTGTATCTTTAGAACCAATAAAAATATGTAGAAACATAATACAAATAGAGTTCGACTGGCTTTTGGTGTTTTTTTGGAAATTTTAAACGACTTATGGTCCAAAAAAGGGCAAATATAAATATATAATATATTTTTACTTTGAATATAAGTTTGGAAATTTTTAAATCATTAAAGATATAAACATAATTGATATTTCGATCAACAGCTACACATTCCATATAAGGCTTAAAGCGGTATATGCAGACAAAACGTAATTTTTAAAGTTTTTAGCTACTTTTTGAACAAAAAGTACTTTTGTCATATTTTTTAGAGTTATTTGCAATTTTTGACATTATGGGCTTTAGAAAAAATAACTAGGACTGTCGACACATATAGAGGTCGAAAACCACTTAAGTGGGGAAGAAGTACCTTTTCATATTTTTTAACATTTTTGCATGTTGTAGGGTTAAAAGTCTAGAAATTGAAAAATAGATAAGTGAACAAAAAGTACCAGCTTAACTTTAAATTTTTTTTTGGCCTTTGTCTAGAAAAATTAAAACTATTACTATTGACCTATATAAAGGTGTAAAAAAGTACATTTTATAGGTTTTGGCACTGGTTTGCATTTTTTTTTTTTTGTTATGATTAGGAATCTGGAAATTTAAAACTTAGAACTATTGAGACGTATAGAAATCAGAAGTCAACTAAAAGAACAAGAAGTAATTTTTGACATTTTTTTTTGTCCTTTTTTACCTTTTTTGAAATTGAGTCAGAAATTTTAAACTTACCCTTTAGCCAAAAAATAAAGTGATATTGAGCCTTATTGTAGCCAAAACTCATTTAAGTACTCTTTGGTACTTTTTTTACATATATTATTTTTAATTAGGGACTATCCCAGCTAAATTTTTTTTGAATTTGGGTAATAAGCTCTCATTATTTCATAGGTTACAAGGTAATAAGATCATTACGACAAAAATACTACTGTAGTGTGTTTGACTATTCGTGGTTAACATGCCTTCAGCATGTAACCAAACGCTCACGCTTAGTGCAGCCATGTCCACATAAGCTCTGTCTGCTTGTTTCATGTAAAATGCTGAGCAGACAGATTCCCACGCTAATTAAGGTAGACGATAAGCTAGCCAGTAAGTTTATTATAAACTAGTGTAAGTGTATGTGTGTGTCTTGCCTACTTGTTGGTGAGACACAACGAGTAGAAGAAATTAATTAATAAATAACCTTTAACGGAACAAGTTGTTTTATTCCTTTAACGTAAGAAGTTGTTTTATTATCATTACATGGCGATCCTGCCAGGAGACTATTACACAAAAAAAAAAAAAAGTAATGTGGGAAAAAACTACTTATCGAATAAACCAAAAAATTTGCTTTACATAATCACATACGTGAAATTAAATTTGTTTAAAATATATGTAAATTATTAAAAGCAAAGTGCCGTCAAGAAAGATAATGGGAGTTATAAATAAAAAGTGAACAAAACTTAAATTTATAAAGATAACACAAGAAGGAAAAACTATAAAAAGAACAAATGTGATGTTTTAGAAAATCCAAAATTGTATTTGAATAAACTATATAAAATAAACATGCATTTAGAAAAACACTAAAAAGACTCAATTAACAAACATAAGTGTTAAAAAAAAAAAAAAAAGGAACCAAAGAACAAAAGAGCGAAAAAAAAAAGTGAAAAAAAATTTACAATAAATCCAAAAACAGAACACATAAATTAAAAGTTTAAGCTAAAAGGGTTATTTTTACCAAAAAAAAAAAAAAGAGAACAAATAAAGTCAAATAAAGCATGCAATAAAATTAATGCACCTATAATACGCAAAAACACCATTCGCCATAAGAAGTTGTGACAGCCATCAACCCCTCAAAGTTTTGTTTTATTCTCATTACATTACATTCAACAACAAATGCACCACGTCCACTACCAAAAAGGATCCATCCACTCCTTAGAGCCCAACTAATCCTCATCAGCCTAAGTATTTAGATTCTAATATTTTTACAAATTTATTTTTAAATAAACATGTTTAAATCAATATTTTTTTGTAAATGATTTTAAATTGCTTAATAGTTTCGTTGAACTAATTGTTTTATAAATTTCAATTTTAATTTTTACTTATATATATAAACTTCAATGAATCCTAAAAATAACTTTTAAATAAGACTCCTATCAAATATATAAGTAATAGCATTTTTACATTTTCCTACTTTGCGTATTTACATAAATATTGAAATGTTTGAATTACCTTTCCTTGTTTTTAACAATTCATTGATATAAGAGAAGAAAAACAGGGAACCTTGAATATTTTATTATTACGATATTTATAGTGACCTAAAATTACTGAAATAATTAATTTTATAAAATATAGAGATTTTTTAATTAAATTTATTTGATAATCTGTGTAGACTACTGCGAAACTTACGAGTCCCTCCAGTAGCCGACCAAATTTGAATACATATAATAGGACAATTTATTTTAATTTGAAAGGACATTCACTTACCATGAAATAAATGAAATGCAATTTTGATCCGTTACAACTTAAATCGCAAACATGGGTAAGACGAGTTCGAAATTAGAAAACCCAAACGCGAACGTAATAACTAACGTAGAGATAGTGGACCACACCACACAGTTAGACTCACTGCGGTACATATTAATAGCCTTGACCCTTATAAGCGCCGTTAATTTATTACTGAAGATATACTTATTACATAAGAGATCATTGCGGAAAAGATACGTCAGCAGGGCGACTGACTTAGATGAGGTTTAGGGAAATTCCGTGAGTAATTGACAAATTAGTTATTGACTGCGATACTTACGAGTCCCTCCAGTTAATTTTATAGCTATTCTGGAACGGTGTATGAATGGAATGGGAGGACATAACCTATAAGGCACGATTGTTTAGGGAGAGGTTTTTGAGATCCTACAAGTGTCTGAATACGGACCGGGATACCAGGGAAGAAACGGTGCACAGACACGTTGAAATTCTGTTGCAACAGGCAGAGAATATAAGGATATTACTTAACGTCAACTATAACAGGTTGACAAAGGGCCACAGAACAGCGGCCGAAGCATTTTTCGCTGAGATAAGAGAGAAACTTCTCTCAGTTACCCTACGTAAGGGCATAAGGTTGACAATACCATCCTCCCTACACGAGGAAATACCCAGATTGAAGTTTGAAGGGAATAGTGGGATACAAACCATGCCTCAAACTGAGGTAGAATTCCTAAATACAGCTTCCAGGCTGATACCTGATTACGACGGTTCACCACAGAACCTTCAAAGTTTTATCGATTCGCTGACCCTAGTAGATTCTATTAAAGAATCACACGAGTCAACGGCCGTGAACCTCTTGAGAACGAAGCTAAAAGGTTCGGCCAGGAATCTCATCTCTACGGAGACCACCTTGGCACGGATAATAACGAGGCTGAGGAGTTCAATCAGGGGCGAATCAGTGGACGTCGTTACGGCCAAGCTAATGGACATACGACAGCAGGGAAAAAGCGCGAACGATTACGCGAAGGAGATCGAGGATCTCACAAGGAAACTTGAGACCGCGTATATCGGCGATGGTCTCCCCACTGACATTGCATGTACGTACGCGACCCGTTCGGCCGTTAGGGCCATAGTGAAGAATGCCTCTAACGATAGAGTCCGATTGATCATGGAGTCAGGTACTTTCTCTGACTTGAACGGGGCCATAGCGAAGTTCGTGGAGAGTTGCACGGAAGTCTATGGTCAACCTAACTCCATATTGGCATTCGGACCTAATGGGAATCAATTCCGCGGCCGCGCGAGTTACGACCAGAGGGGCTCTGGGAATCGCAATTATGACCACGACTTTGGGCGTAACAGGGGCTACGGCGGTTCAAGTCGTAATAGGGGTAATAATGGCAACCGTAACCGGGGCAATGGCAACCGGAATGCTGACGGTGATGGCCACAGGAACCGTGGTGGCGGTAATAACAGTTACGGAGGGTCCCATCGGGACAACGGCAACCGAAGGGGTTTTGGTGACAATATCAGACGTACCCACAATATACGCTGCGTGACCGAGAACGACTCGGGAAACGAGCAGACCCCCCGAAATGCACAATAGACAATAGAATTCGAACGATAAACCTAACCCTTTGTAGCTACCTCAGAATTAGAACATCTCTTGGCAATACTGTGTGCAACTTTCTCATCGACACAGGCGCTGATGTATCAATTGTGAAGCATAATCAGGTTCTAAACGAGCCTATAAACTGCAATAGCAGAACAAGCCTTAACGGCATTGGACAAGGTCTCATCACCACACTCGGGAGAGTGAAAGCAGATCTGAAGATCGAGGACCTTCTGATAGCACACGAATTTCACGTGGTGAAGGATAACTTCCCAATACAGGCAGATGGCATAATAGGCATGGATTTTATCCGAAAATATAACTGCATTCTAGATTTTGACAATGATCGAGACCGGATCATCCTACGAACTAGGGACGTCCCATATGATATAGCCATTCCTTTGCAAAATGGGCCAAGAGTAAACTCGATATCACTACCGGCCAGGTCCGAGGTAATTAGACAGGTAAGGGTCACGACTGATTCGAGGGAGGTCCTAATACCCCAACAGACGATACGAGAGGGCGTATACGTGGCAAGCACGATAACGACTGCGAGCAAGCCATTGGCCAGGATCGTTAATACTACCGACCAGGACCTGATAATTGAGAATTGCAATGTGACCTCAGAGAGTCTGAACGACTATATAATAGCCCATACGGTTAGCAACCCCACTAAGGACAGGGAGAAGTTGAGTAGATTGTCTAGGAACTTTCCTCACTATGCTCATGAGGACCTCAGGAAGTTGTGCTCCGAATACATAGATGTATTTGCTCTAGAAAGCGACAAGATATCCTGCAATAACTTCTATAGACAGAAAGTTAGACTTCACGATAAACAGCCGGTATATATTAGGAATTATAGGATTCCTCACGCGCACAAGGATGAGGTCGATATACAGGTGAATAGGCTGATAAAGGATGGTATAGTGGAACCATCACATTCGGAGTATAATAGCCCTATTTTACTAGTGCCTAAAAAGGCATTACCTGGTTCCACCCAGAAAAGATGGAGATTAGTGGTAGACTACAGGGGGATTAATAAAAAACTAATTGCGGATAAATTTCCTTTACCTAGGATGGACGACATACTGGATCAGCTAGGTAGGGCAAAATTCTTTTCATGTGTTGACTTGGTTACTGGATTTCACCAGATTGAGTTAGAAGAGGAGTCAAGAGACATTACGTCTTTTTCTACGGAAAAGGGTTCATTTCGCTTTAAGAGGCTCCCCTACGGTATCAAGATAGCACCGAACTCTTTTCAGAGAATGATGTCGCTAGCATTCTCCGGATTGTCCCCATCCCAGGCATTCGTTTATATGGATGACTTGGTGGTCATAGGTTGTTCTTCGCAACATATGTTGCAAAACCTAAGAGATGTTTTCGGCATTTGCAGAAAATACAATCTCAAGTTACATCCGGACAAATGCTCATTTTTCGCCAGGGAAGTGACCTTTTTGGGGCATAAGTGCACGGATAGGGGCATCTTACCCGACGACAGCAAGTTCGCCACAATAGTTAACTACCCCATACCCAAAAATGGTGACGAAGCTAAACGCTTCGTAGCATTTTGTAATTATTACAGAAGATTCATCCCTAACTTTGCAGCCGCGTCGCGGCATCTAACTAGACTATCCAGGAAGAAAGTACCGTATGTATGGACTAAGGAATGTGAGGAAGCTTTTCACTATCTTAGGAACCAACTCATAAGCCCTCAAATTCTCCAATACCCCGATTTTTCTAGGGAATTTTGTATTACGACAGATGCCAGCAAACACGCTTGCGGCGCTGTCCTGAGTCAGGAGAGAAATGGCTTACACCTGCCGATTGCTTATGCATCAAGGGCTTTCACGAAGGGTGAAAGTAACAAGTCTACCATAGAACAGGAATTGACCGCGATACACTGGGCGATTCTGTATTTCAGACCATACGTGTATGGCCGGGGGTTTATGGTAAGGAGCGATCACAGACCGCTGACATACCTATTCTCCTTGAAGAACCCCTCGTCTAAACTGACGAGAATGAGGTTAGATATCGGGGAATATGACTTCACGATAGAGTACATAAAGGGAAAGGAGAACCATACTGCGGACGCGCTTTCGAGGATTGAAATAACCGATGTGAGGAACATCGAGGTCGGTAATGTGATGAGGGTTACGACTAGATCTCAGAAAAGGAATGACGGAGAATGCCCCGGAGGAGGATATAATACTCCTCGACCGAAGGACTACCCTAGAGTGAAGGTATACGAGGCAATTAGTGCCCAAGAGCACGGTAAAGCGCCACTATTGCACTTTGGTGAGGATAGAATTGTGGTCAGGAAAGGACGGCAAGTGCTTTCCGATAATAGGTTGTATGACTCGGTCATTAATGGAAAAGTAGACTTAGGCTACCTCTTTCCAAAGCTTGCAAGAATAGCTGATGGAACGGGCGTGACAATCATGCGACTGACGTTGAATGACAGTCAACTTAGGGTCCTAGGGACAGATAAAGACACCTTCAAGAGAAAAGGGAACGAGGTCTTGCAAGATTCAAATTTAATAATAGTGCTCATACCTGAATTGGAGAGGATTACATCTAGGGATAGGAAAATGGAAATCATGAGTAGATTTCACGATGATCCCATTACGGGTGGACATCCCGGGATCACGCGAATGGTTAGGAAGATCAGACTCTATTATCACTGGAGGGGCATGACGAGGGATATAGCCAGGTACGTCAGGGCCTGTGGGGCATGCCAGCGGAATAAGTCGGCTAGGAGGGGCAAAGAACCACTGGTGGTAACGCCGACTCCATTGAAAGCATTCGATAGGGTCGTGATAGATACAGTGGGACCCCTGCCAAGGTCCGACTCTGGGGATGAATACGCGGTGACCCTGATGTGTGACTTGACGAAATATTTGGTGGCCATACCTGTCAAGGATAAATCGGCCAGAAGGGTTGCAAAGGCAATTATGGACCATTTTATCCTGATATACGGCCCGATGACTACTATAGTTACAGACATGGGCACCGAGTACATGAACCAGACGTTATCGGAACTGTGCTCACTCCTGGGAATTGGGAAATTTAACTCAACTCCTTATCATCACGAAACCGTCGGAACCGTTGAAAGGTCTCATAGAACGTTCAACGAGTATTTGAGATCATATATCTCGCCCGATCATTCCGACTGGGTCAAGTGGCTTGGGTACTTTGCATACTGCTACAACACAACCCCATCCACGGCCCATGGATACTGCCCATTTGAACTCGTCTACGGGAAACTCCCACCATCCCTGGGGTTTACCAGTGGGGAAAGAATGGATCCACTTTACAACGTAGGATCGTATGAGAAAGAGGTGAAATTCAGGCTGCAGTTGGCGTGGCGGAGAGCCGCTCGGTTTATGGAGGATACTAAACTGACTAGACAGATGAAATCTGTTGAAAAGGCGAACCCGTCCAGGGTGGCCGGGAACGACTTAGTCCTGGTTCGTAATGAAGCGGGACACAAACTGGACATGGTTTACAGGGGACCGTTCAGGGTGATTTCACTCGACCAGAGGGGTAACCTGGAATTGGAAAATGAGAATGGAAAACCATTCCATGTCCATAAGAACAGGGCAATATTGTACGGAGGTACTACTGATTAATTGGGTAGATTATCGGATTTTGTTGACATTGAGGAAAAGGGTTCATTTCGCTTTAAGAGGCTCCCCTACGGTATCAAGATAGCACCGAACTCTTTTCAGAGAATGATGTCGCTAGCATTCTCCGGATTGTCCCCATCCCAGGCATTCGTTTATATGGATGACTTGGTGGTCATAGGTTGTTCTTCGCAACATATGTTGCAAAACCTAAGAGATGTTTTCGGCATTTGCAGAAAATACAATCTCAAGTTACATCCGGACAAATGCTCATTTTTCGCCAGGGAAGTGACCTTTTTGGGGCATAAGTGCACGGATAGGGGCATCTTACCCGAAGACAGCAAGGGGAATAGATTTTTTTAAAGGAATAGATTTTTTTAAAGGAATAGATTTTTAAAAGAATAGTTTTTTAGGAAAATAAGAATAGTTTTTAGGAAAATAAGAATAGTTTTTTAGGAAAACAAGAATAGTTTTTTTTAGGAAAATAAGAAAAGATTTTTTAAAGGAATAGATTTTAAAAGAACAGTTTTTTAGGAAAATAAGAATAGATTTTTAAAGGAATAGTTTTTTAAAGAAATAGTTTTTTATGAAAATAAGAAATTAATTTTTAAAGGAATAGTTTTTAGGAAAATAATGAATAAAATTTTCTTATAGAAAATAATGAATAGTTGTTAAAGGAAAATAAGAAATAATTTTTAAAGTATTTTCTTGCTGAAAGGAATAACCAACCTCACGTTGATTATTCCTTTTGTTAAAAAGGGAAATGTAGTGTGTTTGGTTTTATTGTAATTGTAATGTTTTTCCAAGCACTAAGTAAACTTTCCCGCTCTGAAATTTCTAATTTGATATAGCATTAGAATAAGGAAATTTTTTCATGCTGAAAGGAATAATCAACCTTCCGTTGATTATTCCTTTTGAAAAAAAGGGAAATGTAGTGTGTTTGACTATTCGTGGTTAACATGCCTTCAGCATGTAACCAAACGCTCACGCTTAGTGCAGCCATGTCCACATAAGCTCTGTCTGCTTGTTTCATGTAAAATGCTGAGCAGACAGATTCCCACGCTAATTAAGGTAGACGATAAGCTAGCCAGTAAGTTTATTATAAACTAGTGTAAGTGTATGTGTGTGTCTTGCCTACTTGTTGGTGAGACACAACGAGTAGAAGAAATTAATTAATAAATAACCTTTAACGGAACAAGTTGTTTTATTCCTTTAACGTAAGAAGTTGTTTTATTATCATTACACTACCTTTTAGTAAGGGCGTTAATGATTGCATTTGTAGGTAAACGTAGCAAAATAGGATTAAAAAACAGGCTTTTTAGAATGCTTTTGTTTCAAAAACCTTTAATTTTTTTTTTATTTTGTTCAGCAATTATTGGTAACTACATAGTTACTCCATTGATTTTTGTAAGAACATATGTATGCAGGGGTCGTGGACTTCGGGACAACTTCAACAAAAATAACTTGTTATTTGGCCAAAAGGTTACTAATTCTTGTTCATCTCCTACATAAATTACTAGCTAACTTACCAGGTATGCAAAGGTTTTGCTGGAATTAACCTGAATTAAGTTAGGGAATTCGAAATAGTAAGCAATTTTTTAAGATGTTAAATAATTGGATTCTCTTTATTTTTTTTTTTTTTTTTGCAAGTTTAGTGGGACTTCCGTAACCTTCACTCACATTTTTAAAAAAATTTTTTTGGTAGCAGTTAGTTCCAAGTATAATAATAATAATAAATAAATAATTTTAAACAATTAGCCTAATCAAAGAGTTGAACCTTTTTTTAAATATTTTTCAAAGTTTTTTAAAGCCTAAATTTATAAAGACGCACAGGCCACAGTCCTCTAGAGGCTATTCTGAGCGGACATCATGCCCTTTTAGTGCCTGTCTATTATTAAATGTTTAAGGTATTCACAAATGTAAAGTTGCTGCATTATGGAAGATAAGTTAAAGCAAAATGAGCACACCTGTTCTTGGGCAACTACACATCGGGCTTACTTTTTTCCGGAATTTTTTGCTTCGCAGGAAACGAGAAAATATAAATTAATTCCGCTCTTTAAATAAAAAAAAGTATTTGTGTTGTACTTATACCTAAAACACTGTTTTTACTATCGATAAAAAAATTAATTTAAGTAGTATGTATGTATATACTGTACATAGGTACTTATATAAAAGTAATGCATTCAAAAACCAAAAAAAATAAATATGTAAAGAAAATGAGATCAGAGAAAAACTTATTAATTCACAAAAAGTTAACAATAAATAAAAAAAACTTGCTTCTTAATAAAAATGTAATGTCCAAAACTAACGCGAATGGAGTACAAAATAAAAACAAATATTATTTACTTCATTTGAAAAAAAATTAAATAAGGACTGAGCTTGAGCCTAAAGTAATAATAATAGAATTGAATTAATGAAAACTAAAATAAAACATTTACCAAAGTAAGAAAAATAAATAATTAAATTAATGTTAACAAAAAATTATTTATAATATGCTCTGTTTATGTATGTATGTATGCGCAAATACTCAATATTACTAGGTTGTATGTGAAAAACGTAAATGCTGGGGAAAACAAATTTAAAATTTTTAATTTTCCTTTTCCACTTGAATTTTGGAAACAAAGTTTAATTAAACTTTTAGTTAATTATATCAAATATAAAATTAAACCAAATTTATTTTTAAAGCAACAAAATTCAGTCACATGTTTTTTAACACCTTTGATACTGAAAGCTTCTACGAAAAATGGTTTTAAGTGTTACATAGAACTTTGATTTTTTTAAAACTCTTGTTTTTTCGAGCTTAAAAACTTAAAAAAAATATTATTAACAAACACAAATGTTAAAAATAAAATTATTAATATTGAAAATAAAACTATAGCAATAACTAGCCTAATTTTTTCATGATGATTAAGTTATAGGATCAGAAATTCAGGATACGCCTGCTTATAAATATTTTCCTTTGATGATCTTTTTTTAGCATTAATTTCAATTATTGAAGAAAAGCATTAGCGAGGAAGTCTTTATAAAACGAAAAATCCAATTTTGTTACATTTTTAGTATGGGATGTTTTAATTAATATAAAAAATAATTATTTTTTTTAATTAAGTTGAAATTTTGCCTGTAATGCGCAGTTTTGTTAGTCCCGGGACTCCCGCGCAATATTCCCGTGAACGAGAAAAAAAATTTTAAATTTCCAGGGAACTTTTAGGACAGGGAACAGGAAACCCCCACCTAGTGGTGAAGAATGTAATGCCAGACTTATGACGCACTAAGATAGTTTACGGCAATATCTGTATCTAGTACTTTTTATTCCTGTCGTTGGGTAGTGGTCGCCCAGTAATAAAAGAAAATTTCACTTTAATTCAAGTATTTTTGATATAAGCTGTGCAATACGAAACGAAAAAACGCGGATTTACCAACTAAAAAGAAAGTTTATAAAATCTAAAAATACATTAAGCCCAGCAATCTACGTATGTCAAAAAAAAACTTCTTCTTTATCGATAATATCTTGTGTCGGATGTTTACGTTACTGACACAAACAAAAACTTACATCGAGCACACATCACTTCGATTACTTTAAGAACTATTGTTGTTACTACCAATAACAATATGCATAAGAACTAATAAATTTTCATAACAAGGATACAGAGCAAACAAAGATGAAGCTATAAGAATGAAATGAATAATAAAATTGCAACCATTGTTTATTAAGTATGAGATATGAACTTTCATATTATTTTTTAAATGCAACATCAATTCCATATTGTTTGCATATCGCTACTTGATAAAGCTTTTAATAAAATATTTATTTTTCTTTTTTTAAGTTTTCTGTTTAGCTTCTTCAATACAATAGCCATGAAAACAAAGGTCAAAAGTTGTTACAAATTGATTAGGGAAATACTCAAAAAAAAAAATATATTTCAACTATAAAATTTTAATCCTTATTTTTTTACAAACAGAGCAGTTTTTATGCCCTTCACATTGTGATAAAGGTATATATCAGTTTGTCATTCCGTTTGTAATTTCTTTGTTATCCATTTGCGACCCCATAAAATGTATATATTCTGGATCCTTATAGATAGGAAAGTCGATATTAGAAATATCCTGGAGACAATCGTTATTTTAAATCAGCAAGATTGCCTCTGTTTTTTTTTAGAACAAAATTACAAATTATAAATGGTGCTTGTCATACAAAAACGTAATTTGTTTGCAAGATTACTTCATGGTGCGGAAGGAAAAATAGAAAATTGATATGCACAAAGCAGTTTTATTATAATATTTAAGGCACGAAATCATTCGGCTAGATCATATGGCTTTCGAAAAATGTGTAACGCTGGTATTAGGCTTAACAACAAGCTTAGAGTTGCCAGCTTTTTAAATGTGAAGTCGTTATTTTAGTAGTAAAATTTTTCAATGAAATTCCTTTTTAAAAAAAAAGGCATTCAAGTTCAGAAAGCAATACAGCAATCAAATCGATTCAACAGCTATTATTGATGGATATATTAAATATGCAACATAAATAAAAAATACTTATAATCATAACAAATTAAAACTGATATTGAGCTGTAAAAAAAATATTTTATGATTTTGTTTTGAGAACGGAAAAAATATGAATGCACATAACATAGCATACTTAAGTTATTTGTTTTGTATTTTTTCTAAAAAAATGTATTTAATATCTTGTGCAATATCAAACTTGCATAAAACGTCAAAAGAGTCAAAGATAAATAATTTACACGTTTTTCATTAATGCATAAAGTATTCCTTCCACCAAGGAACGTATGTATGTTTAATCGGACATTTTCTAGAAAAGGCTGGATTTTTTTATTAATAAAATCAATTTTGTCTAAAAAGAAGTAAAATTCGGAAAATTCCTAATCGAAAATAAAAAAATTTAAACACGAACAAAAAGTTCACATAACTAAGCTGGTTTTAAATTAAGGAAACAAAAACTTTGGAAATAAATTTTATTTGTAAATTTAGAATGGTTGTTAATTTTATTTTAATTGTTTTTATAAAAATATTAATTTTTAGTAAACCCTTTTTAAGGTTGACGTCTCATTTATATCAAAATGAAAATGGCAGCCCTTCATATAGCAGGCTATTTTTAAAAATGATTTTTTTACCGCCAAATTCGGTAGAAAATAAAAGTTGATAAAATAATGAAACTATAATTTATTATATCAAACCAAGGTAAGAAGTTCAAAGGTATTAAAAAATAATAACTTGGAATAAGCACACTGGATCAAACATTTGCATAGTGTGATATTATAAATTTTTTTTAAGAGAAATATTATATAATATTACCCCTTAAAAATATGTTGTCAGCGGTGAATATCATTCTAAATATATAATATAAAAATTTTAGAGTTGTAGTCAAAAATTTCGAAACTCTACGTCTCTACGGGACATGTAACAAACAGTTTCAGCAATGTAAGTGGTCAATATTTTGACAAATAAACACGTTTAAGAGGTTTTATATTTTTTTGATATATTTTATTTATTTAAGTTTTAAATTGATTAACTTGCATACATATGTACATACATACATATGTATTTATTGACTGATACTTGGTTTACAAAGTACACAATATAGTATGTACCTACTTACATCTTTTGACGCGTTATGTAAATCAAAACCACGCATAAAAACAAAACAACTCCTACGAAATAAAAAATTAAAATTATTACAATAGAAATCGCCTTATGCTGAAGCTTAAATTGTTCCCATCATCAATTATGGCAAGACATGAACTCTTCTCCTCACTTATCAGTACGTCATTGGTGTTAGATAAAAACACAGTGAAAAATAGAATTAAGTTGAAAAAAAACGATTTGAATGCTACTTTATGGTTTTTTATTTGCTTTGTTTTGTTACCCTTTCCATTTATTGATAAAAAAAATAACAAATACCTACATATCGTCGGGTGAGTACTTGTTTGCTGCATAAACATCAAAAAAATCACATTCATGCATCAAATAAGAAACCACACGCCGATATGTAGATGCATATACCCAGCTAGCTTTTTCTATTATATTCTTTTCCAAGGTCAAAAAGTTCATAAGATCGTAACAATGAGAGAATATAGTTTTAGCCTCTCATACTTATTCCTTTTTTTATATGGAGTTTGACACACTAACGTTTAAAATTTTCCCTTTTATGACCGTGAAAGTGTCAAACTCTATATAAAAAAAAAATAATAAGGTATGAGAGTCTTAAACTATATTCTCTCATTGCTATGACCTTATGAGCTATTTGACCATGTTCTATTCAAATCTACTGACCCGATTAAAGTAATCACTTAATCTTTCGCTTTAAAGTCAATTTAATATATTTGTTATATGGTACGCTACCCTCGTCCCCTATGAACAAGCTTTCTATGAGACTCAATTTAGTGATTTTTCATAAAGCAGTTTGCCAAACTCTGACTGGGTATGTATTTACATAGATATGCGTGTATATGTGTATGTATGAATTTTTGAATTTATATATGAGCAGATCCAAGGCAGACTTAACCAGGTAATGTCAAAAGCCCAGGTGTTTGAAATAAATTTGACATTTTCCCGTTTTAAATATTCAATTTAATGTTTTTGACATTCTACAGTCCAAACACAAAGAGGAAATGCAGAGGGCGAATTGACGTAAAGACTGTAACGGATGGGACCTTTCAAATTTAACTTTAAGAGAATTTCGACCTTAAGATCGAATTGTGTAAAATATTCCTAAAAAGAAGAAATCTGGGTTTCCCCATTTTAAGGTGTTTTACATGTGATTGACACATATATTTCAAGTATCCATATAAAAAATATAAGCTTTTTTTACTACTTAGTCCCAGTCAGAGGTTACAGATCCATAAAAGTGTTTGGGGTCGGCCTTAAAAATTTTTATTGTTACAGTTGCCTTTTAATTACAGTTCGAAGCACAAAAAATATAAATTTAGTATTAAATGTGTATACAACAAATTTTAAAATTATTTTTATGACTATGTAGACAGAGCATAATTTATTTTTTATATGTTTTAATGTCTGCAAGAGATTTCTGAGTCTAAGCAAACTTTCTTAATTTGAATAAAATTTTAATAACTGTTAACGTACTATGAACTTTATCTGACTCATTCTTTCTACATTTTCGTATTAACATGTATCACCCTGTGCGAAAAAAAATCCAACTTCGAAATTTAACTAAACAGCTGTTTGGAACAACTGTTTACAATTTAGAATCGGCGTCTTTTCTTAACAAAAAAATTTAAAGATATTTGCATTTTATTAAAGAAAGTAAAAAAATAAATAAATTAAGGAATATAAAATATTAATACAATACGCAATGCATAATAAAAAATAAATATTTTAAAATCAAAATATTAAAAAAACCAAAATGGAGGCAATCTTACCTTTTAAAATCAAAAATGAACAACAATTTTATAAAAGTGCCTTAAAAATTGGCTACAATGAAATGGAAATCGTAAGTTACTTAAACGTTTTTATATAATTTGAATAAGTTTTTAACAAAAATACAATTAAATTGCAGTACAAGTTCATTTATGTCACGCAACAGAGTGATTTGGATATTTTTCCTAAAATGCATGACGAACGCGTCAATTTGCTTCTGTACGGTTGGGAACTGTGCGAGGATTACAAACAAAAACTTGATCCCAATGAATGGGAGCTACCGGAAGAAATGGAAGTGATTTTAAAGCTTTTAGTACCCTGGAGCATGGATATATGGTTCAGCAAGGAATGGGATAGATGTAAATACTATCTTAAAGTTGGATTGATTCATTGTCTCAATCGGGCCCGCGATTTATTAATGCGAATGCCGGATATGATGCAGATAAATTGGGATTTTCTTTTACTTTACAATTTTAAGCCATGGAACGTTTCGTATTTGAAGAATTTAACAGTCACCAAGGAGAAGACACTTGAAACTGGTGCTCAATCCATAGAAACGGAAGAAATGCCGGCGACAGCTGAGGGTAACATGAATTAAAAATATTTTAAAGCAAAATAGAAAATATATAAAAGTTATACTTATATTGAATACACTTACATATAAATAATGAATTTACATATAAAAGAAATATTTTTTTAACTTTCTAGACATTAGCTATGTTAACTTGGAACAGTTGCCATTAATGGTTTTACGTTTGGTTAAATTGTTCGATCAAACCTCCATTGATATGGTTAAAACTTTGTGTATGCGAATTATAGCCGCTTGGAACAAAATTTATCAGACTGAATTGGAAACTTCAGGCTCTAGACGACCGTATATACCTCCAGAAGATAAGCGTTGCCTTTTACTAATGTGCCACATTTATTTAATGGCAATATATGAGTCTGATGATGTCAAGGGTTATGTTATTGATAACATGGTTAGGAAAAAACAAATTATTACTTGAACTTAAAATACATATTTTAAAAATATATTAACTTCTTGCAGATCAACAATATACGTTTCTATTATCAGGGATTTCAAAACTGTTCCTCTGCATATGCCATGGATAATATGGAATATACACCGGCCCGTTTCATAGCCCTTACTATAATTCATTTGCGTGTACAAAAACGGGATTTTTTTGATTTTTTCATTTGGAACAAATACGACACCTCGTTGGTAAATTTGTTTGGTGTGATTTCACAGGCCTACAAAAGTTATTTGCTTGGAAACCTACTGATGGAACTCAACAATATGAATGAAGATGATTTTGCCTCTAACATACCACTATATAAAAGGCTTATGAATTCTTATGTCAATGAACGTGAGAAAAGTGAGTCATTTCTCCTAAATGAATTGCAAAAGTTGGAGGCTCAACGTTACGCTCACAATATTATTTTAACGGTTAAAAATGTCACAGATTTCAAAAGTAAAATATGTAAAGGAAATCGCATGAGTAATATTGGCAATTATGAAAATTCCGATGATACTGTTGCTCCATTAGCTGGTATCAAGTGTGACAATAAAGTTGAAGATGATGTTCAATTGAGGGTAGAGGAAGTAAAAGATGACATTATTGGTGACGAAGTAGATGATGAGCAGGAGCAGATTCGTATTAAGGAAAATGAATTACGTTTAGATCCTATATTTCAGAATTTGCCCAACAACAGCAGCATATTGTATTATGTTTATGAGGTATTGGCCAAGAAAGTAAGTTTCTTATTTGAATTTTATTGCTTTGAAACAAATAATATATTTTTCTTTTGCTTTTTAGGATTACAATGGTTGGCATTTTGCCAAAATTGTTTTACTTGTAAAAATTATCGATCATGAGCTCAATATGATTGAAACTTGGCGCTATCATCCTGGTCTTACTACAGATTTTATGTTAAATCTTGAAGTTAAGCTATCGAAACACTATGTTGACTTGGCCAAAATTTTTAAAAATCAAGTTTTCTTGGAACAAGAATTTTGGCTTACTGCGTTTTATCTCAATCCCACTGCAGAGATTTATGAGACCGTTAAACGCTTGGGTAAGCGACATAATCGTAAACGTGCCGATGAACATGTTAAGGTAGCTACTAAGCAAGACAATATCGAAACCAAATATGGCTTGTTGAGTTCCACCATAGATGTTAAGGAAATTGCTAACTTGGCCAATAATGATGATCCTGATAACGATTATGATCCATTATATTCTGCTTTTCATTCCCTGCATGTGCCCGACAGTTTAGTTAAAGACATGATAACAGCCATATTTTTGCCGCGCAACAAAAGTTTCGCTTGGGTAGTTGACTGGGCCATATTACGTTCACGCTGTAAAATGATTATGACCAGTTCCCAAGAGAAAAAACGTTTTGTGGAACTTAATATGGCCGAGGCAAATGAACGTTTGAAATATTTAATTATTGACTATGAAAAGTATAAGAATAGACCGCAGCTAGACTATGGTTCAATAGAGGAAGGATACGAAAATCTTTTGACAATTGGTGATTTCGACAAGGATACAGATGACGAAGAGGAGGAAGACGAGGAAGATGATTTTGAAGATGACGAAGATGTGTATGAAAGTAAAAGAAAAGGAAGAGGAAGTTTGTTGGCAGCTGCAAGAAAAAAGGAAGATGAGAAGGTTGAAGGTAATTGATGTTAAGTCTTAAAAGGATTTTTAATTTCGCTAAAAATTCTAAAATGAGCTATTTTATTGTGACGGTATGACCGTGTAAGTAAAATATATTTTTTTTATTACAACTAAACCCCAAAAATGCTATTATTCCCAAGAGTCGTATGTTTTTAATCGTTTAATCACAGAAAGACTCCAAAAGATCGCTGATAACGAGCACTAGAACAATGTGACAGGTGTTATAAACCTAAATTTTAAAAAATTTTGACTTTAAACGCATATTGTGGAAAATATTCTTGAAAACAGAATCAACTATTTTATCATTTTATGTTGCATTTAAATAAAGATAGATAGAATAAAATTACACCCTTTCCAACGGTATTTCAGAACTTTCTAATTTTTATTAAGAAATTTCTATTTAAAATTTAGTCTTAAGATTTGAAAACTTTTTGTTAGTTCGCTAAAGCGAAGATTCAATAATAAAAAATATGCAAAAAAAAAAAAAAAAAAAATTTAGAACTTTCAAATCAGGGGGCAAATTACGGTATTCGACTCGAATCGTAATTTAAAATTCCTATATTAAAAGCAATGACAACTCGTTCGATCGAGTAGAATTTCGATTCAAATGGAATGCCGTAATTTGCCCCCAGTTATCAAATGCAAATGGCTATGCAAATGTAAGGGGAAAAAGAAAATCAAAACAAGCGAATAGCGAATAATGGTTTGTTGGATTCTTAAAAAAACTTGAACGTTTTGGTTTTTGGTAATTCTCATTTTGTATATTGAGGTTATTATATAAAGACAGAAAATATTCATGAGTTTTTTAAGAAGAAATGCATATAGACAAACTTAACCAACAACAAACCCTATAAATAAGCAAATGGAAAATTCTAAAATATAATCAAAAAATTTGGAAATTATAAATTTTAGAAATGCACCCAGAAAACTTCTAAATACAATTGGAAATAGTGCAAGAGTGACGATTACGCGCAGAGAAATATAAGACATTTAGAAAAACAAAAGTTAAACCAAATAGAGTATCTGGTAAGAGTCGAACTTGCGTCCCCCAGACTGCCAAACTCTTGCTAGTCTACTGGGCCACCTAAAAGTTTGACTTAGTTTTAATTTTTAAATAAAGCTTATTATAAAATTGTTACCAACTGTGCATTTTCTTTTTAATTTTAGACGAAAACTCCCAAGAAGACGATCCATTTTTAATGGGAAAAAGACGTACTCGAGCCCGTACCGCTGCTACACTAGCCAAATATCTTTTTCAAACTCTGCCACGCTCCTCAAGACGTAAAAGAAATCAAAAACCGGAAGAAGCAAAAACCGATGAAGAAAATGTTGATATCGAAGAAAAATCTTCCGATTCCAAATCGCTTGCAACATCTCAATCACCAATGCCACCATCATCTCCCATCAGCGCTAGCTGTGAACAAAAGGAACGTAGCCAGTCGCCCGTTGTTCCCAGCAAAAATATCAAAGAGTATTTAAGGGAAAGACCAGCCCTTTTAAATTCAACTCAAGGTTTTCAAAATTTAATCGATATCTGGAATATTGAAAAATCCGATCTGCAGACAATCGATGAAAATTGTGTTTCAATGATGGAAAGTTCAAATGTATTGCAAAGGGCGGCAAAATGGAAGTTACTCAATAAGGACATAAATTCTTTGGGCTGTGATGAACAGGAAATTATTAATGAAAACGAGATGGTTATACATAATGCTGATTATGCCATGAGACTAGAATATACTTTAGAGGCAGCTAAGCAAAAAGAACTAAATGAGCATCAAAAAGAAAATGGTAAGTAGGAGGTAGAAGAGAAGCTTAAAAATTTTAATTTTTTAATTTTTTGAAGATATTGTTGAAGAAGTTAAAGATATAAATGAAACTTTTTTGAATCAAGAAAAAACTGCTTCAACAGTCTTAGATGAGACTCTGGTCGAAAAAGGTTTGTTTTAATTTTTTTTTGCTTTGTGTTAATCTTAAATTGACAGATTTTCTTTTTTATTATTATAGTAACTAGAAAGAAATCTCATGAAGTTGAGCAAAGTGAAAAGGTTGGTTTTTTTATAATATTCTTCATTTACGTGTCCTTTATAATTTCTTTTATACTTTTAAGCCTGTCCCGTTCGAAGAAAATAGCAGCGGAAATATAATTGAAGAAATTCCCACAGCTACTGCAGCGGAAAACATTGGGGAAGTTAGTGAATCGAATAACCAAACTAACTCACAACGTAATAGTTCTAGTGAGTTTTCTGAAACTGAAAAAGACCAAGTCTTACAAAGTGAGAAATTGAACGAACAAACTAAAATATTAGTTAAAACCGAAGAGATTAAAGCAATAGAAATAGAAATTTTAGGGAATCTGAAAACTACAGATCAAGAACTAGAAATCAAAGAAGTCAATAAAGCTTCATACGAAGAAGAAACTGATCAAGAAATCGGAAATATGGACGAAGGTCCAAAAAACGAAAATAAAACTAATGAAGAGTTAACAATAGATGATCACAATAAAATTAGAGAAGAGCAGAAATATCTAAATTTAAATAAAAAAAATAATGAAATTGCAGCAGAACAGTTGGAAGATGTTGAAACTCAATTAATAACATTTAGAACCGAATCAAACAATAAACAGGAAAGTATCGACGGTGATAATGTTTTAGAAAAAATTTCTAATAATAAGCATAGTGAGAACTGCCAAAACCAACATGAAGTTCAAGCAGTTGAAGATTCTTTAGAAGAAAAACCAGATAAAAAATCTCTTAAACCTATAGAATACTCAGATAATAATGCAGAAGCAGAAACAGTTGCTAAAAATTTAGTCGAAACAAACGACACAAAAGGAATTCTTAACAATTTAAAATTAATTCAAAAAGAAAACGAGAATCAGATCTCAACACATAAAGAATCAGACAAAAATGACTCACATTCGTGCGATGACATGGAAGCACTAGTGGACAAAATAATATCAGAAGGTGTTGATAGCAAATGTAATATTGCTTTTCCAAATATAGAAGCAAATAATGAGGACACAATGAACTCTCTTAAAAGCGAAGATGGACAAGAAAGTACTGATAGTGAAACAAGAACATTGAAAAACCTATGCTTAACAAAAAAACTCAAAGTTTTAGTGCAAAAGTTAAGAACGACTGATCTGAAGTTTTTGAGGCAGCCAATAATAAAACTTAAAAGAACGAATTACGATAAATATGTTGAGGAGTTTAGAGCTAAACGAAGGCGTATAATGGGAAAAGGTAAATATTTTATTGTAACTTAACGCATTTTATTAGGGATTTGACGCTTATTTGTAAATTTAAAACTTGTTTTTGATGACAAAATATAAAGGACCTTCATATAAAGGAGTATGTATTATCTGCCCAGGATATTAAGCTTGGTTGTGAGCCGGTAATGCCACCATTGGGTTTCTAATATGAACTGACAGGGACTTGGGTAATGAACAAAGTGGGCTAAACCTGGAGAGACAGGGCTGATTGGGGATCTTCAGGCTTTTGTGGCGCAGGGTAGACCGAAATGGCACTGACCTTCTGCTCAAGGAGAACAAGGGTGATCTGAGGTGCATTATTGAGACTGTCACAAGGCACTGCGGTATACGATTTATGACGAGGGATAGGAATTCTCCAGATTTCTGTAGGTTATGCGGGGATAAGGAGTAGAGAAACTGTGGAACACTTTGCCGGGCTTTGTTTAGGCTGCAGATCCGGCGGCAGAGGTAGTTGGGAAGGCGCTTCTTAGATAGACTTAGTGAGGTCTCTTGGTAAATAGGTAGTTTAGCGTCTATTGCGATTGACAAACTCTGACTTCTTGCTGACGGCATTCTGGCGCTCTTTTTTTAATTTAGGTATTGTTCAACCCCCCCTAAAAACTTCTTTCTCTTTCCTATTTCTCTAGATTACGATATCCATCCAAACGGATGTTGTGTACCAGTGTCAGTAACCACTCGACTCATTTGATGCAGAACTTAGTTTGCTTTGGATTGAAGCCAAAATCGGGTTTCACACTCTATTCCTCAGATATCACTACAAGTGGCTTCAATTCCCTTTCTGGCCCCGTGACCAGAATCCTTGGAGATTTTCCGAACAGCTCAAAACGTTGTTTGCAATTCAATGCTTACAATTCCTCTTCGCCTTGCCTTTTCAGCTATAGGACTACAAATGCCATTTTGTTAAGTTATTTATCACACAACGCACATTTCGTGTGTTGAAGGGCACCAAAAAATACACTCGAACTTCTTTTTACTTACACTCTGAAAAGTTCGAAACAGTTGTTTTCACACCTCTCGGCACCTCAGACCAATATTTCATTTCTGCACTCTTTTCGTTTCCATTTTATTTTTCGTTTACCAAAAGGCAGGTTGGGCAGATCTTAACGATTTTTTTCGACTATCCAACTTATAGATCTGTTTGCAAATGCATCGCTGCACTGCATTTCGAAAACAAAATTTTCTAAAAACAGAAGTAAAGTTTTTAAAAAGGCAATGATTCAACTGCCGCTGGTCAAACGACAACAGTGGACGGTGGCCGCTTTAGGGTCATGTTAGCCGAGTTTTTTCTGCCGCAATTGAACGAATTTGAACTGGAGGACATGTGGCAACGGCACATACTGCGCAAGTCACAACCAATATTCTGAAGGCGGCCCGAGACCTTGGAAGTCCTCAAGGACAACATTCGACACGAGTGCGAGAATCTGTTGCCCGAAGTTGTCGCCGAAGTGATGTAAAATGCCATAAAACGAGCCCGTATAGCAATCAATTGTGACGGCGCCCATTTGACCGATATTATCTTCTCGACTGGACCAATAAAATTCTAAAGGTTCAAATAAACATAATCAAAGAGCAGAATCGAAGTTTTTCATTTAGAAAAAAATTAAATCGAATGACTTTTTTTGGCACACCTTGTACAATGCCGGGCTTTACCTATATGTTGGAAAGAAGCTAATGTTACCCTAAACTTCAAAAAGGTTAAAGCTAAAAATTACCGTCCAATACCACAAGGTTATGAGGAATATGGGTAATTACCGCCTTGTTAACTATCTGTAGTCCGCTAGTTTAAGTGTTCGCCAGTATAAATTTTATTAAATACGTTCTACGAGCGACCTAGTATCCTTTTTAACAAAAAAATATAGTTTACCTTAATTTGTTATTCCTGCGAAAGGAAAGTAGTGGCTGCAGATATTTCTAAGGCGTTTGCTAGAGTCTTCCATTACGCACTTTTATCTAAACTTATTGCTTTTGTCGTAGGGATACCGCAGGGCTTCGTTTTCGTTTCTACTTTTTTTCTTATCTTTTTAAATGACTTTTGGTGTCATATACATATCTAATCCGCCCTATTTTTGTGCAGACGACAGCAGCCCCAGCCCAGAGATATTAGGCCGAGTATTAATGCCACACTTAACTGCGATCTAAACTTAACCTCCTAATAGAGCCGTGCGAATCATAAACGCACAATAGGTAATGCTTCATTGTCTGTATTAATGGCCTGTTTGCATTCCTTCCTAAAACGATTAAAAAAAAACACTTTTTTTTTACTTTTAATTCCTTTTCCCTTTTTCTTTTCAGTCTATTTAGATCACGATGACAGTTCCATTAACAGCTACGATAACTCCAGCTCATCTGATACATACCATCCACCTGGTACGAAGAAAAAAATACCCGCTCGTAGACATTCTATGCGACAGCTGCATACGTCGGAATCTGACAATGATTCAAAAAATTCAGATGATTTAAAACTATCCACTATGCTGGCCAAAGCGAAAGTGCGAAAAAGGCGTTTGAGTACACCCTCATCATCACCAAATTCTACTTGTGGCCCAGCTCCAAAATCGCAACGATATGTAGCAGGTCCCAAATCCTCGAAACAAAATTTAGTTGTTACTCCTCGTAGTGCCAGTGGTTTAAAATTACGCATTTCAAATGCTGAACAAAGAAAATATGGTAAAAAGAAAAACTCCTCTTCAATAACTTACGATGAAATCATACAATTATCTTCCTCATCAAGCGATGCCTGTATTGCCAATGAGTTATCAGTGATTCAAGAGGAAGTTATTCAAGAAGATCATCCATTATTTGAAGAAGAAATCATTATTTAAGTATGTTGTTTTTTTTTTTAAATTCAATTTAGTTTTGTTTAATCGACCCAATGAAATTTATGTATATATTTATGAAATTTAATTTAATTAATGTAAATATATAATGTGCAAATAGTTTTTATTTATTTGGCTTCTGTTGATTGCATCAGTCATCCTACCTATCAAACTGCAAAAACAAGCGGCGTACATGCATCACCAACTTTTATATATTCTTCTTTGGTAAAATAATTTAAGGCTCTTGTGTTGCCCTGAAAATAAAAAGAGTAAAAAAAGTACAAAACAAGTAAGTTATAAGAACTGAGTAAAAGTAAAGCACAGACAGAGAGAAGTATTATGACATATGTCAAAAAAAGTTTTAAATAACACCTGTTAGCAAATTTAGACCCTTGGAATTTCCCAGAATCCCATAGAGGTAATATTCCGAGAGTGTCGACAGATGTTTAACAAAGGAATCACCAATGTTATCCTCAGACTAGCGAAAGCCGGTGTCCCATCGTCTCAAACTTTTCTACATCCACTCTTAACCGGCAATAGTTAACGGCGTTCCGCTGATATTTTGCCGACAATTAACTAATGCAGCAGTTACGGCAAGAGTACCGATAAGCAGTTTCAGCCCAGGTTCAGCTTAGCAATGCTATCCTCCATGCAGATTTCGGCACATTTCCGGGAATCTAAAAATGGCTCGGAGCACTGGACAGTCTGACATCCTGAGTCCTTGAAGAACCGGCCTGCAGTTCTTGACTACCCTTGACTTCACAGAGATGGAGCTCAATTCTTTTGAAGCAGCTTGACTGTCTACATAAACAGTCATGCATCCCTCACGCAGGCAGTCTCCCTTACCAATTAAAGTTGTGACCTGCATTATTGCAAATATCTCTGCTTAAAGGGTTTAGCTCCAGTACGAGTTTTAATCTTTAACACATCAAAGCATATCCGCACATACTCGATTGGAAAGTGGCCGTTTACTCTGAATATATCCTGTGGCATGCCCCGTGTGAGGATCGCAAGAAGTTCTTAAATCTTAAGTCTTAAAGTATTTTTGATCACAGGGCACTTTATTAAAAGACCCAAGTGCTAAAGGTTCAGTATCGTTTCCAACGCAGCTAGTGGGGTATTCACGACAGCTCTAGCTATACAAACTGAAGTACATGTTTGAAATTTGTTAAACGCCCTACGTTTGCAATAATTTAAGCCAGCATCTCGCCACATAAAAGACCCGTTTGTGGGAATAGGGCGAAATATCAACATAAATATCCAATTAATTGCCTGAAGTACAAAGAGTAGGGAAAATTTGAATGTCCAACGGATCTTTTAAGTATCCCAAAATCTAATCGAAATCACATTCGGAGAGTGTCGATAAATTATCACCGAACTACATATGTCGTAGCGAAAGTACAAACGTAATCTTCTGACAGGCGGCGGGCATTGCTAAAGCAGACTTTATGTTGATTTGATCTCGTCTACGTCTTTGTACAAGCGGCAATTGCAAAATGTGTTTTGTTTTTAATTTGCCGACAATAACCTGATATTGCAGTGACTGTTTAGCGGTTTTAGGTCTCCTTTACCCAAAGATAGGAGAATCTTGATTTAGATCGCTGATCCTACGTGCCATAGGAATTTCAATAACATACAGCCAGAAACTTCATCCCAGTACCTTCATGCCTTTAAAATATCCCTCAATTTTTCGGAGACTCAAAAGTGTTTTAAAACTCAAAACAGCCTGATATCCCTGAGTTCTTGAAGCGCTGAACTACAGTTCCTGTTCACCAGCAGTACTTTAAAATCATCCTAAGTGTCCAGGATAGTCCATCCCACACTTAGGTCCTTTTTCTGCTTGACCAGCTGCTCGATCTGATTTTCAACCACGATTGAAAATTGCGAAATTTACCTGAATGCCTGAGTTTTAAAACACTTTGTCGCAATTGAACTAAAACTGGTCGAGTGCTCCTGAAACACAACCCTAGTTTAGCATCCTACGGTGTCAATATTTTAAAATATTTTCGAATATCGTCTGGCCAGATCAAATATCTTTACGTATTTATAGGCGGTGCTATCGCTTTGGGCATCCATTAGAAATTACTAGATTTCAATTGACCACTTTTTATTGCCGAAATCCTGCAAGTATAGAGGGAATTTAGTCCCTTCGTGGCTCTATCAATGATGTTCCTTTTCCAGTTAAGCTTTCGTTCCTTTATAACCCCGAGGTAATTCTACATATCGTTACTTTAATATAGAAAGGCCCCAATTCATATTTTTCTATAAGCCCATTATTAGAATTGATTTTTTTGAATACGAGTACATTTCTAGATTAAAACTTTATTAAAAATTTAAAATGCAATCAACAGTTTTCTAACATCAGGCAATCTCCTTAATTTATAAAGTCATCTAGACCACTTTAAAAGTCAAAAAGCCACTGTTAAATTTTAATCATCCTCAACAAATAAATTTATTTGTAAAATTTAAACAAAATCAATCAATGCAAATAGATGGAAAATCCTATTAAAATTCATATCAATCAAATGTGTCCTTGTAATCCTTATTTACTTAAGTACACAATATGTATGTACAATATTCGTCCGTCTATTTATCTGTGTTCTTCCAAATTTAGTGACATAAAGAATTAGCAAAAGATAAATAAATAATATACGATGCAAAAAAGTCAACAACAAAACAACAACAATTATTTGAAACGGCAGTTTAAGGTGTTTGTGTGTCTTTGTTCATCATGATGCATTAAATATTTATACAGTACGAATGGAATAATAAATAGGGGAATTTCCAGTGGGAAGTCTACCGAGATCAAAATTTTAAAGGTTTACAAACAAATGATTTTTTTAAACAGTATAATAAAATACTGTTTTAATAGGAGTTATTACAAGAAAAATTACTTTCATATTAATAATAACTATTTCTGTTGTTTTCGGTATTTAAATATTCATGTTATGATTGAATATTATTATTTTATGGACTTCATCTAACATAAACAAGTTAAGAAAGCTAGATGAAATATTACTGAATAAGCATTGATTAATAAAAAACTTAAATTTTTTTTCTGTTCGTCTTTCAATGTCGCGTTTTTTCCAAAAAAAATAACGTTTTTCCACAAAACGCTGCGAGGGATTTTAAGTTTAAATAAAGGTATATGGTTTTGGAAAAATGATAATATATTTTCTAACTTCTTCTGTTTTGCTTTTTATACCCTTCACATAAGCTCCCCGATGTCGCATAGACCCGTAAATGGTTTCAAACTCTCACAAATATCTGCGAGAAAATCGGTATTGAGTTAAGCAAAATCTCCCGATAACTGACCGAGATATAAGCCAAAAACCAAGACTACCTCCTTTTTTTTTATATAAAAAAAAACAAAGGAAAGTACATACATATACATACATATGTAATAAAAACTTACCCGGAGTTGCCCCTATACGAGTGCAATGTAAGAGTGGCTCTCATTAATTTTTCCTCGCAAAAATTTTTGTGGAACATAATTTCACCCTATCTCCGCCCATTACCAGGGTTGCCAAACAAAATTTAAAAAAATAGGGTAAAAACCCCTACAACTTCTTTGGAGTCGCCCAAACGTATTCCTAGAGTATACTCATCCCCTTTCTCCATCTTCTTTGGAAAAAAATGGCCCAATTATATCACGCGTTGTAAAGTCACACCAAACAGTTATCCTGGGGCAATGCTGTGGTTTTAATCGAGGCTTGCAGCCTTTTGGTGACCACTAATGACAGTTTTGCTTATTGACGTGGCCGTTTAAGTGAAAATGAGCCTCATCGCTCCGAAAATTTAATTTACGTTTGGAAAACGTTCCAAACTCGTTTTAAAAAATTTTTGCGTAAATCAAAGTCACTTTCTTTCAGTTCGTGAACGGTTTGAATTCTAAAAGGATGGAACCTAATTTTTTTTTTTTTAATTTTTTCAATAATCGCTCTTGGAAGTTCCAGTGAGGCTGCTTTTTTCGTAATGAAGGTCTCGGATTTTCACAAAAACTACTTTTAACCATGTGTGAGGACATGCTCGGGGGAAAAAATACTTGCTAAGACTTTACTATATCAAATAAAAAAAAAAAAAAAAAAAAAAATTTGAATCGAATATGGGAAAATTAAAGTTAGTTTTGATTTCAATGTTTTAAATTTTGAAAATTTATTTTTCAATTTGAAATACTAATTTGGTAATAGAGTGTCGGTTTTTAAATTATTCCTATAATTATTAAGAATTTTATCGGAAATCAAGATAATTGGCGGAGAAATAAGGTAAATACACATTTTTCTTAAAATATTAGTTGGTTTATTTTAATTGTGGTTTTTTTAGAAAACCAACATTTTTGTTTTTTGGGGTTTCTGAGTGTGGCGTAAAAATACAATATCAATTGCATTTAAGACGGTTGCAGCATTATTTTTCTTGGGTGAGGCGCGGGGTATAAACCGTAAGACAATTGCACAGGGTTGTGACCAAGTTGTGTTTGTTCCCAAGACGCACGTACAAACAACCACCCTGGGAACCAATTGGTATAGGCGTTGTTAAGCCTTGTCGCAGATATCCTTTTTAAGTTAAGCTGGGACGGGGAAGGATAATTGACCAGGTCAATTTTCATTTCTAAATCAAAATCGAAATCGGAACCATAATCCAAGGTAGAAGCAAAGTTATCTTAAATCTCTAAATTCTTCTTGGCGGTGGCAAAAGTTTAACGTTACAATACAAAAATATAATTAAGATAAGTTGACTTAATCAATGTCATCTCTAATCTATCCTGTATTAATAATAATTTAATTTCATTAGCTCTTAACTTACAAGACTTACAACCATTGGGACACTTTAACTATACATGATGTTTATTTACTTCAACTAACCTACACACACACACACACACACCTACATTACCATACATCACAGTCACTCTTTTCTTTATAACCGAATTTAAAACTTCTTAACTAATAAATTTACCTACATACATCAAATCAAAGATTTGAAATAAAGGCTAAGCAAGCATCTTCGCTATCAATCAAATCTCAAGCTCCTACGATAACAGGCCTGATGTCTGCGGAACGAGAAATTTGGTAAGTCAGAACGTTTACTTTATAAGAAACATTAAAATATAGCAAATACTTTTGCACAAAAGATACTTTAAGAATTTTTAAGTTTTTGTTAATACACTTTTAATCTCAAACAAATTCTACCAAACGTACATCTACTATCAAGTATTTAAGTGTTAATTTAATTTATTATGTAGTTTTAACGTTAATATGTCTTATTTTATACATTTTGCAACGATGTATTTAAAATAAACGTTTCTGAACCTTAATTATGGACACTTAAAATTAAATCGACTTCTTTACGAAACATTTAGTCACCAAAAGTTAGATTCGATGTGGGCTGATCGAAACCGAAAGAGATCAGCAAAGGTATGGGAGGGTACAGAAGAAAGAGATAATCGTCATCTTATTTCTCTTTCAAAAGATTCGTTCCCAAATCTCGCAACATTATTAAATTAGCTATTTTATTATTATTTTATATTTATTTCCCCCCCCCCCCCCCCCCCCCCTTCCTTCCTGGTTTTCTTCCCCATTTCGGTAAACCTATCTAAGAAAATAAAGCTACCTAGTTTTTAATTTTATTGTGGCGAATAAAACCATATCTGGCGAGGCTTAAGAATCTCCCCAATTTCCGACGAGCTTAGCTGGTATTATAGGTAGCATATGCCTGTCCAATATGGTACACTCAGTCGTTCGTTACACATGGGACACTCATAACCAAAGCACTTGCTTGAAATCTCTTCACCAACGAACGAAATTGTCGACGAGCTATTACGTAAGAATCACTACTCTTAAAAAATGTCTCCACAGCGAGCACCCTTCCTCCGCACCGTTTATTACTTTTTAAAATAATCGTATTTAAAAATATAGATTTTGCCCCAGACACCCTGTACATATATTGTCTTTGGAATATAAGTAGTGCAGCAAAAGTAGGAATTTTCTATGAAGTATCGAAAAAACAATGAAAAGCTTGGGAGCCTAACAAAAAAAAAACTAGATATAAAATCCCGCCAGCAGCGCTATATCGGGGTACAGACGCAAATTTATATACAAAAATTAATATCTACTGGTGGTTTGAGATCAAAGGTCTCTTATACAGTGGCGTGACTGTTATTTCTTAGGATAGAAATGGCCTAGACTTTGTTGCTTAGGTCCATTTTAAAATCAATGGTGTCGCTGTTATTATAATTCAAACGCGAATGGTGCCACGCAAAGTGTCACAGGTCGCACACTTGCCGCAGTATTTCTCAGGCACCAAAAAAACAGCTTGGAAGTAACCCTAAACTGGTCGAGATCTTCCGGTAAATTTAATGATTGATTTTATCTTTTATTGTCATTGTATAAATTCAGATAATAGAAATACAACAACAACAAGCTAAAGGACCTCATCGCGCGGTATTTGATTTGATGTAATTTTAACAGGTCTAAAAAATGTGAAATACAAATAAAGCTTTAACTTTACAATCCCCTATAAATTTTCCAAAACTTTGAAAACTTAACTAAAAATATTTTGCGTGTCGTTCTTAACTTAAATATAAGATTATAAAACTTTATTGGCTCTTATTGAGGTAAATACATATTATCCATTAAATAAGTTGTAAATTTAAAAGCTATGAAATTAGTACAACGCTTTTTAGATAAAACACATGCGAATTTTATATATAAGAATGTTGGGTTTTAATTGGATGAAAAAATAAAACCTTCCTGTCTCCTTAATTTTAATTTGAGAAATTATTTTTCTACTAAATTTTCTTTTTTTTTTGAATCTATTTTAGTTGTCACTTAACAACTTTTTCCATTTTTAAGCACAGAAAAAATACGCACAGAAGCAAGCTTGTGCTTGCTTGGGTTGACATAAATAATTTACAAAAATTATGTTAATACGCCCATAACCTCTACAGAGTCGGCCTTAGAGAAATAAAATATACGGCCAACCCCCATTAGTTTCTACTCGCAGACATATTTTTAGAACATACTTGCCCCCTATCTCCACGCCTTTAGAGGGTTGCCACACAAAATTTGAAAAATAGGGTAAAAACCGCTAAAACTTCTCCGGAGTCGTCCCTTGATATAAAGTTATAAGCTTGCCACCAGACAACCTGTATTAATTAATTGTTATATCTTTTCTAATAATACGTTTTTCCCCTTTGAGAAATTCAATTAAATTATTTAAAAATAATTTTTAATGATATCTATTATTTTCCACATACCTATCATCAAAATATAAACGATTATGAATTTTAATCGGTTAAGCCTCAGTTAATCGACATTAAAAATTGAGATTTAATAATTGATCGTAAAATCGGAAATGGATTTTCGGCTTTGATTACCATTCCCTAGTGTACCCTGCTAGTGTAGGCATAAATAACTTATTTATTGCTTATTTCATACATACATATGTACATACAAATATACAAAATTCGAATTAAATAACTTACATATTTTGAAGTGGCTTAACAAATTAATTATTAACAAATCTTAAAATTAAAAAAAACTAACACAATTTAATATGAAAAACAACATGTTAATTCAGTCTTTAAACAAATCAACAATTTCACATTTAATCAGAAAATCATGTCCAAGACAAATTCAATTTTTACCGGACAGGATTCCTAAGTAACAACAAGGACCAAAAAATAACTGAAAAATACAATTTAAAATAACCAAAAACCAAATCAAATTCCAGGTGCAGTTAAACAATTAAATAAAACTGCAGGCAGTCAGTCATTAAGACCAACAGTCAAAGGCAGCAATAATAAACACTGATCAGAGCTAAGAGAATGGCAGAGTAATTATTTTGAAATAAAATACATAAAGTGGCAGACTTGCTGGCTGGCTGTCTGACTGTCTTAATGCTAACAAACTTGCACAAGAATGGGGGTGAAATTTTGAAAACGAAACAAAATGTAAAATAAAATAAAAATCACAATTCAGATGTGAAATGCACGGGCAAACTGAATGGATGGCTGAATAGATGTATGGAAAAATAATAAAGTTAAATATCAAATTTCAAAAAAAAAAAAATACTAAAACACATACACACAGGCATATAGAAAGTCCTGCAGGACGAGAATCTATGAACTAGAGAGTTAAATAACGTGCATGTATGTATGTATGTATGTACATATGTATGTGTGTATGTTTACATGTATGTTTGCACGTGAACTGAGCGTTAGGATTTTATTGTTTGAAAAGAAAAGTACAAATAAAAAAAAACAAAATAGGATATACTTGTAAAGCAAACATAAGGAGCGGTACGAATTGAATTTTGTGCGGCTTGTTAGAATGCAATTAGCTTTAGGGCAAATTATTTGAGTGACTGACACACTATTGGACTGAATGAATCACTGGTAAACTACTTAGAACTTGTTAATATGTATGTATATCGGGGATGCAGGATATATGTATGTATGAATCTATGTTTTTCTTTTATTTAACTTTATAATGAATAAATTATTTGCTTCACGTGTAGAATACAAAGCAAAATACTCTATAATTTTAGATCATCTCGAATAATAAAAAAAACAATTGCCTCAAGATCTTTTTTAAGCGAACCCCCTTCTTATACGTTTTAAAAATTTCGTTGATGGTAATTGAGTTAAAAAGTAAATATTTTATTTAAACAAACTATCATCAAACCTATAATGTTAGTCCCCCAGAGAATTTATGTACATCATAGGTAGTTATAACCAAAAAGCTTTTTTCAACTTATTTTTAAACACAGAAAAATTTTTAGGTTACTTTTATAAAACATCATATTCACTGTTTTAACAGTGATGCCACCGCTTTTTTATGTTTTTTTAATTGCAAGGAATTTATTACAAACTGTTATTAACTTTATCTTTGAAGAATAATTTCATGTAAGGCGGCAATCGCATTCATAAAAGTATAATCTATATCATCAAAAAATATTAAAAGTAATTCTAAGATCACAGTAATTTCATCTTATATTAAAAACTCATAAGCTTCATTTTTAAAATTCATTAATTTAGGCAACATTAAAGTACAAGGTGGGCCAAACGCAGTCATCGGATGTTGCTTAGCTCTCATTTTTTTCTAAATAAAAAACTTCGATTCTGTTTTTTTATTACGATTATTTAAACCCTTAGAATTTTATTGGCCAAGTTGAGATGATGATATCGGCCAAATGGGTGCCGTCTTAATTTATTGCTCTACGTGCTAGTTTTATGGCATTTTTCATCACTTCGGCGAAAACTTCGGGCGGCAGATTCGCGCACTCGTGTCGAATGTTTTCCTTGAGGGCTTTCAGGGTCTCGAGCTTGTTGAAGTAAACATGGGACTTCATAAAACCCCACAAAAAAAGTCTGAAACGGTTAAATCGGGTGATCTTGCGGGCCAATGTAAATTCTCAAAACGAAAGATGAGGCGAGTTGGGAACCCCGCCTTCAAAATATTGGTTGTGGCCCGTGCAGTGTTTGCCGTTGCTCCGTGCTGTTGGAACCACATGCCCTACGGCTTAATTTGTTCAATTAAGGCAGAAAAAACTTGGATGCGCACCGTTCCCTGTCCCGTCCCTGATGACTCCTCCAACGTTAACATCACACCATGCAGCAACTTTAAAAGGGTGTAATGTCTCCTCGTGCACAACTCGTGGACTTTCGGTGCCTCAGAAGCAAGAGGTTTGCTTGTTCACGTACCCGCTGAGGTGGAAATGAGCCTAACGCTCATTATGATTTTGGTCGAAAAATCGTCCACTTCGGCATCGAAGGAGAGGATGCTTGGGCGTAAGTTACACGCGTTTTGCGGTCGACAGGTAGCAGTTGATGCACTGACTGGACTTTGATACTAATGGTATTTTAAATAGAAACATTCATTTATAGACGACTGAGAAGTTTACAAAAAACTGCGATAGTCATAATCTTTAAGCAAACATTTAAGTTATATTTTTTGAAATTGTTAAATACGACAAGATATACATACATATGAACATCGGTACGACAATATCTGAGACTTCTGATTGGATTTTTTTGTTAGCTGTATTTACAATTTTCAAATTAAATTTTAGGAATGGGCATGTTTTTGTTGACCTTAAAATCACGATGTTTAAACCTGCATTTTTTTGTCTCTAAATACTTTTTAAATCCTTTTATTTCAAAATAATATTGCTAGGACTAAACTACTCTAAAACCTAATTTACAGCCTCTTTTGAAAACCATGTTGAAGTAGCATATATATAACTTAACACATGTTAAAAAAGATAGGTGGCGAGATGGCGAAATAAAACCATTTTATATGGTAATGGCTGTTCTATCTATATATTGCTTAGGACGAGCAATACACTTGGCTAATATAGGGATTACTTAAGTTTCAACCCCAAATAAATAGAAATTATTATAAAATATATTAAAGGTTTATAAAACGAAATTGATATTTAAAAAAAATTAAAAGCCTTTGATACTCGCGAGCTTGAAGGGGTTTTGTTAAAGAAGTAAAATTATAAAAAATTTAAATTAAAACCCCATTTATTTTAAAAATATTTTTATTCTTTTTATCAAAAAGTACTTTACAGATTAAATCGCATTACATGCTACTGGTAGTTATTAAAATAACAAATAGAATAACATTAAACAAACAAGAGTCCTCGACAGTTTCACACTTAATAATTGTTGGCAAACTCTGGTAACAGTTGTGATAACAAAACAAGCACAGACACGTGCCAAAAAAAAGGATTTTAAACCCAAAATGCATATCAATAAAACGGTTTAACATAATTCCTAATATGATTATGATTTAATAATATCAAATCATAAAAAAAGAAATCAAATACAAATGCAATGATACCGCTAATAACATTGACGGCCTGGCAGTGCATGATGCATAAATATTCTACTAACAAAAACAACAACACCGACACATGTCAACACTTATTTAATTATTTACTAAAAACAACAAAAAGTACAAACAAAACTTGATCTAAGGCAATAGATACTTTTCCAACTGACATACTAAAGAAATGAAACCACCCGCTGAAAAACTCCAAACTTGGAAAAAAAAACTTTTACACACAAACACACACACATAAGCACATGCACGTGTCGTGCTCACAGACGTTTAAAAGGGGCTTCCGCTTTCATTTTATTTAAATAAAGACAACTTGTTAAACGATATCAAAATGTTTAACCACAAAATTTAAGCCTTCAACAGACAAAAAGTCCTTGAGTCAAAAGCGTTAAGAAACCACTGCTGCCCAAGTAGAAGTGTGTCAACACTTAAAACTCATTCAGGGACAAAGTGAAAAAATTGCAACAGTTGTCTGAATGTTATACAGCTTTAACCACAAATTATGTTGTTAAATAGCTAGTGGACACGTGTGGCTAATAAAGTTGTATAAAAAGGTACCAATGTGCAGAAGGATTTATTATTCCTAAAAAACGCTTAAGAAAATATTATCAATTTTTCAAGTGATAAAAATAATATTTATTTGGAGAAAGTAAAACAAAAACATTAATATCCTGGGAATTTTGTATATATGTATGTATGTGCATATTTATTTACTTAATTTTTTTAAAGGGTGTGAAAAATTATTATTTTGGTAACTTGTTACTTAAAAATTCAATTATAATAAATTATTTTAAATTCCCTTCATATGTTTTCGGTCAAAAGTCTGTCCGAATTCGTGCAATATTAATTTAATTTTGCTGACATTTCATTCAGTTATCATTTAATTTGGTGGCTGGGTAGTAAGAATAATATACTCAAACACAAAATAAGCCAAAACAAATAATGCCGTTGCATATTTACGTAGAAATAAAAACCACAAAGTTTCCAGACATGTCTGACAAAAATTTTTTTAAAACCAATAGGAATTACGTCAGAGTTTTGTCGGACTTTTCTAATACACACATTATCGGATTTCATCTAAGTGTATACTTGAACAATGGTCACACTCGTTTGAAAAAATTGGGCAACGTTGTACTCCAATAATCGTCGAAATGGATGTATATTCGATTTTAATAACTTTTAATTAATCTGACCCTAACTGGGATATTATTTGTTATTTACACATAATATGAGTACTTATTGTTAGATGATGAAAACCGTGATTCAATAATAAAATAATTATATTAGAAAATACTGTGCAACTGTGCACACAGCTTGTGCAACAATGGTCGTATATAGGTTTGGCAATCGTTTCTGGCTTTTTTCTTTTAAATTTTCGAAGTCGGGATTCCATGGTAAAATAATATACCAGCTGATTGCAATGCATAGTGCGGATCTAATAAGTATTTCAATTAGCCACAAACATGGTGAAATCATGTATCAGGTGGCAGCAATTCCGGACATACATTTTAACTCTCATATTTTGTTTTTTTTTTAATATGAAGTTCGACACATCTATTAAAAGGAATTTCTATGAACTTTAGTGAACATTTTGCAACTCTACTTAAAATGCCCCTAAGCCCGAAATGCAAAGTTCCCCTGTTTTTATTTACAAAGTTAGGGTGCCAGGTAGATCAGTTGTAGGTGCCCGAGTCTACCAGTCTGGCGGTTATGGGTTTGATTCCCCCCTGCTATCTTCCTCATTCTTTAGCCTTTTTATCTCCGTCTCCAGCCAACACAAAGAGAACAAATTAAGCGGACCCAAGTGAGCTGTCTCCTTTCCTTCAATGGCTGCCTGTTGTACCTAACCTAACAATTATTAACAAGTAGACAAAACTCTCCTTGTTTTCAACAATCTTGCTTTTAACATTTTCGAAACACAACCGACAAATTTTTCAAAGGTATGCTTCCCATAAATTTAAAAAAGATTTCGTAGGTAATAGAATATTTACCAAAAAGTAAATAAAATAATAATTTTTGTGTAAAAGAAAATATAATACAAGACAGTAAAAATTAATTGGGCAATTTATTTCTTTGTTAAGAGGTTTTATCCGAATAATTGCTTTGTGTTTTGCACATATTTATTTAAGAGTTCCTACAAAAAAGTTTTAACAATAGGCCACATTAAAGAGCTTTGCCGCGGAAATAAGTTAACTTGACATTATGACAATAATGTCGATAATATATGTATGTATTTTAAGGCCTTTATTCGCTAACGATAAAATGTAAAACCAGTAAAACAAATCGTAACAATTTAAACAAATATAACTCACCCTTAATACTTGTGAAAATTTTTAATTGCAATAAGCCCTTAGGCCTTATTCGAAATGTCACAATTATTTCTGTGCCAAAAAGCTTTTTTTTTGCATTTACAATTGAGAGACCGGCATGTACAAAGATAAGGGAGAGTTGTTTCAACGCTACAGAGAACGTTCTTTTAAAAATAGTTATGCAACCCAATGGAAATATTAAAAATTTATATAAGTAAGGATTTTCAATAGGTAATTTTTGTAAATATTTTTTGTTGTTAAACTACGGTTGGAAATTGGAATAAAAAGCTTGGACTTGAAAAGATCTCTTATGAATATCATTTTCTGTTGGTACAACTTATTCGGTATGTTTTTATATCTGGAACTTTTTGTGTTAAGATAAAAAAAAAATGCAACTTTCTATATTCAAATCAACCTGCAAGCTGTTATACATATACTGTGTTCTCATTTCGTTGCAACAGAAAAAAGTTTTACCTATTTTGTAAAAGATCTAATAGACACAGTCTATCAACGCTTTATGTATGGAGTGTAATATCTCTCAAGAGTATGTAGCTGCTTCGCTGGTATACACTAGAGGTCTGCTTGACTACACCCAAATGCCGTTTAAATACATTCGTTTGTTTTTCAACAACATAGTGTTTTTCATTCAATGTTAAACAAACTAAATGAATGAACCCACAAGCGAAAGCAAATAAAAAACAACTTCAACCGAAAACAAAATATTACCCATACATTCATATAAATAAATACTGAATAGAATGTGTGAATATTGCTGTATGATTGGTGTAAAAAATTATTATTCATTTGTGTTTGCAAATTTGTCGTTATTGTTGTTGTTAAACATTCATTAACTCGAAAAAACACCTGAATGTTTTTATAAAAACTCTAACTGTAATGAGACTTTGCTATGTTTTTGTATTTTCAAGTGTGTTTTATACACATTCAAAACGAAAACTGTAAAATGAATGTGTTCTTCTTGTATCATTGAGTGTAACACACAATACATTCTTTCTTGTGTTGTTACTGGTTTAACTTTATTTATCTCCCATAGAATGAAAAATGTTTGAATGAATATTGTTTTTGTTGTGTATAGGCAATCAAATGAATATAGTCATGCAGATGTCTACTATACACGCTTTCACAATGCCGATTACCCGGTCGCCCGGCACTGACTGCGCAAACTCTGCGCCGTTTGGCCACCAACCTTGAAGAGTATTGGATCAAACAAAATGCTGCTAAGAGTGACCGGCCCCAGAGCGCCCGTTCTGCCAAAAATATCCTGCTGTTGGCGAGGATGTCTAGCTGTCACCAGAAACATCGACCAAATGACGTGCCTCGCAATTAGCCATCAGCCGGTCATCCCTAAGGCGAATTGAGGTCAAAGACCTGCCCATGTTCCCGTAAAAAGTCCAGTTCGTGCATTAGCTGCTGCCTGTCGACTGCCAAACGCGTGTAACCTACGCCCAAGCCATCCTACATCAAGAGGCCGAAGTGGACGATTTTTCGATATTAATGAGTATTGAGGATCATTTCCACTTTAACGGGTACGTGAACAAGAAAACCTATTGCTTCTGAGTTACCGAAAATCCATCAATGATGCACAAGGAGTCATTACACCAGCTTATAATGACTGCATGGTGCGCTGTTCACGCTGGAGAAGTCATCGGTCTATTTTCTTCGAAGACGCCGCTGGTCAAACGACAACAGTGGACGGTGCGCGCCATGTTAGCCGAGTTTTTTCTGCATATATTTAACGAGTTAGAACTGGAGGACATGTGGCTCTAACGGGATGAAGCAACGGCACACACTGCGCGAGCAACAACCGATGTTCTGAAGGCGGCGTTCCCGGGTCGCCTCATCTCTCGTTTTGGCGGTTTACATTGGCCCGTAAGATTGCCTGATTAAACTATTTCAGGCTTTTTGTGGGGGTTTTTAAAGTCTCGTGCTTACGCAAACAACCCTGAGACGCTGGAAGCCCTCAGGGACAACATTCGACACGAGTGCGAGAATCTGTCGCCCGAGGTTCTCGCTGAAGTGATGGAAAATGCAATTAAACGAGCCCAAGTAGCAACCAATTGCGACGCCGCCTATTTGGACGCTATCATCTTCTCGACTTGACGAATACAATTTTTAAGGCTCAAGTAAACGTAATCAAAAACAGAATAGAAGTTTTTCATTTAAAAGAAAATGAGAGCGAAACAACATCGGATGACTTCTTTTGACCCAACTTGTTTAACCACTATTTAATGTCACAACTGAGAAGTCCCAGTAAAAAATTCCTTATAAGAATATCTGTAGATTTGAACACAATTGTAAGAATGTGTCGTTAGTTTCGACTTAAGTTTATTATTCATTTAGTTACCAAGCTAAAAGTACTGCCTTTATCCAAACCTTTGATCGCCAGTTTCATTTCTTCCCTATGGAGATTTGCATGTATAGTCCTTCCTACGTATCGAGATTATTTATCTAGCTAAGAACACAATGACTCCTAGGTACCTAAGAGCCTTATCTATACCAGCATTCATTCTTTATAATGCAGATACCGTTCCATATAGCCAAACTCATCTTAAAGCGCACTCCTAACAGCCTGATAGTTAGTGTGTGCATCAATCAAATTTCTCAGAGAAGAGCCATTAGTTTCTCCAAGGTCTTAAGACGAAAATACAATAAGCTAATAGGTCTTAAAATCTAAGGGTTTTAGGCCAGGCTTGAGGAAAAATTTCCTTAACTTTTTCCAATTCCTATGTGTAGGAGCATTACAGTTTTTGATTAAAATTTAGTTATAAAGTGCCTTATGACAAACCAAACTGTATTTAGAAAAAGCATCGTTTTTAAGTAAGAAGATAAAATTAAACTGTTACTTATTGTCAAAGCTTTTACGTACTTTTTTCTAGCGGGTGCTATTGCAAGGGTAACAAAACGGGTTTGATCGTCAAAACACTCTGATTGGCTAAGCCTAATAGATTCTAGTAAAATGAGTTCAGCTAAATAAGAGAAACAAATAGAAATAACAAGTCTTACCTACCCCAAATAACAATTCAGAGTAAAAAAATTAAGAGGATTTTAAATGGCGCCCTAACGACCACGACCAATACACAGAGGGTAGGTCAAGTGATAAAAGCGACAATATAAAATAAAAGTTACACCCTTAAACAATGTTTAGTTGGTTTATTCACGTGATACGGGCAACAACAAACCGCTGTTAAATAAAAAAACAAAACACAACAACAAAAACAAAATAATGCTACAAGAAAAACGAAAGTTTAAAACGAATTAAAAATTTATCCGTTTTTGAAAGTGTAATTTGAAAAAGGAAAAAAAAGTTTTAAGCCCATTTAAGAAATGTCTTCATGTTATAGCGGTTTCGAAGATCGTTCTTTTGATTTTGCTGATGAAGATGATAATTCATCTTTTGATAGTGGTTATGAAAAAAGTTTTGAAACCGCCGAATGCCATATAAAGCCGCGAAAATTAGTGTTTGATAATTGTGGGGATTTTTACAATAATACCCCCTCTGTAGGAGAGCTAAATGGAAACTTACCCAATGGTTTTAATGCATTATCCTTGGAGCATTCTCTTATACCAGGATTATTTGATACCAGTAGCAATCACAGCAACCGTAGTGGACGAACTCTTGTAGAACATGTTATAAGTAAGGTGCCACCAGAAGATTTTGAATTCTCTCCCAAATTGGGGGAGGAAACTTCAACACCAAGTAAAAAATCTTCAGGAGAAAGTGGTGATGACCAGCCAACTGAACCGAGGCCAAAACGTAAATATGCCGTCGGTAAAAATCGCATGACACGTTCGCGCAGCCCCTCACAAGTGGTGCGAATTAAAAAATTTCGCCGTATAAAAGCCAACGATCGGGAACGTAATCGTATGCATACCTTAAACGATGCTTTGGAACGTTTGCGTGTGACTTTGCCACAGCTGCCGGAGGAAACAAAATTGACAAAAATTGAAATTTTACGTTTTGCCCACAATTACATATTTGCTTTGGAGCAAGTTCTGGAGAGTGGTGGAACATTAAATTTGGATTTGGAAAAGTTGCAAAATTTTACACTAAGCGGTGAAAGGATTACCAAAGAATTGTTTGATGCCATATTTGTAAATCCTCAACCTTATCCCATGATGGCTGGTGCTGGTTATATGGGCTTTGGTAGAGTTCCATATCCTCCTCATATGCCATATACGAATTTAACAACAGCAGCAGCAGCTACGACTGTTTCAAACTATAATGGAAACTTCAATATAAATCCATCTCAAGTGAACAATACACACTTGCATGCACACAATCCCGTTTTTACACATCATGATTTCTTAAGCAGCATGCGCCACTACAACAGTCAACATTGCCAGCCCGAACGTATGATGGATATGAGTTTTTCTCAAGAAAAATACGATTTGTTTAGGGGAACATTTGAAGCAGCTGCTCATATAAAACCAAATACAATCACACCAACTATGCCTACGGCCAATGCCAACTCAACAGGATATACTTTAATGAATGCGGGTTTCAATACGCCAACAGCCACATCAACACATATTAGAACAGGCAAACATTTAGCGGCACACACGACAGCTGCAGCTTCCACGAATGGATCTCCAACAGAGTTACAATATCATCAAAATAGCAGTTTTTATACGCAGACACCACCATGGAAAGATTTCAATGAACAGGTGATCAATACTGGGCCACCAAAAGGTTATGCACAATATGGAACGGTATAGCCGGAATTTAGAAAAGCATTTTATTTAAGTATAGGGTGTCATTAAAGCTTTTGTATGTTTTTTTTTTGTGTTTACTGGGAGTTAAAATTATTTACAATTTTGATCCTACTTTTGTTAATGCGAACGAAACTACTTTTAACTTAATTAAGGTGAGTCACAACAGATGAAGTTAGTTACTATAGCAAATTATTAATTCGCCTTAAAACAATGATAGAGTAAATCAGGGTATACTAAACAAGGTAGTATCAAGGCGAATTAAAAAAACTCGCCCTCTGCATTTCAGAATGATTCAGAATGTTAGAAAAATTAAAAATTTCATACAAAATTTAATATTTGTAACGTCAAAATTCCAAATTTGTTTTAATTACCTGATTGAGTGTGTCCTGGAGTAAATGTAAATTAATTTTTGCAAAAACAAAGCACCAGTGGCGAATATATTGAATTTACCTGGAAGTCACCTAAAAATATTAAAACCAAAAATTGGTTGTTTTTTCCCCTCTATCCTATTAACCGATTTTAAAACGAATTTACAAATTTCATCCGCAATGAAATCGATCTAACAAACCTGCTTGAAAGCAGAAAATCTATTGATTTAGAGAACGATTTTTAATTAAAAATCGACTCGGCTTGCAGAACAAGTGGACTTATTCGAAGGAAATTTTTTGTTGGCGTTTAACGAAACTGGCCATTATAAACGTTTCCTTTTTAAAAATATTTTTTGTTGGCGAATCCCGGGCTTTAAATAACAAATTTGCTTGTTGAAATCTTTTTTTTTAAATTTTTTCGAATTTATTTTGTTAACCATAAGTTTAACTTTTAATAAAAATCCCCTAATTTTCTCTATCTCAAGGTGGTTATAAATTGGTCTTGATGTTTAGTTAAAATACATGAAGATTTTTTTCTATTTTCACTTATAGCTCATTGTTACTCATACTTAGTCTTGAATTAGTCTTGATCTTACTTGTATATGATTATACCGCTTGTTAAAAAAACTGTTAATCTTAAACTATATTTAACTGCAAAAAGTTAAGCGTTTAAAATGCAATTTAAAACAGTTAAGATTTAGACAAAACCTTTGTCGTGGGTTTGCCAACCTCTTTTTTGATTATTTAAATTTAAACTTTTCTAATGAATAAAAGATTTATAGGTTGTTTGTTTAAACAAAATTAAAAATTAAAGCTTCTTTTAAAATGTTTCCCCCTTATTGATTCAGAACTTATTACCAGAGCAACCAAAAATATGCAAAGCCATAATCTTTTTGTGCTTTGCATTAACCTATAATGTTTTGTTCATCCGTTTTAGAACGTTTGCTAAATTTTGAAAAAATTTGTTTGAAACCCCCCTGTTTTTACTAGACTATTTTAATAATATACTTTTATAAAAGACTTAAATTTACTCAGTTGAAACTTTATTCAAGTCAAAACTAGTTTTTCAGAACAACCATTTTAAACCTTGGTTAATTTTTTACACATTGTTTTTCGTTTCGTTCAAGTTAAACCCTGATTTGCATTAAAAGAATATTTAAACCAGCAAATCTTAAAGGGCAAGTTTCGCGGTGTTCAGTTAACGAAAATGGTAACTTTATTATTTTATTTTTTTTGTATAAAGGACCAGCTGCTTCTATAACTTTTTGTCTTGTTGGCAAACTTCCAATTTAGAAGCAAGTCTTATATATAATTTTTAAGCATTTAAAGTCAAAGTAAATTTTATTAAATCAGCAAAAGCAGCTGATTATCTCCATTATCTTAATTACCAAAATAACTTATCAGGCAAATTACTTACAAAAGCTTTAATGAATTTTATTAAAATGTTATTTATTGAAATCCGCGTGATATGTATTTATAAGATATGTTTTAGGCAAAACAATTTTAAAATATTCCAGTGTTACCAAAGCAATTATAATTAACATAAAAATCTAGTCCAAATACAACTTTCGAAAAGTTTTATTTTTTTTATATAAAAATTTAATTAAAACATTTTGAGAATTGCATTATCTAATATTTTTCAAGTATACTTTGCGAAACAAAAAGTTTTAAGTAAGATGTTCTTATATTATAAAATCAAAAATATTACTCTTAAATCTTATAATCCAAAAGCAAAAAAAAACAAGTAAACAATTCAGTTTCTTCTAAACAAAGTAATTGTTTATTTGTTTTTTTATTAACATTTTTAATTTAACACATTTTATTATTAAATAAAATAGAAAAATTTTTATTTAATAAATTTTACTGTTAAAATAAAAATGTTAAACCATAAAGCATTTCATAAATCTGTTGTATCTTTAATCAGTTATAAAACAGATTAAACAACAGATTTGTCAAAATCCTTTATATTGAAAATCAAAAGCACTTGCTTCGTTTGGTACAAAACATTTTTTTGCGAAATGTAACGAAATTGCGAATGGGTTATAATTGTAATAGAGAATATAAAAATATTGAAAAAATCTCTTTTGTAAAGATTTTTAATACTTACCTGCAGTTTTTACAAAAGATAATTTTTTCCTGCTTTATAATACTTGTAATACTAAATATTTTATTTGTAAAATAAATAACGAACTTAAGGTTGTTTAAAAAAAGTAAAATGTAGTTCAAGTACCTTTATTTTAAAAAATATATTAAAATAACTCTCAGATATTTTTGTAAACATTTTACATTAGTCTAAGAAGTTTTATTAAAAAAAAATCCGTCATAGAAGCAGTAAAACAATTGTTACTAAATCTGGAAAACAAAACTAGTCATTTTATTGTACAAATAATTAAAAATTTAATATCAATATTTATACCTAAATTAAGTAAATTTACATTGTAAATTTTATAAAATAATTGCTCATTTCCAACAATCGGATCTCAACTCAAAATCAAGTTAGGACCGTATTTCACTAAAAACATAACCTTAAAAATTAAAAACAATTGTTCTATTCAATTGTTTTTGTTTTAAGGCGTTGCTTTTTAGAAAATTAGAAAAGGTAAGAGTTACAAGCTAACTGGGATTTTTGAGTTATATCCTTTTGTTACAAACGAGCTAAGGTAAAAATAATAAACCATGTTTTTTAAAAAATAAAATGTAATTGAAACAAAAATTAAACTGTCTTTAATTGAAATGTAAGTTTTAAGATTTAACCAATAAACGGCAAAAAACTATTTGTGCCGCATTTGATCATTTTGAACATATACGTTTTTTTCTTCCTTTAAAATTGCCGTATTAGAGAGTGTCTGTTTTGCGTAAGGAAATGCTTACGTTGTTTTCAATACTTAACTTTTTTATGTCGTTTAAGTAAGTTATTAAACAAAACCATGGCTAGGAGACTGTGAAGTTGTGAGTTAGAAGAAAATTTTAGGCGTTTTAACATTTTTAAGAAATGTACTGCAAAAAAGATTACGACAGATTTGTATCTTTCTATCTAGCTTAAAATAAAATTAAGAGAATCTAAATAAAACTAAAAAAAGGCTGAATGCAATTTCAAAAAAAGGTAAAAAAAAGCCTAAAGCTAAAGGTTAATATTTCGAGCTAAATAAAGAAGAATAAAGCTAAATTTAGCTCGAAAAAGGCTAAATTGAATAAGAAAAAGATAATATAGGATTGATTGTTGATTTGCTGCGGTCTAAACAACAATAGCAAGTTCCACTTCGTAATTTTACCAACAATTTGCAATGCAATTGCGATGTTTTTTATATAAATTATTGAACTTGGACTACATAACACATGAGTAGAAAAAGGCATCTCTAAATTTAAACGATAATTTTCCAGCAAAAATGTCAAAAACTAAATAAATTAAAGCCAAAATCTGCATGAAAAAAATAAATAAATGCAAAACAAATTATTTCATTAAAAATATAAAAAATTGTGGTTCAAAAAAAAAAAAAAAATTCAAGAGTGTGTTTGTGTGCAAACCCAATTACGAACTATTGTAGTAATTTAAAAACTTCGAATTATGTTGGTAATTGGAGAGCGAAGTAGGTAATTGGTGGTTAAGTGTGAACATGCTGTAAGGAATATGAATATAATTTCAGTATTCAAATTCTAGTAAAAATTTCTTATATAAAAACAAATTTAAATCCAACCTACAGTAGAGTGCTGACGAGAAATCGTAGATGGTTTCGAAAATGTATTACACACGGCTAATACCGAAATTACTTAGTTTTAAATGAAAATTTTCATTCTTTGCAATCATAATTTCAAAAATAAACTTAGAGCCAAATAAATAAAAATGATTGTATTTATGTGTTCATATATTTAGAGGATTCAAAAGGTGTTCTATTTGTCCAATTGTCATATTGTCATAAAATTCTGACAATGGTTTAACAACCTTTACCAACTATCGGACACTCGGCGCAGGTGTAAGTGGAGTTGTTGTGATAATTTAATAACCTCATAAATTATAAACAAATTGTACTAACGAAGTGCTTTTGTATAAAAATGGGTTTCCCAAATTTTGTAAGGATCGGTCTAGATAATTTCGCAGGAATCAATCCTCAATTTACCATCGGTTTCATCTAAACCCAATTTTAAAATATTCCTTAGCTCCCATGAATATAATTATGTATTTTACTTATGTTGGAACTTAATAAATAAATATGTTTGTAAAAACAAAATGTAGTACAAAGATCTTAAAATTATGGCGAATAAAAATTGTTGTTTAGTTTGTAACAACAAAACTGAAACCATACTGACTACAAAGTATGAAACCCCTTTCCATTTTTTTTTCAAACAAAGTACTTCAATTCAATAACCTTTAACCAAGGTACCATTAAATAACTATTCAATAATACTTAAGCAAGTACTTAAATAACATTTTTATGGTGATTCAAATCAATATCTCCTCTATAATCTGTGAAATTTAACAAACATTAGAAAAATATAACATGAAGGATACATATACATCCATATACGTAGATATAAATGCAAAAATGAACAAAATCTAGATTCAAAAACATCAAAAGAAATCTGGTTAATTCCCAAATGATGGATAAAATGATTTGATGTATTCTTGGCACACTAACGTACATACTTACATACATAAGAGAAGGGATAACAATTTGTTGCAATCGTTACATTATCAGATTTGTTTTCCTTTTTTATTTTTTTTTTGTTGGTTTCTTATCAAAACATAGAAATCAGAAAATTGTTTATTCGTTTTACTTTTGTTTCTGATTATGCGTAATATTTGTATGTTTTTTTTTAGCAGATTAACAGTTTCAAATGATACAAACTTTTTTTATTGCCTTGAGATAATCTGATGAAAGAGATAAACAATATAGTGGTATTTAAAAAAATATCTAGAATTTAGCTTTCAATACATACATATAACGTAAAATGATATATTTACTATGCTATTGAAATTGTATTTAAAAAAATACACTGGCAAAAGGTCAAAGAAAAGCGATAAACAGTGTCCCAATTGCACATATATGAATTCAAAACTGAAAATTGCAATAAAAAAATTAACATGCATTAGGGAAAGACGTTTTAGTGAAAAGCGGATATTTTCTAAATTACTTTATGATCTTTTGGTCAAAGCACCCTGCTGCAATGCATTTGCACACAGGGCCAAAGCCAATCCCACTGTTTGGGGGTGGTACTGCATAAGAGCCGAAACTCTAGAGTCTCTGGTCAGGCTTACCAATTGAACTACAAACAGTTCAGAGACTTGTCACCCTTCGTAGCCAAATTTACTGCCAGTTTCGACCACTTTCAGGGACTGATGCCCCACGCAGGACTATTAATGATTTTAGGGTTGCGGGTTTCTAAAATAGTATTACACCTAAGATAGCACTCCTAGATAGGCGTTGATATATTGGGTATAGTTATTCAGGTGTCATATAAACTCAAAAAACAATTTAAGCGCGAAGAATATATTATCCTTTGTTGCATCCCTATCCCTTTAAAACTAAGCACATTGTACTTTTTTGCTCAATGAACTCTTTGTTTTTATGACAAATTTCGGTTCTTCTTTGGCTTAGATTCATTTGTTAAATTTTAAAATTTTCTTAATAAAAGGTAATTTCAAGAAACTTTTAATGGAAAAAAATTAGTTTTTATCGACACTAGCCATACAGAATGCATTTGCGAAACCAGCTACGAGTTTTCATCAGCAGTACTTTTTATTCTAAAATACATGTTCTAACCTTGTCTACCCTAGACGCTACAAACAAAGTAATTCCTTTCTTTCTTTGTTTGAACATTTTATTATTGCCAATCCATGGCTTCTGAAATAGGGCCAAGCCAACATGGACCTGTTAAGATGAATTATTAACTTGCCTGAGACTGATGCACTATAGTATGGGTTTATTTGCAGCCTCTTTAGTCTTGTCATGCTTCGACAAATAGATCGAACCAAAATCAAGCTTGAAAACCCCTCTTCCCCATTTTAGAAATTTAAAAGATTTCTCGGTTAACGATAGCCTGGAATCACTACCAGAATCCTTTTTTTCAAGTCAGTGAGGATTTTTGAATTCATTGGCTTGTCTCAAGTTCTTTTTGTTTGGCCAAGCATATTCTCTGTCACTGCTCGAAATCGCAGATTTATAGTGTCAAGTGTTTAGGTACTAAAATCACTTCAGTGAAAACTAGAAAACATTTGTCAAATTTTTTTTATAAGAAATTTTAAAAAACCTCCGAACGCCAAACATCTTTAAACATTTAAACTTATTTAGGTAAACTGTGCCTTTGCATTTTGTTAGAAATAGAAAAAAAATCTTAATGCATTTACATTAATGCCACAAAGTGTGTAGTTTTTTTTGAATTTTATATACAAAATAAATTTTTTTGATCTAGATTTTCGTAGCAACCCTAAGTCAGTTACACAGACTCTGTAACTCAAAATAATCAATTTCAAAATTCATTTGACATTTATACTTTTCTCTTTTTTTTTGTATATTGTGACAGAAGTTCTTTAACAAAAACAAATGTACAGGTTTTGTCTGTCTGTACTGTATCCTGCTGGGTATTTAGTGATTTCCTCTCTTTTGTTTCTATCTGTGTTCCTCTTTGTCCCAATGCTGACTGACAAATAAATGATTTCAAAGATAAATCTTAACACCTTTAACAAAACTTATAAAACAAAATACATACATAGAGAAATGACATTCTGTGCATTTAACCACTGGGTGCTTTAAGTATTAAATACTATTGTTTCCATCTACTGGTTTTTACTAAAAAGGGACATTTTGTTGCTGTTACTTAGTACAAACATTCTTTTTTGCAATTCTTTTCTAATGTGGATTAAATTATTCCACTGGAATAATTACTAACAATAATTTATATCATCTGTATCAAAGTAAATACATACATGTATGCAAGTGGTGGTTACTTACCAAAACATTAGATGAATATCAAATTGAATTTTGTTAATAATAACATATTTTGAACTTAGATTGAAGCGTATATTAAGAAAAAATTTATTTGGAAAAAGTTAGAAATAATTTGGTTTAGGTTAGGTTAGGTAAAAGAGGCGGCTGCGAAAATTTTGAAGAAATGTGTTGCAGTCCACTTGGGTCCGTTTCTTCGGTCCCTTTTTAATACCTGGAAAGAGAAGGACATTAAATTAGATTAGATTAGCCCGAGGAAGAAAATTTTGAAAGAAATAGAGAACTAATGTATACGGCTGGCAATATTCGCCCTGTAGTGGTCCTTTTCTTCGAATCAACCGCTTTTCCCATCCAGTTTGTTGGCAGAAAAGGGTCTTATCCGAATCTCATGCTCCTCTGCTCTCACAGAAGTCGTTTAAGGCAATCGTTTAAGCAGTTTGCTGCCGTGGGTACCAAATTGACTGCAATTACCGTGCACTGCTTCCCTTATCCTTCGTTTATCCAGACTAAAGAGAAACTTGGAACGTTTCGGATTCATCCTCGGCCAGGTTATTCGAATGGTTTGATTTGGTTTAAAATAGGTTAAATATTATAGCAGATTTTGAATTAATTGCACTTTTATTGTTTAGTTGAAATATATCTCTTGAAATTGACATTCAAAAACTATAAATGCCTAACAGATCAGTATTAATTCATCAGAAATATTTCTAAGATAGCCCTTAATAACTAACACGCAGGATGATTCACCTGCAGGGTGTCCGCCGGCAAGAGATACAACTTTGTTTTGCCGCTTTTTTGGTAAAAATTAGCATTGACAGTTTTTTTTTGGCAGTCGGGAAGTAGAGACGTTGCAAATTTTTAGTGAAAAAATATTCGGTAAACCAACGTGTTTTAATCGTTAAAAAGTTTTACCAAAATCAATCATCGATTGCCGTGACGATTTTCATGAAAATGAATAGATATGTGAATAAACAGATTACTCGGTTCTAGGCAATGGAAAACCCTGAAATTATTTATCAGTCTTCTTTGCATCCATTACTTTTTTGAAACTGAAAACGGCATAACGGTAACTATAAATGGTGAGCAATATCGTGATATGATTGAAAACTTTTTAGTTCCACAACTGCATGCTTTGGGTTTGGTTAACATATGGTATCAGCAAGATGGTGTCACATTGCATACAGCCAGTATTACAATGGAATTACTGCGTGACCTCTTTCCAGAACAATTTATTTCAAGAAATGGTGATGTTGATTGGCCTCCATGGTCGCCTGATTTGACTGCTCCGATATTTTTTTGTGAGGATATCTGAAAAGCAAATCTTTTGCAAACAAACCAAAAACGCTGGAGCAACTAAAACCAAATATTTGTGATGAAATTATTGAAATGAGAATGTAATACAAAATGTGCTCAAAGGGGCTCGCATTTGTGAGGCTAACAGAACCGGACATTTATCTGATATTGTATTAAACGAAACATTTATCAATATAAGATCCATTCTTTTTCATTGAATCAAAAATTATAAATAAACAAAATAGTATACCTTGCCGGCGGACGCCCTATATGCTGATGAAAGCTCCTACCAAAAAAAAACTTTTTAATAAGATATCGTACATATGTATGACGTCGAGGGAAGATGCCATTTGAAGTCAATTATTTTCAAAAATTCATGAATAACTTGAATACATATGCGGTAATTCAAATGGTCTCCACCCTAGGTTACACATGCGCGACATCTTAAATCAAAAAGTGCAACCGTTTCCTATTTTTCCCCAAAATGTACACATTAAACTGGAATTACTTTGTATTTGGTTTAAAGCCGTCAGCTGTTATAGATTCACAGTTTATTCGCATGTAAAGTTTCACAAAATTTATGCAATTTTAGTGGGGATATCCCATACTCTGGTTCTATCTAATTTTTTCCCCAAAGTATTCGTTCCAAGTTTTGTGGCAACAGAGGCTGTTTTGGTTATTTTAGGCTTTTACTTAATTTTTGTTATGTAGGGAACCGATCTTGCGGATTTCAAAAAACAATTGTTTTAGAAATATCTCAGATAATTTGGTATTAAAGCCTGGTCCGTAGTACTTCATCTGACTTTGCAAACTTGGTTTCAACAGACACACAGACGTACAAATGGACATGGCTATATATCGACTTTCCTTCTTATAAGAATCCAGAATATATATTTATTATGGTTGAATATTGTAGAAATTACAAACGGAAAGACAGCCTAATATATACTCTTATCGATATGTAAAGGGTATTATTCGTCAGAAAGCAGAAGGAGGATGAGGCTACCATAAAGACGGACAATTATTGGAAGCTTTAATGAGCTGTATTTCACAAATATCGCCTTCAGACTTGTTAAAATGTAGATTCCTACGATAAAAAGAGACATGGTTTGATAAAAGAAAAGTGAAAGGCATTTTTGTTTATTTATATATTGAGACGGGTCAGAAGTTTGAATTAAGAAAGTGTGCAAGTTAAAAACAAAGGCTTGTTAAGTGGCAATAGTCGCTCTGCACTGCTCCCTATTCGTGAACTTACAACAATGCATAACATAATAAATATGTAAATTAATATTTTAATTGATCTAGCTAAAAATTTTCTAATACAACTAAACATTAAATTTTTTTTCTAAACAAAATACTTACAAATCTGTTAAATAGCAAAAATACTGAAATATAAATCAAGAACCAGCAACCCTAAAAATATTAATAAAGAAAACTAAATGAAATGTACATTGTTTGCTGAAAATCGTATGACACACATACACACACAAACATAAAAACACATTAATGCAAAATGGGGTGAAACAGTCAATGTTCGTTCCTTCATAAGGCAACTTAGCCAGATTATAAAAACAAAAAAAAAATTATACCTTTTTGATGACGATTTCGCGTCACCTGCCAAAAACAATGAGTTTAAAATAATGGCAAACAGAATTAAAGAACAAATAAATATATTTGTGTATATAAAGTTTTTAACAAAAATACTTTAATACAAATACAAAATGCACTGAAATGAACAAAAATTTCAATTTCGGAAGGCAGTTGAAAATCTATATAAAATTTCCAGTAATTAACCCACTACTTTGTAAGCAAAGTTTTAATTATCTTTTAAAATGGAAGACTTAATGCAAAGGAGTACTTTGAGCAATAAGAAATAAACTTAAATGATTTTTAATAAAATTTTTCCTCCCAATGTAAAATCCTCTATTTCTAAAAAATAGTAAAAAATTTTTAAAAAAGTATTTTTTCCATTATTTTTCTCCATTTGGGTTAGTAGTCCTTAATTTCATATTTTTAAACTTATAATCTTAAAAAAGGCAAATAAAATTGAGTCCTTATTGTTCACTTAGTTAATATCCGACTTTTATATATTTTATAATCTCAAAAATGCAAAAAAAAAAAGGTCCCTATATATATTTGGGGGCCTGTTGATTTGAAATATGTTCAATTTGAAATATGTCTCCATATTAAGTGGTCTAAAAATTTAATGTCCAACGAAAAAAATGTTTATAAGAATGCCCGGATGCTTTTTCCATGTATGGCAAAACCTACCATGAAAGCTTGCATCATTAAAGCTGAATACCATTTTAAATTGATTTGGTCTTATTATTAGGATTTTTATCTTGTGTGCGTGTAAAACTTAATAAGTCTTTTCCCTAGGGTTTTCTATGGGCATCGTTGGTCTTTTAGTTATAAAAAGTACCAAAATATAACTTTTACCCCTTTGGAACCATATTTCAAAAAAGTAACAGAATCGGGATCATAGGTAAACTTTCGAGACCTGTTGAAATAGACGCGAAATAGAATTAAAATATAGTTTTAACCCTGTTTAACTAAGGGGGCCTAAAAATTGAGATTAAGTGCCCGAACTCGAGGCAGCTCACCAATTTTTACCTATTTGGCTTATTTTAACTTAACCTTAGGGTCTAAATTTCCCGTAATCCAATTTTTGGTGGATATATACATCAGAGGAGGTATCCTCCATCTAAATTTAAGTTCCTAGCTTAACAAGTTTGGGTTGTACGATGATGAATTATACAGTAAATCAGTTAGCTAATAGTTAACGCTATTAATTTATACATATAGAAAAAAGTTTGGTTCAATTGAACTAGCTGATCCTAAATACCCCACATAGATCCTTTGGGTTCTTTGTGATACCAGACAGGAAAAAAACAATAGCAATCCAGCTATTAATCGGTCGCACGGGATGTTCTAAAAGGATCTGAAGCTCTATTGGGACTACTCAGGTTGCATATGGCCATGACAGGATTACTTGGGGACTTTGTAATTCCCCAGGTTAACCTTTGTTCTCTTGGGAACCGGGAATCATAGTCCTGCAAAATTTCTTATGACTTTAGTGTTTTTCAGAAAAGATTCTTCTGTTCTTACCCTGCCTCGCGAACTGAAACAATAATCTCCAAAAATCTCCTTAAATACACAAGCGTGCAAAAAATCAATTGGTAAATTGTGTTCAGTAAGACAAGTGCACCTTTACTGAGTTCGTGGATACGGGGTTATGCAGAAGAATAAGATGGCTAATAAACTAGCGTAGTAAGGGAGGCTTGTGCTTCACTTCAACTCTTTAATAGTATAGATTGTACTGCATGGGATAGAGTTATGGGGGCTCTGGGTAAATACAACTTTCTAAAGAGTTTTCAGGATAACGTGGCGAACTTTCTCTCTATCATCGCGAAAAAAGCGATTGTTGAACACCGACTTATGCTTAACAAGCAAAATGACTGGACAGCGATAGTTTGAGGCTTTAAGATATACTGGAATACACAGAGACTGCTGCGCATATTCTATGTCTTTGTTTACCCTACGTACGCTGTAGAGCAGATTGTCTAGGGCCTTATTTCTTGCAAAATCTGAAAAAAGTACTTGAATATTTTGCGCGGTACAAAGTTTGTTTTTTAAAATACTTTACTGATAATAAATGTTCAAGAAGGTTTGTGCAAATTTAAACATTGGTCTATTACTGACTTTATACCTGTGGGTAACGAAATAAAATTTTTATAAAAGCTGTACCTCGTTGGGACGATAATAACACACATTAGTGCTAAATTAAAAATTGAAAATTCTAAATGAACATTTTTAAATAATAAATCTATTTTAAAATGCTATCTCAGCAACAATTTCCGTTGCTGTTTGATGAATCTTTTTATCGACAACAAAATGCGGCAGCATGTCAGTTAGTAAATCAGTGGTTGTTACTTTAAAACCAACATGAACTGCTATAATTATTTGCCGTTACAAATTCAAGTTACACACTGAGTAATTTTCTGTAAATTATATAACCTTTTTTCGCACAAATTAACCTTGAAATTTTTTAAATCAATAGTGTCACAAAAACCAATATTAATCGAAATAAAAGGTCTAAAAACACGTTATGCTTTAATCAGATAACTCGACATTTGGCAGCATACGAGCATAAAAAAATGATGCTGATGACGAAAAAAAACCCATAAAATGCTTAATTAGGCGAAACACTAAGTATATTGATTTTAAAAAGGAATTTATTACTTTAACCCTTTTTTGCAAATAAATATTAATGTACAAATGCACAGATAAAAAGTTACGTATAATTTGCCACACTTTACGCAAAAAACTGAAACTGGCATATGAATGCTTAACCTATTGATAACACAAACACCTAATAAGCGATAACTACAGCCATATGTATGTATAAGCAATTTACTGAAGACGTTAGAGTGGTCTTACCGTTTGTTTAAACTTAATCCCTACAGAAGGACCCACGTAAATGTTGTTTCACAATAAAGTCCACTTTAATGATTTGAAATAATTTTGAATACCCAACTTTTGAAGTCACGTTTGTCACGAAGTATATAAGCTTAACTATAAATACGTTTTAAATTCACTTTCGAGTTTACCGAGGAGGGGGGGGGGGAGCTATCCGACCGTGTATCCAGCCTAAACAAAAGTTAAAACTAACTATACTGTACCAATGCCACATCAACAAATTTAGTTGAAAAGGACTCTGCGAAAGATTGAAACGTGTCGCTGCACGGATCGCTCGAGGTTTAGGAGAATAGGGTGGCTGTTTTTTTTTTGAACTAAGACCCATAGAACGAAATATAATTTTTCCTTTCAGATCATAACACAGTCTTTTAAGAAGAGCTTAAAGCAATCACGTCCTGAATCAGAGAACATGCGTTACCAAAGAACGTAAAAGTCTATACAGATTTCCAAGCGTCAACAAGACCATTGATGTCCAAAACCACAAAATTCAAGACATGCAAGGGGGTTATACATGTTTACTTTAAAAACGGCTAAGTATGCATTTTATGGATGCCTGAACATCACTGAAAATCCGAAAGCGATCGAATGAGTCGGAATGAGCGAATGATCTGGCATTAAGGGCCAGAAAACTGTAGACAACTGGCCTGATAAACTTTACCTTTCCTTTTTTTTAGCAAAGGCCAGAAGGTACTATAGAACAATTAAACCGTCTGCAAAAGGATAATAATGCTTTAGGCTACTAAGATGAGGATAGTCTTAAGGGAATTCTGAAATAAAAAAAACTTATATGAAGTAAGAGTATAAGGTACTAAGCGGTCCCTAGAGCCTACAAACATGCCTCTAATGAATGAAAATTTTGGAGATCAGCGAATGCAGGGCATGCAGAGAGGATATCAAATCGGTGGAGCGTTTTCAATACCACTGCCCTGCTCAGATCTACATACATCTGATGTTACGCGAAATGTGACTTTAGTAGTTTAAAGGTGTACTCCTTCATTTAGCGCTTTCCAAAGTAATGGAGATATACGTCATTTTATTTACCTGAATACTAGAGGGCATCAATCTCATGGCGGTCTTAGTACTAAGCTCCAGTTCTGCTTGTACTAAAGCCCCTCAAATGGTTTGCAGAATACACCCAGGCTGCATTTTAATCAATTAAGCTTAGTTCCAAAGCTATATCAAATCATCTTGCTTAAGTGTTTTGATAACACCATAGGTTTTCAAAAAAGATTAGCATCGACAAAGCACCGCTTCCTAGTTTTATCATTAGTTGATCCCCTTAAATATTTTTCATTTTTACCATCTGATTATATCCCCTTGCCATCCTAATCTAATCTCTTTTCTTAAACATCTATTGCCAATCATGAATCTAACTGGGGCTAACACTGAGCCATTAAAATTTATATATTTTGAAAGCACCAAGGCGACACATATTATTAACTGCTACTATTACGACGGAGCTCTTTTTAACTCACACTGAGCACAGGCAAAGCCAATTTCACTAACACTTTCGTACTCGAAGTCACTTTAAAGCTTTCAAGAAGCCTACTCCTTTAAAGGCATTTTATGCTCAGGCTAAAGCTTATCAATTTCAAAGGTAATTTTTTGCAAATTTTAAAAATCGTATAAGATTCTTAAGACGATTACTCACAAGCTTACAACTTTTGTCCTCAATTGCCCCGCTTGAGGATAACCATAGCCACCACGTGTACTACCGAAGAAAACCTCCCAATCAATCAGACTGTGTCTAACACGGGAGCCTATTAATTACTTTGGGGCCAGATATGACTCTGGTCAGCCGCAGAATATCATGGGTAGTGATATATGTGGGGCATATACCCGTCTATCCTCGCCAATACTTTCTTAACACTTAATAGGTTGGTTCTCGGTGGCCTAGAGGTGTGCTGCACTGCAGAAATCCCTGGTTCGAATCTCAGCTTCGGTAAGTACAAAAAATGAAATTTTTAAATTGTAAATTTTAATTGTCTATAAATAAATTGTCCATAATTAAAAAAATTTACATTTCATTTTCGAATTAATCCCGTTTGTGGCTTAATCAATCTTTTTTTGGCTTAATTGTGGCTAAAAGTGAGAAATTCGTACTTGTAAAAGTTTAACTTGGAGTAAGAAATTTCGTACTTGGTTTAAGAAAAACCGTACTCACCGTACTTTTGATACCGCTATGGCTTGATTTAAGTTAAGTTTTCTTAGATAATTTTTTATGTCTGTGGAATACCACATGACTTTAAAATTTCAACACAGATTGATTTCATGAGTCCCTGCCCACAGCACGGCTAAGGTGGGTTAGGCATACCCAACCATGCTTCAGGCGAATCCTCAATTTTGGGCAGAATATTGACATTTTCCATATTTTAATACGAATATTTTAATATAATTAGAACAAATTTGTGTTACTTTTTATATAAGAAACTACTGAATTACAAAATTATGTAATTAGAGAAAAAAATATTTTTGCATTGGATTTAGTTCAACAAAACTATTTAAGGGATCAAATTCGTTTTGGTTGTGCAGTTACACGTTCCATTAACAGGATGTTTATTTTTTACCATTTTTTAGGTTTTTAAGCAATTCCATTGCTGGTAGAAAAAAAAAATAAAAAAGAGTAAAACAAACCTAACACTGAATCATTTATTACCCTTCTGGAATTGATTTATCTGTAAAATACTCAAAGACAACCTTTTTACAAATGCTTTCTGTCGTGGTTGTATACGTATGAAAGAGCCTTAAGCCTATTTTGTGCTGTTGCTCTATTGTATTTATATGACGATGATGCTGATGATGTGCTTAGAATGTAGGTTAAAGGATTTTCATTTATTTCATCATAAGTTTCCACCCGTTTTGTTAATTTTTTTTTACAAATGTTCAAACATTATAACTCTTTACCTTTTTTTTCCATATTTCGCTGCATCTTTATTCCCTTTTTAGTATTTTCGTTTCTTTTGCTTAAAGGCGGATATTGACAGAGTGTAAGTAGTTTTGCAAATTTTAAACTTCAGAAATAATATAACAGAACTAAAAATATCACATTGTATCCATTTGTTATTCATGGGCTTTATTTTACACTTTTCTACTTTTCGTATGCAGTGAAGCGCATAAACATTGGATAAACAAACATCCTTTCGCTACAAAACTTATGTAATTTTGTTTTAAAAAAATTTTTAAGTAACAATGCCTGTTTGGTTGTTGCTGCTCTTGTTTTTTTTAAACCCTTATTGTCACACTATTCTGTTTAATTTACTCCTTTTGCTAAGGTAAATACTTATGAAAAAAAAACAACAACTACAAAGATGATTTTTAATCTGCTAAAATCATTTTAGTCAATATTTAGAGGGATTTATGTCATTCTTTACAAACAATTTTGTTTTATTATTAAATTTTGGTGTTTAAAATTTTGGATTGCACTATTTGCAAATGTGGTTAAACATAATGAAGTCACTACGTTTACAAGGATTTAAACTAAATTAAAAAAATATTTACAAAATTAGTAAATAAAGGACGTTGAAGAGAAGGGGATAAGTTGTAAAAGAAAACTAAAAAGTTTAAATTAGATGTTGATGGTAAAAATATATTTTTTTATTCAAAAAAAAAAAGAACGTTAAATATTAAAAAGTTTTTATTAAGTAATATTTTACTACAAATTTTATATTTTTTTAATTTTGAGAGTAATCGAAGGGATGCGATTCTTTTCAAAAATAATGCAACAAAAATAACTTAAGTTGACCTAAGGCTGTAACTAATTTAGAAAAGCACAAATAAAAATTTTGGGAAAAAATTGGATCTAAAATATGGAAGCTACTCATATATCCTTTTTTAAATACTACCGAAAAATATTAAATTTTGGTTGTAATTCGTGGCTGAATTCCAAAACAAAGTTTGCTTTGCATCACAAAATTTAAAATTTTTCCTGAAAGCAAAGATGAGGTTTTTGATAATATCTTTTACTTCCAAATGAGTGTTTACAGCTATATTAATGTCCTGGAAGCAAAAAACGTTGCGAAAATTGTAAGAAGTGTATAAGGGAGGAAGGTGAAAATTTGTAATGCAAAGCAAACTGCGTTTTGGAATTCAGACCATTTCAGAATAAAAAAAATAAAATTTCAAACAACATTACAGCAAGGATATGGAAGCCTCTCATATATCCTTTTTTCAGATTTTGCCACAGACTCTTTAAATTTAGCTGAAAGCTTTTATCTACCTCAAAAATTTTGATAAAAATGTAACAAGGATATGGGTGGCTCTCATATATATATATCATTTTTAAAACATTTCGCTGCTAAAATAAGTTAGTTGAGTTTTTGGCTATAATTTATTAAAAAAGACAAAAACGTTAGTTCTGGGAAAATTTTAACTAGGATATATCCTTTTTATATCCTTTTTTTAAATATAATTGAATATTTCTTTACATTTAACTTGTAGTTGAAATTCTTTTTAATATACAAAACGAAAAAAATAATTTCAAGAATAATCTTCGACCTTCTGCGCTTCTTCTCCAATTTCTAACACCAAGTTTCGAGATGTCTATCTCCACTTGGTTCTTCCATCGGAGTTTTGGTTTTCTTCTTCTGCATGAGCCATCACCAGGCTCACATTCAATTGTTCTAGGTTATTAAAAAATTGCTTTGAAAGAATTCATCAAGTAACTACGAATACAAATTTTGAGCCTACAGGACACCAATGCCTCTCCAGAAAAAAAGATTTTTAAGATTAAAAATACTTTTCTTGCGGCTTAAATTCACCTTAAAAAATAAAAATTATAAATTTAAGCACAATACAAGGAACAACATGGGTGCCTCCAAGAAGCATTTTAATTTTTAACGTCGTATAAACAAAGTTTTAGCATATTCGTAGCCAGGACATGGGCGCTCCTATATATCCTCCTGTTTATTATTGCCGATAATTGTTGAAAAATTTCTTTTGGTTGTTAATTATCTAGAAAAGTAAAACTACAAGTTTTGGGTTAAATTGAAGCAAGGTTATTGGCTATCCTCATATATCCTTTATTTTAAATATTGACAAAGAATAACTAAATTTGGCTTGGGGTTATAGTTCATCTGAAAACAGCTTGCAGTTTAAATCCACCTCAAAACATAAAAAACCTAACTTTGAAAAAAGTCACAGCAAGGATATAGGTGCTCCTCATATATCTTTTTTTTTCAATATTTGAAAAGATCATTTATATTTGGCTTGCGGCTCTAACGAAGATTTTGAAAATAGTCGGAGCAAGGACATGGGTGTTCCTCTTATATTCATTTTTATATTTATTTTTTATTTTTGGCTTACGGTTAAAGTCAATTTAAAACCACAAAAACTAGTATTTTAAGCCTAGTAGGGGCAAGGATATGGATGCTCTTCATATACCGTTTTTTTATAATTACGCCGAAAATTTATAAATTCGAATGTGAGTGCTTCCCATATGTCCTTTTTTAAATACATACTGGCAAAGATCGAATAAATTTAATCTGCGGATATAATTCTTATTAAGCTGCAAAAATATAAATTTTCAACACAATCGGGGCCAGGACAATGGTGCTCCTCATATATCCTGCCAAGATTGATTAATTTTGGCTTGTGGTTAAAACTCAGATTTTAAACAATAAATATATGGGTGCTTCTAAAGTATCTTTTATTTTTTAATATTGGAAAACTTGGCTTGCAGTTACTATCCATCTGAAAACACAAAACCATACATTTTTGATCATGGTCGAAGAAAGAATATGGGCGCCTCTTTTATATACTTTTTATATACAAACATATTGGCAAGGATTTATTAAATTTGGCGTGCAGTAATAATTTATCTCGAAACTAAAAAACACACATTTTGAGCATAATCCGAACAATAATATGCTCCTCATATATCTGTTTTCAAAAATATTAGCGAAAATAATTTAAATTTGACTTGCTTGCTTTAATCCATCTTAAAATGCAAAAACCCAAATTTTAAAAATAGTAAGAGCAAGGGTATTGATGTTTCTCATATATCCTTTTGGCATATATAACCAAGATAATTTATTTTTGGCTTGCTGTTTATGTCCACTTTTTAACACAAAAAAGAGCATTTTGAGCATAGTCGGAATAAGTATATTGGTGCTCAACGGTGGTAAAAATGAGGATCTATGCAACTGAGGTCTACCCGAAAAATTTCAATAAATTTTTTTAATGTATGCTAAAACTACATTAAAGTTCTGGTTATAAAATTTACTCCTCTTATAGTTTTATTCGTTTTAGATTTTTTTCTAAACCGGTTTTAAATTAACAATAAAATTCATTAAAAGAAATAAACTCCACCCATTTTAAAAAGCACCGAAGATAAATGGTCTGTTTACAATCACCGCCTTAACAAGGCATGAAACCGTTGTTTATACTTATCATTTAGAAATGGTAAAGTTTTTTTAAAATGCAAATTTAAATTTTTATAAACTCATACATACTTAAAAAAATATTCATGTAAATTAAAGGATAAAACCATAAATTACCGATGTTGGTGTCTTCTATTAATTATTTACTTTTACAAACACAAGTTGCTGCTAGAGTTTTTTCTCTGAATGTGAAAATGTCCTTGTTTTTTTAATTCGTTATTTTTCAACTGACATTTAAACGGAGATTTCCTCCCTTTCCTTTGTATATGCGTGTTTGCGTTTGGGTGTTATTTTACAAAAACAAAAAAAGAAGGTGATTTTATGCAAATGAGTTACAAAAGTTGTTACAAACAATTATTTATTACTTACGTACACACACATACATATTTAACCTTCAACTAAGATGCATGAATTGTATTTAGTTTTCAATTTTTTATGGCCACTCGATAAAGTGCAACAACAAACAGTAAAAATGTGTTACAAAAGAAAAATCACTTTTAATATAAAGTTATGTTCTTACCACTGACATTTAGGATCTTTTAGACAGTTCTTTCAAGCCATAATTATATTCTATTGTGTTTGACTATTTCTGTTAAATGCATTTTATCTTACAAATACTTTTTTTATGTTTTAAATTTTAACGTTTATAATTTGCATAACAACAATATTAATTTTTTTATATATCAAATCGTTTGTTAGAATTCGCTTTAAGAAGGATAAACAAAAATGATTATTGCATTGTAACAGCAGGTGGAAGTAAGAGTGTCAATTTTTTTTTTGTATTTACAAAAAGAACATTTTTGAATCATGGTTTTTTAGATTTTAATTAATTGATTTAACATTGTGTAAAAAGTGTAATTTATTTCCGTACAAATAAATATTAAAACTGACCGATAAAAAAATAACAAGTAAAAGCCCTATATTCGGCTGAGCCGAATTTTAGATACTCCTCACCAGGCCTTTCGGAACCCCAAGCTTATTTTTTTTACTTCTATCCATTTTTTTTAATTTATAAAATATTTCCAATTTTTAAATCGGGGCCGGGGTCACATTAAAACCTTCTTAGGTTGACTAGAAAAGTTATAGGGGCCTTTACCCTACTTTTTTTTTAATTTTTTATGGAAAATTCTTGCAATGAAAAATAAGTTGGTGTCAGCTCTACATTTGTCCTATCCAGGGGCACCCTGGAAGCTGTGGGGGCGAATTTATTACAATTTTATCAAACTTCGTATGGGAGCCCCCTTAAGCGATGGAGATAGGGGACAAGTATACTGTATAAATATGTTTGGGAGGTTTAACTAATGGGAATCTGTCATACACTTTTTTTTTTAAGACCCACTCAACTTCCTCCGGGGAAGTTGTAGGGATTTATACGCCATTTTTTCACATTTTGTATGGCAGCCCCCCTAAGGCGATGGTATTAGGGGGTAAGTATGTTTCAGGGATATGTTTGGAAGGCGAAACTAATGGGGGTCGGTAGTATATTTTATTTTTCTAAGGTCAACTCTGGGGAAGTTAAAGGCGTTTTTGCTTAATTTTTGTAAATTTTGTATGGCAATCCAGTTAGTATGGCTGTTTTCTAACCAAGTTTGCCTTGCATTATAAATTTTAAACTTCTTCCCTTATACACCACTCCTTACAATTTTCACAACGTTTTTTGCTTCCAGGACATTAATATAGCTGTAAACAGTTATTTGGAAGTAGAAGATATTATCAAAAACCTCATCTTTGCTTTCAGGAAAAACTTGAAATTTTGTGATGCAAAGCAAACTGCGTTTTTGAACACAGCCTATGTTTTTGGAACACAGCCTATGTTTTTGGAATATTTTTGACAGGGAAAACTAATGGGGGTCTGTGATACATTTTTACTTTTATCCTATTTTTTCAAATTTTGTATGGCAACCATAAATATTTTAAAGGAAAATTTTAAATTAAAATTTTAAAAATTAATGGGAGTCGGTCTTAGATTGCACATTGTCAGTTATTTGGAATACTGACTGCAAGAATATACTGATGAAGGTATTTCTTTGTAATTATTTTTGAAGACAACAACAAAATACCATTTAACTTTGTAAGAATTTTTCTAAAGCTTTCCGATTTATAGCAAAGTTATAAAGCATATAAAATTATTTATAAAAAAGACCGCAAGTTGAATAAATTTCGTTTCAACTTACAAAAAAAAACGTCCGTTTGCCTTTCTGGACAACATAAATGTATATTAGGGAAGGCTGTTTACAGCAAATAAAAACACGACTAACATTCAGAAAGTACTGATAAAGAAAATCCGTAGCTGATTTCGAAAATGCATTTTACTTGACTTGGCTTGGTCAAAAAAAAAAAAAAAAAAATCAAATTATTTCCTTTCAATTTACATTAAATATAATTTTTTTTTAATCTTACTTAGCAAAAAATAATAAAATTACTATTAAACTTAAGCCAATATAGTATCAAGCAGAATTTGTCGAAACTAGTTGTTTCAAAAAATTCTCTAAGTTATTTTGCAGTGACATTAAAAGCAAATAAAAGGTCAATTCATTTTTGGATTTTCTGCAAACTAGACTTTAAGTATTATTTAAGTATTTAGTTAAAATTAACTATTTTCTTGATTAAAAGGAATATCTTATTTGGGGGAATTTAAATAAATAGCCAGCTGTTTTGAGTAACATCGCCAGATGATTTTACTTAAATAATCTTTGTAGTATAGGTTTTTGAACTCTTTGGCTTTACCCTCCCTAAACTTGTTTAAGCAGGAATTCGGAGAAAGCTACGATTAGTGCAGATTAGCTTGCACCACTGCACCACTGCAAGGATGCACTTTTACTCTCCCTTAGAAAATTTAAGAAAAACTTTGCTTTAGCCTAAGAGCCTTAACGCTTTGAAAATATCGTCGGTTTAATCGAGTAACATGTGCTGTTTGACATACAGTGTGGAAGTCTATTCACAGTTGCGTCTCGTATAACCTTTTCCAAAAGAATATTTAAAAGATCACACGAAAGGCTGCCTCTTGGTCTGAAACCATGCTTGGCACTAAAAGCCTCAGAGATTCACTTTCTTTTTCTAACGGCAAGTAAACCAAACTCTGAAAGAGATTCTAATACCTTTAAACGTATGGGGCTGTTGAAGGTAGCCTTGTGGTCGTCAAATCGACGGTCCATCTGTTTTTTTTGGGGCTTTCCAGCATTTGGTGTAGTGTGTACATCTGACCGATTGTGAATTTTTCAGGTCTAAAACTGCATGTATATGGCCCAATTATCTCGCCTACTTTGGATTTGAATATTTTACACAATACGCAAGATAGTATTTTGTACCCAATGGAAGTCGACTTTTTTGACGGTGGTTTTTCCGTACTGTTCTGTCCCCTTTTTTTGTGTACAGGACATAAAGTACTGCTGTTTAAATCCTCAGGTTTGCATTTTTCTAGCCAGACTGTACAAAAAAGCATGTCATCTACGGTCTAAGGTACCTAATCTGGCAATCTATCAGATCCTGCTGCTTTATAATTCTTCAGCTTAGCTGCTGATATTTAGATCTCATTTTGGCTAGGCGGTATGCACTTAATACAGTCTTCTGGGACTGGTTCTGTAGTATCTTCACTTGCGCTAAAATCAGATACCAACAGGAGAGAAAATTATTTTTTCATGTCCTCAGTACTTTATCTGTATCAACCACAAAACTACCCTGTTCATCTTTGTAGGATAAATATGATCCTTGATAGAATTTTTGGACTTCATTTTGGCTTTTAAGCATCTCGAACTAAGTAAACTAAAATATGTTTAATGAAAAAGAAAATAAAAAAAAAATTGTAATGAAAAAATGTTTAACAAAAAAGTTTTTAATGGTTTTTTGTATGATTGATAAGGATTATTAAAAATTTCCCGCATTATTCAGCATTATTTAATATTTTTTTTTTACAAAATACTGCTCATAAATCCTTATTAAAAACACACGACAGAATTTCTTTTGCCAAATATCAATTGATAGTTATATTCGATATTCATATGTGTCACTAAATTAGGATTATCTTAGGATTATAACACCGTTTTTTACTCATTTCCTTTTGTTTTTCTTATTCAACTAGCTTCCGGTTTAATAGAAATTATTTGCAAAAAATATATATTTTTAAGCAAGAAAATTGCGAAATTTACCCTTAAAGTAGACAAAAGAACTTTTATTAAAAAAGAAATTTTTATTAAAAAATATTATCGTTTCATTTTAAATACATTGCAATTATAGACAAAATCTTTCCTTTTTTATTAATTTGTTCGTAATTTTTTTTTTTTTTTGATGGGGTCACATGTTTGCAAACCATAAATTCTTTGTAAACTTGTAACGTATTTTGAGATACAAATACATTCATTAAGACCTACTTACACATACATATACATATGTATACGTAGATATGGGTTTTAATAAGGATAATGTTAACAAAGCAAATAGGACCAATAAAAAAAACCAAAAAAGGAAATCACGCAACCGTTAATTTGTTGCTTAAAAAAATGTAAAAGAAAATAATAGGAAGTGGCAATTGTTGTTGCTTTTAGGTTTAAAGATTGATACACGTTAATTGTTGTGTATTGTAATTGTTTACTCTTGGCCAACTTGGCCATCTGTCCACACTCATTCGCTCAATTCACATGTACATACATACATATGTAAGTGTATAACAAGAGTAATTGTCTGTTGGACTAAACTTAACTTCGATTTGAATTTCCTTTTGCCACTGTGTGACATTCGAAAAAACAAACAACTTTGATAACAAACAGTTTTTACAAGTGTGAATGAGTCAAAAGTATTATTATTTTAAAATGACACGCATTTTTGTTTGTTTAAAACACCTGCTTGAAAACATTCAATTTGCCTAATAAAGTTGAACAAATTTATGTTAAACTGCATGTTTATAAATTACAAAATATTTTGAAAAGTCAGTTGGAAAACATGTTCATTCAGACGAAATACTTTTTTTAATCAATCGATTTGAGCTGCATTGGGTTGTAATTTATGTGTTAAACATTTTGGTAAAAGAAAATATGTTTTCATTTATGTATTTTAATTAATTTTAATTAATAAAGTTATGAAATGATTCTTTTGTTCTAAAACTTATTAGTTACAAATTGTTGTAATCGTTTATGCCAAAGTAAGTTATTTGCCTCTTATTTGGCAGCTAGTTGTAAGATAGATAGATAATAGATCTCCTAGTGCCTTCTGAATTTGCGCTCTAATTTATGACACCAAGCTTTTATATGGCTTTTTTGACTTGGTACCTCTACTGAAATTTTGCATAAACCATCAATGGGTTCATCTTCATATTTTTCTTTCTTTATTTAAAAAACTTTCAATATGATTGAGCCAACGCAATGTTGCGCCTAATTATACCAAGAGCGACAGAGATCTCATGACTCAGAGGCGACCAGAATTTTTTCTATATCTACTAAGATTATTTTTAAACAACTTTTTTAGAAATCTAAAGGTTTTAGATTTCTAATGGCGAAAATAGCAGGTAATTGTTAAACAGCGGTTCATGCCAAAAGAGCAGGATGACTGACCAGCAACAATTGAAGGTTCTGTAATCTGCCGGGGGCTTAAAAACGATTGATTTTTTTATCAATGTCAGGCCATAATGCGGTCCAGAGCAAACTACCTAGGGTCTTATTTCTTCTAGCTTAGGTTAAGTTAGGTTAGGTTAAGCTAGGCTAGGTAAGGTTAGGTTAGGTTAAGTTAGGTTAGGTTACGAAGGGCAGTGACGAATGCAATTCACCACCTTCACTCATGGGCATGTAGGCCCTGTGTAAATTCCTTTAAAAAAGTTTATTAAGAGAGATATGAAAGACAAAGAAAATTGTAGAAATATCAGTACAAGAATAAAAAAAAAAGGAAGAACACTGTCAGCGAAAAGTCAAAAGAAGTCAGTCTGCATATATCGCGCGTAGCACCTAAGGCCACCTATCTACACAGCCAGGCCCAATATCCCCGGTCGATCCCACCCACCCCAATTTATCGGCATTCTCATCACCAGAAATGTTAAAATTACCCGGCACCCAACAGTACCTAACCGTGCTTATCGGCAAGATCGCCCTGTGAGCACCTCTAGAGTCGTCCACAAAGGTGGGCCAAAAGAAGTCATCCGATGCTGCTTGGATCTTGTCTGAAAAACTTCCATTCTGATTCGATTACGTTTATTTGAAACTTTAGAATTTTATTGGTCAAGTCGAGAAGATTATATCAGCCAAATGGGCGCCGCGACAATTGATCGCTATATGGGCTTCTTTTATGGCATTTTCCATCACTTCGGCCAAAACTTCGGGCGACAGATTATCGCACTCTAGTCGAATGTTGTCCTTAAGAGGTTCAAGGGTCTCGGGTTTGTTCACGTAAACACGGGACTTCAAAAAACCCCACAAAAGTCTGGAACGGTTAAATCGGGTGATCTTGCGGGCCAATGTAAATCGCCAGAACGAGAGATGAGGCGACCCGGGAACACCGCCTTTAGAATATCGGTTGTGGCTCGCGCAGTGTGTGCCGTTGCCCCGTCCTGTTGGAACCACATTTCCTCTAGTCCTAGTTCGTTTAATTGCGATAGAAAAAACTCGGCTAACGTGGCCCTATAGCGCGCACCGTCCTCTGTTGTCATTTGACCAGCTGACCGATGACTTCTCCAGCGTAAACAGCGCACCATGCAGTTAACTTGAGCGGGTGTAATGGCTATTCGTACATAACTCGTGGATTTTTGCTTCCCCAGAAGCGATAGTTTAACTTGTTTACGTACTCTTTGAGGTGAAAATTCGCCTTAGGGATGACCGGCTGATGGTTAAATGCGAGGCACGTCGTCTGCTTGATTTTTTTGGCGACAGATTGACATCCTCGCCAACAGCGGCGATATTCTCGGCAGAATGGGCACTCCGGGGCCGATCACTTCTGGCAGCGTCTCGTGTGGTACCGTAATCTCCAAGATTGGTGGCCAAAGGATGCAGTCTTTGCGCAGTCGGTGCCTGGCGACCGGGGAATCGGCGCTGCGCCAACACCACAGACAAATTGTTACGCAAAAAATAGACCCAACTATTCCGCGTTCTTGGCGAGTGTATCGCTCCATGGCTTGTTTGCTTGTCCAGTTCACAAATGTCAAAATAGATTTGACATTGGCAACAATTTTCAAATATAAGAGCATATTTCAATGGGGTGATTTCTTTTGGCCCACCTTGTTATTACTCCTGCATCTTGTATGAACTTGGCCAGTAGGAAACTTAAAAGAATTATAAGTTCGCGAACTCGTTCCAAAAATGTTGTTGAACAGTGATACTAATTGAAAATTACTTATTCGGAATTTATATAACTTGTTGGCAATAAACTTGTTAAATACCCAAATGCATAATTTTAGGATGAAAACTTGTACAGTTTGTACCTTGGATTGAAAAAATACACTTGTAATTACTATGCGGGTATGATCATGGATTTTAAATACATTGTATTTTCAAGGATAAACATCTGACTCTGTGCCTACACATACAGACGCTTATGTTTGCAGTTGAAGTACTACAAGCAAATAATAACAAGTTGTTGTTATTTTAATGTTTTAAAAAGTTACAATAATATCCTTGTACTTACCACACTTTTACTTGTATTTTAAATTCCTTTTCCCGTTCCATTATTATTTTCACTTTTATTATTATTGTTATTGTTCTTGTTTTATTTTTAACTGTTCTATTCTGTTCTTTCCATAGACCTCGAACACTTCATTGCACCCTTTGAGAAGATTGTGCGTAAGTGTGTGTGTGCAATAATATACATATCTCCCTGGTTGTACAAGATTTTTTGCATGTATATAAGTATTATTATAAATTGTCTTCTTTAATTTCAATATTTCTTAACAAAAAAGGTAATCGAATGTATTAAAATTATTTTGAATTTTAAAAAATTATGTTTTATTCATAATTTTGATGTGAAGGTGGTCCAATATTTTTGCAGGACAAAGTGCCCAAAATTCTTTATGAACTAATTAATGTTTTAGCATCGGAAGCTATCGAGAAAACTTTCAAAATTTGTTTTTTCTCCAAAAACAATTCGCATTTCCTCATATACACCACATTAAAAGTGATTTGTTTTGAATTTATGTTGCATGCAATTAAATAAATTGCAAAAACTGTTTTAATTTTTGAAAATAAATATATTTAAAGATTTTAAAGCACATTATTTTTTTTTAAATAAATACCCAGCAAAAAATAATCGAGATTTTGAAGGCAGTAAATACTTTTTCTAGTATACTAATGCGCTTCGCAGCAAGCACTTATATATTCCCTTAATAAATACAATAGTGTATGGCAGTAAATGTAAAATTTTCACTGTTATACACACTCGCTTACTCAAGTGTATACTAAGAAGCACTACTGTAAGGCAGTGAGTAAAAAAAACATTCGTTTTTCATCAAGTAACGATCATAACAACACGGCAAAACATATATTTTGATGACGCAATAAATTTATACAACTAAAGAAGCACCAAAACTACATGAATTAACTGGATATTCATAGCGCCGAAATAAGCACTTAACATGAAATGCAACTAAGTGGGACATCGCGAACAAATATCATGCCATACGTAAGCAGGTTTGTAAGCTTTGCTGTCTTGATATTCCCTTACAAACCTACCTACGGCGAAGCAGCAATTTTTGCTGGGTACTTACGCGATTGATCTTAACAATTAAACAGAAAATTTCATATTGCAATTGTTAAATAAGGCCTCTGTGTTGTATCTTTACATTGCACTGGTAACCCTGATTTTTTTTTTAAAGTTAAAACTTGTTGTTTTTGTTGCATCAACCAGCAATATCGCTTGAATAAAATATGTTAAACATCCCTTAGAAAAATCTGACACATTTTATAACGAACACAATGACGACGGGTACATTCAAACGTACTCATAGTACATCAGTGCAGTCAGGGTTAATGAGCACCACTACACATTATAAATCTAATTTTTACATTTATTATTTATGAGTTTTTGTGTTTTCTTTCAATTTTTCGTCCTTTCAAAAAGTTTCTATATATTAAACGGAGATTTAGGTGTTTCATAATTGCTTTCAGTTTGTTTTTTCTCCATTATTTTTGGCAATCAAAGTTGACAGTTTTTATGTTGTAACGTTTAACGAGCCTCGTTAAAGGTGTAGCGCAAATTTCAATTTAGATTTTTTTATAATGTGATTAATTTATTTGTTCTGTTAAAATAAAGTTAAATAAAAACTAATGTCATTTGAAATTTTTATGTAAATTTTATGACGCTTCTACTAACATAGTCTTGAATTTTTATTTTAATTCCTAAAAGATTTAAATATTTTTCTTTAAAAAAATAAGTATTATGTCTTTCAAATAGAAAAGATATAACATTTTTTAATTTTATTTAAACTGTTTGTTTGATTTCTTATATAGATACATATGTAACTTGAAACGTTTAAATAAAAACCTAAAATTTAAAATAAAAGAATAATTCAATATACAAAATTAAAGTAGAAAATTGTAGTATGTCAGGTCCCACCATATTATACCATACACCACATTCATATGAGGGGTATTTACAAAAATGGACCGATGGTATTTGCTTAAGTTATACAAATTAGTTGCGTAAGGTAAGACAAACGGGGTCATTTTCGAAAATAATTTTTAAATTTGAAATAGATTTTGTATTAAAAATTTCGTAGAAAAAACGTTGTTAAAATTAAAAAGAATATGCCCCACATAAAATATTTTGTCAAAATGGCATAATATTCGGATCAGATAATCCAAAATGCTTATTCCGGGAGGACATTTGTATACGGGATATGTCAAAAACTGAACCGATCCTCATCATAACCAAAAGACTTCGTGTCAGTGCCAAAAAAATAATCTTTTCCAAATTTTATCAAAATATCTTTAAAATTTTAACCTGTACTTTAATCACAAGAGTACATGGACAACAAGCCAGATGCACTGATGGACGAACGGACGTGCATAAATTGACTCAGAGAGTGACTCCGAGTCGACCGGTATACTTAAAGATGGATCGAATACAATTAATTTTGTGTGTGATGATTTTATCACATATTTGATGGTTTTTTATATTCAGAAATTATGACTTTTTATATTGAACTATATGAATTTATGTACTTGGTAATACATAATTTGTCTAAAAATTTTATACACAAAAAATTTAAAAAATGAAACAGTAAAGGTTTGTTCCAGCTTGTCATTTACTGCTCTTTTATACTGTATAGGATGTATGTAATATTTTATCAGGCTTAGTGTTAATAATCCATGTGGAGTTGTTAGTCTCCCATTGGACGCGTCCCCAGGTGGCGGATAGGGGGGACCTCTGATAAGCTATCGATACTTTTGCGTGCGAAAATCGAACAGCTATATCAGGGGTTTAGCTATTTGAGGAATATCGTGATACTATTCATGCAATGGGTCCCCTTATTCCCCGACAAAGCCAGGATCCTGCTATGTAACAGAAGGAACAAGAGAATACAATGTGGGTGGAGTGGAGCATAGTGTGCACACTCAACACACATTTCAGGTCTCTGGGCAATGTCAGGACTCTGGATACATCTGACAAATGGTCCAGCACTCTTGACATTGCAAGGGTAGAGCGTGGGCAGGGTAATGCATAGTGTGCCATACTCTGCTTACACTTTATTCTTAGGTATTACCGGGGTTTCTGGATACATCTAACAGCTGGTCCAGCACTCCTGGTGATGCCTCCATCCTTCATACATTACATTTGCAATCCCGCGGACCAAAACTAACCCACTTGTAAGGTTAAGGTTGTGGACGCAGCGCCGAGAACCTGAATGGCTAGTTAGTGGTTAAAGAAGACTAGTTCCAAGTTGTTGTCACCTCCGATGCCATAGCAAAGGTCGGTTGCAATTTTAGTAGCTCAGTCCGCGTACGCCGTCACTGCGCGGATGGTCCTCCCTTTACGTGCATACTCGTGGGATTCATATGCCTAATAATATAAAACAAAAACAAACTCAAAAACAAAAAAACTTCGCAGATGGTCAATCTGGTGAACCCAAATTGGCTACCTGCATCATATCTACTGATCATTCTTTGGATGACAGTAGACCCACAAGCAGTGATGTGCCTCTGCCCGTCGTGGCAAGCACCTCCAAAGCTGCTCAACCCCCTGCCGTTTCGGCAACCATAGCAGGTGATGTGTGTGCCCCCACAACACCTGCAACATCATTGTCTGACGCAGCAGCGCCAAATATCTTAGATGCGACTGAAGAAAGCCGCAGACAGCAACAACGCAAAGACGCCGCAGCTAAGCGAGCCGCTACGCGTATTATTGTACGACACGGTGATAAACCGATTGATTCCCTGGCGGTCGACCAGAGATTGTCGCTAGATTGGGCTAAGGCCTTTATTGCTGAGGTAGGATCCGAACCTGATCCAGGCTCTTCTGCCGCGCCCAAACGGCAACGATCAGGTGAGGACACCTCTAGCGCATCCACCAACCAACCGGATGCGAAGAGACCTAAATCCTCTCGTGTCGTTAACAGGCCTTACAGCGAAGTCGCTAAGAACCCGCTGGTAAGGGCTGTTATCGACAGGAGCAAAGGTGACGGAGCTATCTCTCAAGAAAATTGGGGGATAATCCGTCAGAAAATGATGGGGGTGTTCTGGAGTATCCTTAGGGAAAATCCCGGACCAGCCCCTCAAATAAACGACGCTGGCTGGTTTCAAGGCCACGTAAAACTCATGGCATGCACCAACGAGCGGTCGGCCAATCTGCTGAAACTAGCCATAGCAGCCCTCGGAGAAGTGTGGCAAGGCGCGCGGTTGGACGTGGTCACGGTCGCCGATATCCCTCGTCGTCCGAGATCCGTAGCGACCATTCCCGCTGAACCACATGACCCCGAGGAAATTCTTGGCTTCATAAGGATCGGTAACCCTGACCTCCCCACTCACGACTGGAAGGTAGTCAAGGTCTCCGATGCTAATGGAGCTACAAGAAAGGTGGTTATCATTCTTAATAAGGAATCGTTGGCGCCGCTTCGGCAGAGGAAGGGTGTAATATTTTACGGTTTTGAAAGTATCAGACTTAATATCTACCGAAGCGACGACAAACTCGACCCCCTTGCTACTAGTGTTAGCAAATTGACCGAGCGTGGTGTAAAAGACGCTGGTAATGATGATCCTGCTCAGCCGGTCTCCCAGGAGGATAATCAGTCAGACTCAGGTCTGATTGGTGATCTTCTTGGTCGCCTGGATGTAGCGGAGGACGAGGACGCTCTTTTGGATTCCGATTCAGAGAGCGGAAACGTAACAGTCATCTACGACCCAGACAATGGCGAAGGTGACGCAAATTAATATTCACCACTCCAAAGCAGCATCTGCTGCACTTGTTCTTCGTGCCGTAGAGCGGGGCGAAGACATAATACTAGTCCAGGAACCCTGGATCTCCGGGGGCACAATTCGTGGACTCAGTGCTAAAGGCTACAAACTTTTGTATGCGAACGTACATGGTAAGATTAGATCCTGTATAATGGCCAAAAGGCAACTTAATATCTTCATACTGTCTGATTACAGCGATGAAGATACTGTAACCGCAGCTTGGGAGACTAATGGTAAAACATGGTGGATCCTCTCAAGCTACATGGCGCACGACCACAAGGACTCACCACCAAACCATCTTGTCCGTAAAGCGGTTGGCGCAGCGAAAGCAAATCGGATTCCAGTCATCATTGGAGCCGATGCAAATGCCCATCACCAAATCTGGGGCAGCACGAACACCAATATTAGAGGTGAGTGTTCGATGAACTTCATATTACAGACTGACTTGACAGTTGTGAATAAAGGTTCAGAACCTACTTTTGTTGTTGCGAACAGACAGGAGGTTTTGGACATAACATTGGTTAGCGTGGAAAGTGCTGACCTTATTAGGGACTGGAGGGTGTCAGATGACTGTTCCTTCTCAGACCACAGGTACCTTGAATTCTCTATTTTGGGAAATCGGGACAGAGCGACCCCCTACGTGAATAGGAGGAAGACAAACTGGCAGATGCAGAATGCCTATCTGCGGGACATGCTACCCCCGGCACCGACTATCGCCACAGTTGGTGACATAGAGGGAGCTGTACTGACGCTATCGAGCTCCTTTAGGGAGGCTACGACAAGGTCCTGCCCCCAGACCCTTCCTAGAGGCAGGAAGAAACCGCCCTGGTGGTCATCTACCATAGATAAGACCCGCAGGAAGTGCAGGAGACTCTTCAATGAGGCAAAGAGGACGGGCAACTGGACTCTATACAAGGCCGCACTGAACAAGTTTAAGAACGAAGTGAGGAGTGCCAAACGCGGTACTTGGAGGAACTTCTGTTGCAGCGTTGAGAACTCGTCTGAGACGAGCCGTCTGCGCAAGCTCTTGTCCAAATCGGCCGTCGTCCCTGGCTATATCCAGAAGGATGATGGAACTTGGACTACGAACAGCCATGAAACACTGGAAGTACTGATGGACACCCACTTCCCGGGATCTCTCAATATCTCGGATAGGGTGCCCACTAACACCACCTATAATCGGTCATCCACACCGATTCAATTGGATAAACATATGCTGCTTTGGGCGATCAACAGCTTCAAACCATTTAAGTCACCTGGACCGGATGGACTGATTCCAGCGGACCTGCAGCGTAACGTTGAGCTAGTTACTCCATGGCTTCTCAATATTTACGAGGCTTGTCTCTCCTGGTCATATATCCCCACACTGTGGACGGAATCAAATGTTGTCTTCATACCTAAGGGAGGTAAGACATCGCACATAAGAGCAAAGGACTACAGACCGATAAGTCTCACATCTTTCTTGCTTAAGACACTGGAGAGGCTGGTCGACGTGCACCTTAGGGCGACGATCCACCCCAGCCTCCTATCGGGGTCCCAACACGCCTACACCAAGGGCAGATCGGTGGAAACGGCTCTCCACTCGCTAGTTGGTTATATTGAGAGGTCTCTTGAATTTAGGAACTACACACTTGTGTCGTTCTTGGATATAGAGGGCGCTTTTAACAACGTCAACCCACCAAGTGTCCTCCGGGCCTTGCGTGAGACAGGGGTTGATAACTCTCTGGTTGCATTCATTTCCAACCTGTTGGAACGTAGGATCATAAGGTCTACAATTGGTCAAGCTGAGGTTACGAGATCGGCTAATAGAGGAACCCCTCAAGGAGGTGTCCTATCACCATTGCTGTGGAACATGACACTGAACTTGTTGCTCAGGAATATGGACTCAATGGGACTAAGAACTATCGCATACGCGGATGACGTGGCAGTTGCGATATCTGGAATCCATCTGAATACCATCTCTGACGGGATGGAAATAGCTCTAAGGACATTAAGTGAGTGGAGCGGAGAGAACGGTTTGTCTATCAACCCTTCAAAAACGGAGCCAGTACTGTTCTCGAACAGATACAAGATTCCTTCATTCAAACTCCCGACGCTGAACGGGGTGAGACTGACTTTGTCGGATAGTGCGAAATATCTAGGAGTCATTCTGGACAGCAAGCTGTCCTGGAAGCCGAACGTAGAGGCGAGAGCGGCGAAGGCACAGACTGCGATGTATGTGTGCAAACGCGCCATTGGCAGAACTTGGGGACTCAGTCCCCGTAATGTAAGCTGGCTCTACAAGGCGGTAATAGAGCCGGTTCTATTTTATGGAGCTATGGTCTGGTGGAAGGCTATGGACTCTGTCACGAATCGTTGTCGTATTGAGAGAGCGATGCGCAATGCGGCGATCCTGATAACAGGCGCAATGAGGACGACTCCGACTAGGTCACTTTTTACCCTACTCAACTGGCTCCCAGCGGATCTTCTAGCGAGGAAGCTGGCGCTGAACACCGCGATAAGGCTGCATGCTGTGGGAGGATGGAAGCACAGGACAAGCGGCCACGCGAGTATTATCGGGACGGTCAATATTGTTCCCGATCTGATTGACTACTGCACACCGGAACCTTTCATACGCAGAAAATTCTCCTTCGTTGTTTCAGAGGGAGAGGCGGATGAATTGATCTCCTCGGGACCCATCGATCTGGAGGTGTACACGGATGGGTCAAAGGGGAGAACTGGTGTTGGTGGAGGTATATTCATTGTTCAGGCAGGAGTCCGGATTTCATTTAGACTTCCGGATGAATGCAGTGTTATGCAGGCTGAATTGTCGGCGATATGCAAGGCGGCTAACTGGTTGCGGTATTACAGGATATTTGGCAGGAATATCGGAATCTTCACTGACAGCCGTGCTGCCATCAGGTCCATTACTGATGTTTATTCAACATCACAACTAGTCCGTGAATGCCGGGCATCCTTAAACTGGATGGCGATGCATTCTGAAATCACCTTGGCGTGGGTGAGGGGACACGGGACCAATACGGGTAACTGTGCTGCTGACGCACTTGCCAGAAATGGTGCTAGATTGGATGATCGGGCAATTGACCACTTTTGTGGCATCCCCCTCTCCTCTTGCAAAGTCCGCGTGGATGAATATTCTCGGGGGATTGCAGGGGCTAGATGGTCTAACGAACCCAGATGCGGAACTACTCGGATGACCTGGCCGGTGATGGATCCGGGCCGTTCGAGATCCCTCCTTGATTTGGATAGGAGAAGGATAAGGGACACCGTGGCCGCAATTACCGGCCACTGCCGATTTGGCACCCATACCGAAAGATTGGGATTGCCGTGGAATGACTTCTGTAGAAGTTGTCATGACCAAGAGGAGGCCGAGAGCGTGAGGCACCTTTTATGTTTCTGTCCGGCACTGGAGGACATTCGGATCAGGCACTTTGGTATCGGTAGACTGAATGGCCTGTCGGACGTGGCCAACATTGGCATAAACAACCTGGCGTCCTTTATTAGGGATAGCGGTTGGTTTGGGGACAGCGGCCAGTATGGGACAACTACCGCTGACCACACTGGATGACTTTCCTTCCTTTCCTTCTAACTCTCTATCTCTACTGATCTAATCTAATTTATCTTTTTCTTCTTCTCTTCTCTTCCCCAGGTATCACAAAGGGACCGAGGAAACGGACCCAAGTGGGCTGCACAACTATTATTTCAACATTTCCGCAGCCGCCTGTTCAACCTAACCACCTAACCTAGTGTTAATAAAATGTAAGGGTTGTATATGAAAATGCGCGACATTTAGTGTTGGTCTAGAAGCTGTAGTGTACCTCTGGTCCTTGTAAGCAATAGGGTTTCATAGTTGTATGTCACAAAGTGTAAAAGAGTTCAGCATCAAAGTTGTTTGAACATCAGAACGTTTGAGCGTTAAATATCTACGTGACCTTGGTGGTGAGGATAAAATTGGCTTGTTCTAGTATTTTAAACAAGAGTTAAAATCCACCTGTACTAACACCAATCAAACGAAAGTCATCTGAAAAGTCGACATAACGATATTTGTCCGGCTATCCGGCAGCCTGGATGCCGATGTAATCTTTTTAGATCAACTAATAAAAACAATTAAAACATGTAGAAATATTTAAGAATTTTGTATGTAATTTACATATCATGTAAAAGCACTTTAAGTCCTTACGTTTTAGAAAATCTTATAAACCCAGTATTTGGTATTCGTTTTATAAATTTTAATAATAACTTTGATTTGGAAAATACGAATTTTTTACAAAAAGAAGAAGGCTTACTATGAATGTTTGCAAAAAAAATTCAGCTAAAAACTTATATCGTTTTATATTGAGTAATGTAAACAAATAATAAAACGATTTGGTTTTAAAGGTTATTTTTTAAAAGAACTCTCATGACTTGGCCCTTTTAAATTTATTAATAGAAAAGTTCCATCTTTGATAGGTTTATTAAAAAGAATATTAAAAATTTAGTTAACGAGTTAAGAAAACTTCGTAATCTTTGTTTTTCAACTGTAAGGATCATCTGGCAGCTCTAGATAATCTCAGTTATAAAGAATTTTGTTAAAATTTTCTGAACTTTTTTGCGCTGTGTATTAAAGAGAATTTTGTTTTTATGCATATATGTAAACTTAATTGCTATTACATTTTTTGTTTATAAAATATAATTTTTGAATAAAAAAAATATGACGATGTTTTTCCTTAAAATATTATTTTATTTTCACCAAATGATGATTTTCTTCTTGAAGCTTCTGGCAACGGTGTGGGCTTAAAAAAATATTTTCTTTTCTTACTTTTATAATAAAAGTTAAATAAGTAATGAGACCCATTATAAATTTGTAAATTTTAGAAAAAACTTTTTGTAAATTAAAGAAAACACGACTTTCACAAGGGACTGTATTTTATATGCCAAACCTCTGTTTAGTTGACAATTGCAAAATAGGCCGTATTCCAAAACGCAGTTTGCTTTGCATCACAAAATTTCAAGTTTTTTCTGAAAGCAAAGATGAGGTTTTTGATGATATCTTCTACTTCCATATGATTGTCTACAGTTATAATAATGTCCTGGAAGCAAAAAAAACGTTGCAAAATTGTAAGGAGTGTATAAGGGAAGAAGTTGAAAATTTGTAATGCAAGGCAAACTGCGTTTTGGAATTCAGCCATACTAAACTTTCAAACTTAAATAAAAAACGTAATAATCGACACAAAGTATTATTAAAAGCACTGAAGGATAAAATAAAAATGCTCGTCGCCTGGCCTCGAGAATTAGTAAAAAAAAAATGGTTCAATTACCTTATGCGTGGATAAGGCACACCGAACAGTTACCCTGAGGCAATGCAATAGTTTTTCGTATTTCAATCGATGGTAACGGGTTTTTGGATACCAAAAACTGTAATTTTTCTTGTTGACGTGGCCGTTTAAGTGAAAATAAGCCTCGTCGCTCCAAAAAATGGGATTTACCGTCTGAAAACATCCAACATCGTTTCACAAAAATGTTTCTGTAAATCAAAGTGACTTTCTTTCAGTTCTAGAGAGATTTGAATTTTTGAAGGATACAACCTCAGATCCTTTTTTAAAATGTCATGAACAATTGCCCTTGAAAGACCCAGTAAAGCTGCTCTTTTCTGTATTGAAAGTCGCATATTTTCATGTAAACTGCTTTCAACCAGTTTAATGTTTTCAGGAATCCTTGAAAATCGACTAGGCCCTGGCCGTGAAATATTCATAGCCAAAGTGGCCCGGAATCTCTGCACCCACAGTAATGAACAAAAAGGGATTGTTGGCCTACCTATGCTATGCTTTTTTCAATTATATTTTTAAATTATGAGTCTAATGGTGTGAAGGCAAGGAGTTTAGAAATAAGAAGTAAACTTAGTGAACTTGATTACAAAATTGAGGTTTTAAACTGTTTATGTAAGCAAAACGTACTTAAGTTTTAAAATTTTCGGCTATTTCTTGGAGAAAAGTACTGTTTTGCATTTTTGGTGTTTTGTTGCCTTTTTTGAGGGTACTAGTCTTGAGGTTATAAGTCAGCTTAGTAGACGAGAAGTACTTTTTTTTAGTACTCTACTAAAAAAAAAATAGCTCTTACGAAGCGGCGGGTTAATTGCCAGTTATTAATTAAATTTAAAATTTTTATTCAAAACTTCGTTGTTTTATAAAATTTTAATAATTTCGCTTATAAATTTAAAGCTAAAATAAATTGATATGATCTTTAAATTAAAAGACTATTTAACATGTTTCACAAGATTAAACAATTCGTTGTTGAGTTAAAGTAAATAAAATAAAAACTTAAAATAAAAAATCTTAAATATTTTTACAAGAAAAAGGTAATAAATCACATTTGTCTGAAATTAATAGTTAACAAAGTTAAATTAAATTTAAAGATAGTATACATTAGCTCCTATACTTAAATAGTTTATTATTCAATATTTTTAAAAATAATAATAAAATCACAGGCATATTAAACTAAAATGAAAATTAATATTTTAAATAATATGCGCAGTCTTTATGGCTAGTAATTATTTGTTTATTCATACCTATTTTACTTAATTTTTTAATTAAATGTAATTGAAAAAAAAACTTTTTATTTTATTTATAAGGCAGTTGGAAAGATTATGTTTAAAAGCTGTAAAACTTAAAGGAGATAAAATATCAAGTATTTTAATAAAAACTTTAAAAAAGCTCGTGCTGTGGGAGGTTCTTAACTAGTTTCTAAGCCAAATGACTGGTTGCTACAATGGTCCATAAATAGGTTCAGAATAGGGCATATAAACTGTAGGCACTCCTACAACACCATAAGTTTCCGTCGTAGAACGAGATGTTTGTATGCTACGTTTGGAGCGTTTTCTGTACCTTAAACCAAGGAAATAAAATTTACTTGAGAGTTGATAAAGCAAAATCTAAAAACTTACTTTCTCTTTAAACAGCAGGCTGTACATGCAGTTATTATTGCAGCCAATCCTATTAGGCCCGCTATAATAACTAACCAGGTTCCAGGCGATCTCATAAGACTGGCAGCTGCCACTGTTCTACGCATAGAACAAGGCTCAACTTCGCTTACACCATACTCCACGTAAATATCGAAAAGTTGTGTTTTCAATAAATCTGAATTCATTATTTTTTTCATTTCATTTACCGAAACTGCCGAGCCGTTCTTAAACATTTGAAAGCATGAACCAGTGGCTGAAAAATCCAGACTATTATCAGGTCTAGTTAAGACCTGCGTATCTAGTATATGTAAATCTAAATTCAAAGGTTTAAGTTTTTGCTTGACTCTGTCCTGGAACGATCGAACATTATTTTGTATTTCGCTGGGCGGTCGAGAAAAGATAAATTTGAGGAGAGATTTATCACGTATAACAAAGATTTTCAAATTATTAAAAGCATGTCTTTTGGCTTTCATAGAGTTGTTGGCTCTTATTTTCATCTCAAAGTAGCCATCCACATAATTGGCAAATGAGCCGCCTGTTTTTAGTTCTCCAGTGCGATTGTTTAAAGTAAAGAGATTTTGTAATGAAGTTGTTTTGACACTGGTTGTACGTTTATAGAATTGTGGCATAAAAGTAACATTCTCTATTGTAAGAATAATGGGCTCTGCCTCAGCATCCAAATCGGTGGCACGTATTGTTGTAATTTTGCTATCAATTGGTACATTAGTTCTTATACCCACTGATGTGTCTTGGTATTCAAATTGTGGCAAATTGTCATCAATATCAATTATTTGCACAATTACTTTTATTTGAGAGAAATCATGGCGATCATAAGGTTGATCCAAATTAGGGTACAAAGACTCTCCCGGTTTTAAACATTTTATGGTTAAAACATAACTGTAAACTAATTCTCTATCTATTGGTCCTGTAGTTTTAATTATGGCCATATTATCCTTAGAGCTTTCCATGCGGAATATATTTTCTTCGTTGCCCTCTGTGATTAGATATTGAATGGCAGCATTTTCATTTATATCCTCATCTACGGCTGATATAGTGCCTACTGTGGTACCTTCAGGCTGTTCTTCCAGAAGTTCAAATTCCAAAGGAGCATCATCCTAAACATAATTTATAGATCAAATTAATACAAAATCTTAATACTCTTAATCTTTATGGAAAGGGGAAAGAATTATTGACGTACTAACTGACCCAATAAACATCATCCAGCCCAAACGCATAAATCAACAGACTTGAAGTTTGGACTGCGGGTCTCTATCCTGATGTACAGATCCACTTAAACTGAATTTCGGAAAGTTCGAAAACTAAGGGAATTGAATTGGGACAAATAGGGAATAATCGGTGAGTTGATATCCCCTAAACTATACACGATAGAAATTAAATTTAAAAAGTAAGTTAGGTCCATTTTGTAACCAAAAACAAAAAAAATAATTCAAACTGCATTCGACCGGTCTCGAAAAATATATGAAAAATGTTTTGCTACTTTTTCGGAATTTCAAGCCCAAAGGGGTTAACAATATATTTTGGTAGTTCTTAGGAACTCTTTGTTACTTCTAATCCAGTAATTTAAATTGCCTTTTAAAAGTCTCTAAAATACAAAAAAAAAACATTTTTGGTACTTTTTTGAAACTTTTGGCCCTTAAGGGTTAAAAATATATTTTGTTACTTTTTAGAAACTTTGTGTAACTTATAAGGAAAGAAACAAATTTTACATCAGGAACCGTAATACTTATGAAAAAAATTGATCTCATTAATTATTTTTGATTAATATTATTTCTGTCAAAAAATAATTATTATTTTTAATTTTGATTTTTTTGGCACAAAAAAATTATTTTTTTTGTTAAAAACTATTATTTTTTTAATTTTTTATAAAAATTAATTATGATAATATTTATCGCTATTTTTTTTTTATTTTTATATTAATTAAAAATTCAAGAATTATTTCTGACACAAATGGAAAATTAAAATAAAAAAAACAAGGATTAAAAGGAAAATCAAACAAATTTTAACTCATTATGCTGACAGTACTCTCTTGCATTTACTTATTTGTTTTAGTTAAAATTTTACACTGCGCTTACGAAGTATTGGGTTAATTACTAGTCTTAAATATTCCGCAAAGACTTACCACTTCTCTGTTAAATCTGGGCACATGATCATCAACATCTAACACCTTGATTTGTAAAATTCTTGTTACCGATTGACGGGGCTGGCCATTATCCGAAACTTCTAATATAATATTGTACATATCTTTGGATTCACGATCTAGAACTTTTGAGGTTTTAATTAGACCAGTTTCTTCATTAATTTCAAAGGCTTCAGCATCTGCTGTATCATCCAAGATCTTATAGAACAATGTTCCGGAAGGAGTTTTTGAATTATCAGGATCATTAGCTTTGACTTGAAATACTGGAGTACTAATGGGGGAATTCTAAAATAAATTTACAGTTTTAATTTAGTTTGTTTTCTAACAACAAAAATCGTAATTAACTCTTAACTTACCTCCGTGACATAAGCCATTTGACCCACCTTGGGCTCTATAAAATAGGGTATACCATCATTGGCACTAACGTCCCCTATGAAAATTGTAACTTTAACATCTGAACTTAGCGAAGTTTGTTTAGCAATTTGGTCACCATTGTCTTGGGCCTTAACACGTATCTCATAGGGATCTGATCTGCCCTTGCCAGTCAACTCACGTTTTGTTTTTATTTCGCCCGTTTGCTTATTAATCTTAAACAAACCATTAACTTCTCCCTCATCGATTATTTCGTATTTGATATCACCACCAGGACCATCATCTAAATCATTAGCAAAAATTGCAATTACAAAAGCATCGGGGCTTACATTTTCTGGTACAACGGCAGTATATTTTTTCTGACTAAACATGGGCGCATTATCATTGACATCCAAAACATCTATCATTAAATCAACAACACTTTGTTTGGAATCGGTAGGACGGCCAGGAGAATCTTCTGCCTTAACCTGCAAACTTATGTGGGGTGTACGCTCACGATCAATTACGGCATTAGGGGCCACAATTATTTCGCCTGTTGCATTATTTATCTCAAACAAATGAGCATTTTCCCCATATAGTGAATAAGAAATTTTGTGATATCCCAAACGTTCATCTCGCTCTGTTAAAGCAGCATCCTTATCTGTAGCCCTTACACGTATGACCTTTTCTGGATGCTTCTTATTCTCCACTATGGTGGCATGATACTTTGGTTCCTCAAATATGGGACTATTATCATTGACATTCTCAACGGCAATGTAAACTTTGGTCACAGTACTGCGCTGCATATCAGGAGCATTGGCCTTAACTTGAAAATCATATTCAGTTGAGCCCTGCTTCAGTGTCTCGTAATCCAAACGTTTGCGTAGAATAACTTCACCAGTTCTTTCGTGAATATGAAAATATTCAAGTTCTGATGGCTCAACTAATTCAAAACTTTGTATGGGCAACTTTGAAACAGGATCTTCAGCCTGTAATATGAATAAAGTACTCTCTATAGGCATTTCTTCCATGGTACGTATGTAGACTGCTGGCTTGGAACTACTCCAACCCTTGTTGTTGAAAATGGGGTTGGTATCTTTGAAAGACTGAACGTAAATGGTAACCTCAGTGGTATCAATTTGACCTTCTGGATCCACCTCAGCATTAAGATCTTTAACCTCTATCAGCAAAATAATAACTGCAGCTTCATCATGATTTAGTTTGCCATTCACAAAGATACTACCAGTCTCAGCATCAATGCCGAATGCATCTTGTACCCTATAATTACTACGATTTGTAATACTAACTCCTGCTTTGGAAGTGGCACTGGGTACGCCCTTAATTTTGTAGGTAAGTTTTGAATGCAAATCTTTATCAACAGCTCTAACTCTTAAAACACTCTCTCCGATTTCGGTACGTTCCGATACATAGGCTGAATAGCTCGGTTGCTCAAAATTGGGCTTCTCATCGTTAATGTCTTTCACATTAACATACACAGTTGTAGTGGCAGTTTCAGGTATAGGCAAACCTGAGTCCACGGCATTTACAGTAATCTCAAAACTGTCCATATTAGAATCCCGATCAATGTGTGCCTGAGTTGATACGGTTATAAGGCCAGATCTGTAATATAAAACAAAGTATTTAGAAAAAAAATTTTAAAACCCCTAAGTTAAGTCACTTACAATTCATCAATTTCGAAATTATCATTGGCTCCCACTAATCGATAGCGCAATAAACTGTCCAAACCATCTGGATCATGGGCTTTAACCATGGTTACATTGTAACCAGCTGGTGCATTTTCTGGTATAGATACTCTATAGCTAGGTGGTCCTAAAACAGGAACATTTTCAATATTTTGGAAATGACCCTTAAAAATCGGCCGTTGATTGCCTGTAATTCCCACCCGTATATAAACCTTTGTAGTATTTACTAGAGGGGGATTGCCAAAATCAGTGGCCGAAACTACTAATTCATATTCTCCTCTTTCAGTATCCATAGATCTTGCCACCTTTTGCAAAGTGATTTCTCCAGTCAATTCATTAATGCTAAAAACATTACCAGCTATACTATTTTCCGAAACAATGGCGTAACGAATTTTACCATTACCCTGCGTAGGACCATCAATATCTGTGGCTCGTATTTTAAATTCGGGTTCAAAGCGATTGGTTCCTTCTCTTATTGTTCTAGTATATTCCGAGCTCTCGAACATGGGATAGTTATCGTTTACATCTAAAACTTCCACATGGACTTGGGCATTAGCTTCAAGATCACCCCCATCGGAGGCTACTATGGAGAGACTATAACTGTTTTGTTTTTCATAATCCAAAGACTTTTTGATAAAGATACCCCCTGTTAAGGGATCCGTATAGAAAAACTCAGCTCCAAAGCCTTTCAGGCGATATGTTATTAAACCAAATTTCCCGGAATCTTTATCAAAAGCCTTAACCATACCAATTTGGGAGTTAATGGTAAGGTTTTCAGGAGCCAGAAAACGATAGTTTGTTCTTTCAAAAATGGGTGGATTATCATTGACATCTGTTAGTTGGACATTGATGCGTACCTTAGATTTTTCTTGACCCCGAACTAAGGCCAAAACTTCCAAAGAAAACTCTCGTTTCTCACTATCTTCCACATCATAGTCTAAGTGCGAAGAATTCACTACTTTTATCACAATGGGCGTGTGGCCTTGGGCTTCTGTGGGGCTTACGGCAAAAGTACCCATAGAGTTTTTTACGTCACGCAAGGCCAGAGAATAACGACTATTGCTACCCATATCACGATCATGAACAACCACCATTAAGCCTGGCAGGGGCATACCGATATTCAAATTCTCCGGTATAGATATATTAAATTCCTCCCCATTAAATTCTGGTATATGGTCATCAACATCATTGATCACTATTGTTATTTCTGTGGTCGTTGAATCAGATGGTATAACGCCATCTATCAGCTCAGTAGCTCGCACAGTAAAGATATAAACTCCACCATTTTGTAAAATTTCTGGATTTTCCCTATCCAAAGGTATATCAGTCGTTACCAGCACTGCAGTGCCATCCTCTGGCTCACCAAATGGTATTAAATCGAAATGACCAAAATCTTCACTTTCTAGAGTTAAAAGAATATGACGTGGTATACCAACATCTCCATCGACTGCCTTAATGGTCAATATACTAACACCAGCTGGAGTATTTTCATCTACATTTGCCGAATATGGAGCATTTGTGAAAACCGGTAATTGATCTTGTACATCAATGACGGTAATTGATATGGTGGCCATTGATTTAAGAGGATTTTCAAAAGCTCCATCTGTTGCTGAAATTGTCATTATATAAGTGGGTCGACTTTCGAAGTCCAAAGGTTTCTTAAGTGTAATAAGAGCTGTATAATTGCCATCGGAAATCTTCTCGGCCACAACATCAAAAGTATTACAAATGTCGTTTTCCTAAAATTAAAAAGATAAATACGTGCTTATGTTTAAAAGATTAATCATTGTTGAAATTTTTTTAATTTAATTTCTTCAAAGGTTGTAAATGTTCGATAGTAGACATTTAACCAATCCGATTATAGTTTGACAGTTTCTATTATGTTGCTTAAGTCTTATTGAGCTTATCTATGCTGTTAGTCACGCAAAAGATATGTTGGCATCACTTTTAAGACTGATCCTAGTCAGGTGACTCCCATCACGTTACACGAGAAAAAATGTTGTAAAAAAAGTTTTGGAAATGGATCTGAAAAGCAGCCTAAGAGCATCTAAGTAAACTAGTCACACTTTCTGGACGATAAAAAAAAGTAAGAAAATAAGCTGTGATCGATCATGCAACCCAAAATGGTGAACGAGGAAAGAAGGCTTCGTGTTCAAAGTTTTGCAAATCCATAGAATAAGCAAATGCGCTTTCAAGGTTCTGCAAAACATTATCTACTCTACGATATATGCCCAAAGGACAAATGGTTTATTGACTTACTCTATCTTGAAGACTCTAAACCTATCTATACAAACACATTTCTGGGTTGCAGGGATTTTGAAAATAGTACAGTGTAATGATACAGGACCTTACGAATAGCTTTTCACTCTGTTTGCAAGAAAAGTAAGGGTAATTCAAATACCTGAGTCTTGTAGAACAAACCGCTTAAAACGTAAAGATTTAAGCGGCATTTACCTATCAGTTTATCGTCTTTTCTGCTTAAGACCCACATAAATGAGGACAAGCGTGCTTACCTCAAAGGCTTATTTTTTTAAAGTGCACGTTGTGGTTGGCTGTATGAAATAGGACCTGCATGATTGGAAACATATGATGGCGGCGTTTCTGGGTGTGAAAAAGGTCTTTAAAAATATATAGAAAGAGGCGATAGGCGACGTTCTTGGGGATCAAGGATTTAAAAAGTTGTTGGTCAGATGAAAAATATCGATGCTGGAGAGCTCTTTTATAAGTTAAAGACTAGGGGAGGCAGATTGTATGAGAAAAATAAACAAAGTGGGAGATGTTTTTCACCTTCTTTTGTAGGCTCTTATAACCAAAGGTATTTCGAGAGAGTTAAGGTGAAGGAAGAGAGAATGTTTCATGTGCAGACGATGTGATTATTTCAGTCAGGGGAAAGCTTTTACCAACAGTTTGGGAGCTACACTTGGTGGGCATCAGGGAATGGGCTTGACGTATACTAGTGACATTCTCTAGTAAGTACAGGTCGAGGCTTTAGGAAGCCTAACGCTTAACAAAGCTACCATAGGGCGCAAAATATGCGAAGTTTATCTCAATCATGATAGAGGAATACATAGGAGAAAGACAAAAGGGGCTCTAATGCCTCCTGACTTAAAAATTTTATTTTATTCAAAAAAGTTGAGCTTGTAGCTAAAGGTGGTAAACTTAAGTTGCACGATGGTTATAAGTTGAGTTCTGTCGTGAAGATGGCGGCACAAAAAGAATGCTTTATGAAGCTACTTACTAAGGTTTCGAAATTTTTTTCAATTAATATTACCGGCCCCATTTGAAGCATACCTCAAGTGGCACTCAACGTAGTTTTTCTATGGGATATTGGGTGACTAAGCTAGTGGTTAGACTTTTTATGCCAGTCAGCATTACGAAAATTTTCTTTATGGTGAACACACTAAGATGTTGTGGAAATAGTCTGAATAGCTGGTATGCAGTTTTCTGTTGCGGATGTAATGCGTCTTTATCAGGGAAAACAACATCAGACTGTTATATAAGCTATTTAATGAGTGTAGTGTGTTTCAGCTGCTGATAATGACCATTATAAAGGCAATAGACCTTATGCTTGAACATGTTTTAAAGGAAATCGAGGCCACTTATAATGCACATAGTCAGGCAGCCATAAAGTCTGTAAAGGCGCATTGAATTGAGATTAGGTTGGTAAGGAATTGTAGAAAGGGCCTTGGTGAAATCACAGATTTCTTCAATTTCAGACTACGTTTAGTTCTGGGATACTGCGGCGTATTTGACAATGAAATTGTTGATGAACTCGCTTTTAGTAACTCGCCAATTAGTCACTTTTTGCGAATGTTAAAGCATAGGTACGCAAAATGATAAGTCTTCTAGTATGAATCAAAGTGACTGTATGCTGGATAGGGCTTTTTGGCGGGAGTTGATCCTAGCAGACATTAGGTTTCTCATGGAATTATGGAGATTCGGTCTAAGACAATGATTTTTGTCATAACTGCACAATGTTGGGCTAAGTCTAGGACTAGCCGATGAGATCACGGCGCTCCGGACTATTAAAAGGATGTGTGATGGTGAGAATATATTAGACACGATAGAGCATGTTATCTGTCACTGCTCGAGATAAAAAAATCAATTGGATCAAGTGGCTGGGTAAAATATTGCATGAGAAAAAAGACGATGTTTCGAGGTGTAAACTGGAAAACATAATTGGGCCTATTATCGAAATGAAGTGGGTCTCACAGGGTTGCCACTTGACTAAGTTTTTTCTTTTTTCATAGTAGACAACCTTTTTTTCGTTAGTATAACTAAGGCTTCACTCCTTACTCGATGTCTTGTTTTTCTAATTTTTTCCTGTGAATGGATGCACAATGGGCCCATTGGGTATCCGAGCTATGATGTATAACCTATTCGCAGTTAAAGTGGGCATACTTTTGTGATTTTCAGAGCTAAGACTTCTGGGTCTCCTATTTTAATTAATGAGAGGATAATTAACATATGGGTAATTTTGTAAAGATTAAAAAATATTCGAAGTTATAACAGCCTAAAATTATTACTCCAGGAGCACATCAGTATGGGGCCTTTAGTATAATGTTATCCTCACCGCTTTCAAAAGTTCAGGTGTCATTAAAATACCTTTAAAAATGCAATCTCTCCCTCGGACGGATGGACAGACAACGCTTTATCGACTCCCAAAGTAATTCTTGGTGCATATGTTTTATCAGCGATAGGTCTAGGACAATTATTTTTGGCTGTAGCCCCTACTTATTTCATATGTAGTGTAAATATATCAAATTAAAGCCTCTTCGTGATATTGTTCATATGGAGTTGGATATTTTAGGAGTTTGAAATAAAATAAGTCAATTTGATTTGAATTTACCCCAGGGTACTCAAAATATTAATATTAGGTATTTATCTATATGAAAATAGTTCAAAAAACTTTAAGGGCCTAATTACGTAAAACGCAACGCGTAATAACAAAAACAATTGTATGGAAAATATTAAAATTATAAAACTTTTTCATACATTTTGTTTTTGTTTAAGAGCGTTGCGTTTTGGGAAATAAGGAACAAACCCTGGTTTAGGTTTGTGTATATGCATTTCATTGACTTATACGCCAACTCTTTAGAAGATCTTATATATTGCGGACTTTATTATACGTCGTTATTTTGATTTTACTGACGGGCAGGTGATCATGATCTCTTTTATATAATTATCCAGAACTTATGCTTTTTCTCGCGTGGAGACTATGAAAAGGCAGTAATACAGATATACAAATTATTTAAAATAATAACCCACCTCTACACATTTTATTTGAATTTCAGCATTAATGCCCACATCGCGATCCACAACAACAATGTTTGGTTTTACTTCTAAGGCCGAACCGACTGGCAGAGCCTCGCTAACACTGGCCAAATATGGACGACCCAAAAACATTGGCTGATTATCATTGTAATCGCGAACGGGTATTACTCTTCTCAGTGATACTGTATTTGGTTCAGTGCCATATATGCCTTCATCAGTTATACTAATTATGACTTCAATCGAATCTTGTGTTTCACGATCGAGCTCCTGACGTAAGCGCACTACACCTGTTTCGCGATCAACCGAAAAAACTGGTCCGGATATGCTGTATTTGAGGCGACTTCCTTCAGGGTCAATACCTGTTGTCAAAGAAAAAAAAAACAAACAAAAAAAGTTAATTTTTTTTAAGACAATTCTAAATGAAAATGTGTGTTAGTAAAGTCAAGTGTATCACAGTGTATGAACAATTTAATGTGAAACTAATTTTTTCGAGTCTAAATCATGCACTCATATTTCATGTTGTTGCTTTAATTCTATTTTAAGTGTTATCTTTTAGACATTGTATCTTTATTTATTCTGTTCCTACACTTTTTAGCGTGACTTAGAACTTTTTTTTGTTTTTGTTTTAAATTCTGTCGTTTTTGTTTGTCTTTATTTCCTAATCGTGTGAAAAATGTAAATTAATTTCCCACAACCTTGTACGTATATTTGCTTTATTTTAAATTTATTTGGGTTTTCTTATTATTTAAATTTCTTTTTGTTTGGTTTTTTTATTTTCTCTTTATTAAAATATTTTTGTTTTGTATGCCCTATTGTGTTCTTTTTTATCATTAAACTTTATCAAGTCAAGTTGTGTTAACATTTAGATTTCAATTCCGTTCTTGGTTTTTGTCTTTTATATTCTTTTTCTTTAGCCGCATTTTTAACCCAGTGGGTTATCAGAATGTGTAATAATTATATCGTACACTCAAAACCATTAAATTTTATAGGAGGCTTTTCTCTGGTTGATATAGTTTTAATTTTATCAAATTGGTCTCAAACGTAAAAAACCTGTCTTGAAATGTGTTCACATAAGACAAACAATTTACCCTAAAGGCGTGACCACTAAAACTTTTAGCTTCAAAATTTTTGATTTTTTGGAGCACCTCTAAATATTGTTAAAATACAGATTAACTATTTTTTTCGTTTATTGTGTCACGTTTGACTGAAAAAAATTATTTAAAGGCAAAAAACTTCCAGCAATTTTTCGCTTAAAATAGTGGTAACGTTTTTTCTGGCAAATATTTGATATACACAATGTGGGCCAAACGAAATCACCTTATTGGAAGATGCTCTTATTTTTGCAAATGGCGGCCAATGTCAAATCTTTTTTGATATTTGTAAGCAAGACAGATGTAGAATACAAGTGAACAAGCCATGGAGCCATACACTCTCCAAAAACGCGGAAAAATCGTGTCTATTTTTTTGCATAACAACTCGTCTGTGGTGTTGGCGCAGCACCGATTCCCTGATCGTCCGGCACCGACTGCGCAAACACTGCACCATTTGGCCACCAACTTTGAAGAGTATGGGAGCACACAAGACGCTGCCAAGAGTGGCCGGCCCCGGAGTGCCCGTTCTCTCCTCGCTGTGTGCGAGGATGTCGAGCTGTCGCCAGAACAATCGACCAAACGCCGTGCCTTGCAATTAGCTATCAGTCGATCGTCCCTAAGGTGAATTGCGGTCAAAGAACTGCGGATGTTCCTGCATCAGCTGCTGCCGTCAAAAGCGTGTAACCTACGCACAAGCCATCCTCAATCTCGAGGCCAAGTGGACGACTTTTCGACCAAAACCGTTATGAGTGGGGAGGCTCATTTCCATCTCAGTGGGCAAGTGAATAACCAAACTATTACTTCTGGGGCAGCGAAAATTCACGAGTGATGCAGAAGGAGCCGCTTACAGTGACTGCATGGTGCGCTGTTTATTCTGAAGGAGTCATAGGGCCATTTTTTTTTTTAACAACGCTGGTAAATTGACAACAGTGTACGTTGCGCGCTATAGGGAAACGTTAGCCGAGTTTTTTTCTGACGCAATTGAATGAATTAGGACGGAAGGACATTTGGTTTCAACATTACGGAGCAACGGCACACACTGCGGGAGCCACAACCGATATTCTGAAGGCGATCTTCCCGGATCGCCTCATTTCTCGTTTTGGCGATTTACATTGCCCTACAAGATCGCCTGACTTAGCCGTTCTAGGCTTTTTTGAAGTCACGTGTTTACACGTACAAGTCAGATACTCTGGAAGCTCTCAGGGACAATATTTGACAAGAGTGCAAGAATCTGGCGCCCGAAGTTCTCGTTAAAGTCATACAAAATACCGTAAAACAAGCCCGTAAAGCATTCAATTGTGACGGCGCCCATTTGGCCGACATCATCGTTTCGACTTGACCAATTAAATTCTAAAGGTTTAAGCAAACATCATCAAAAACAGAATCGAAATTTTTAATTTAGATAAAAAATGAGTGCCAAACAACATTGGAGGACTTCTTTTGGCCCATCTGCTATGACCGTAGCCTTGGAATAAAGTTAACTGCCGAAATGCAAACAAAATTTTTGTGTTCGATAAGGATATATGCTTTGTATTCTTCGTTGAACTTATTTTTTAAGCAACATTTTTGCTTTTCTTATTTTGACTTTAGAACATTTTTAACTAAATTTCTTTTTACTTAGAAAAAATTAATGGTTTTTAATAAATTTTTTATCTTTAAACTGGCTTTTTTAAAACAATTTATTTGAATTTTAAGCTGTAACGGTTTGGGGTTTAGTGTGCGATATGTTTTATTTATATTTTACAAATATGGGTGTTTTGTTTGAAATAATTTTTTCCGGGTTGGTAGTTTTTACAAAAGTAAAACTTTTTTTCTTGGCTTCTTTTTTGCTTATCTAGTTGTTACGTTGTAAAGTGAAGTTTAAAATCAAGCTTAATTATATCAATTTAAATAGGAAAAGTGTTGATGTTTTGATAAGATAAAAAAAAGCATGTGATTCGTTTTGATTTTATCCAAATATTAATTGTTTAAAATAATTGAGAAGAATATATGCAGGTTAGGGTTGTTTAGAGAAGTGGTTCCTATGTGGACATATAGTAATCCAAATAAGTACTGTATATAAAAATTATTAGAGCAAAATTTTATTTCGTTATAATAAAAGGTATTTATGACGTTAAGTTTGATTTCTAGTCTAAGGCCTGCTATAAGAGTTGGGCTCAGTAACCAACCGAACGTCACAAAGTTTGAAAGAATAATTTTTTTTAAAGCCAAACTACACGGAAGAAAAACAGCAACAATATACGAAAAAATATCATAGTTGTTATGAAAGAAAGTCTTGATAAAATTTTATAATTCTAAGAAAGTAACGAAAAAGAGTTTTGTACATTTTGTATATTTAACGCATGAATTTCTTGGTGCGAAATAACGAAAGGTTTCGTAGAATGTACGAACGAACTAGTTCATATGTATGGATTCTTATGAGTGTATGTATGCCGTATTACATCTCGGTGTTTTTGATTTTATTATGTCAAATTATGAACCGAAAGTCTGGAAACACTATGCATTGGTATAATTTTATAAAAATAGTGTTCGGGCGAAATTTCTTTTTTTTTGCATTAATGCCTTAGGTAGGGTAAATAGGTAAACAGTTTTTACAACCCAATATTGAATTATGCCAGAAAAGAGCAGCTCAGCTGTGATTTTAGCGCCACTTGGTCAATAATTTCACTTTGCTATTATTTATACAAATCTATGTACAAATATTTGAAAAAGAGTATTAATACCATACAATACTACTTTTTGGATTTGGGTATAAATAGTAAAAAGAAATCAAAATCACTACGAGGGTTGACTTTTATGTTTCGGGATTTGGCAACACTAGTGTTTCAATCTAACAACTGACAGCTCTATCGTAAAGTTTGACATTTTTTAAGTTATACGTACTCAGAACGTTTTGACATACGAGAGCTATTTGTGTTGTTTACAGTAACTTGAAAGATTCAACTCGACCCAAAAATTAAATTGGGAACGTTTTCGTGCGATTCATTTTTACAACTTTCGACGTGGATTAACTTAGCAACAATGCATGGATAAACTAAATTCAGTTTTTGGCGATGAAGCTCCATCAAGAACCAGTGTTAATCGATGGTATGATGAATTTCATGTGGTCCTAGTTCACTCCATGATAAATTTCGTGAAGGTCGTGCAAAACCAGTTGTTGTTCCGAAAACCATTGATGCTGTGCACGAACTGATATTGGAAGATCGTCAAGTGACCTATCGTGAGATTGAGACAGCCTTAGGCATTAGTGGGACCAGCATGCATTCAATATTGCATAAACATTTGACTGTCAAAACAAGTTTTTCGCATTGGATCCTAAACAATTTGTTAATCGCTCAAAAAAAGGCTCGTGTCGATTAGTCGAAAGAAATGCTCAGAAAATACGATCGCGGTGCTTCTAATTACATCTATGATATTGTGACAGGTGATGAATCCTGGATTTATGCGTATGAGCCCGAAAGTAAACAGCAGTCAACTGTAAGGGTGTTTTAAGATGAGTCAAATCCAACAAAAGCTGTGTGCATACAAAGAACTTCTAAGCAAATGAACGCCAGTTTTTTCAGAAAACTGGGCATGTCGCAATTGTATCACTTTAATAACGCAGAACAGTATATTCTGAGTGATACACAACCATTTGTTTGCCAGTTGTGTTCCAAGAAAGCAGTTAAGCCAACAGCCGAAGATTTATCACTCTTCACCACAACAATTCGAGCTCTCACACATCGGCTCAAACAACTGCATTTTTAAGCACCCAAAACATCGATTTGATAAGTTATCCGCCTTATAGTCCTGAATTGGCAACGAATGACTTCTTTTTATTCCTGTACGTAAAAAACAAACTTAGAGGTCAACATTTTAAGACACCTTAAGAAGCGGTTGCCTTATTCAGAATGCATGTTTTGGAGATACCTCAATCAGAGTGGCAAAAGTGCTTCGACAATTTGTTCAAACGCATACAAAAGTGTATAGATCTTCATGGGAAGTATTTTGAAAAACAATAAAGTGATTTTCGATGATTAATATTTGTTTTTATTCTCTAATCCCGAAATATAAAATGCAACCTTAGTACACCAACAACAAAAACGCTGTATGAAAAAAAAAGAAAAGCCAATATGTTTCTTATACATATATTGAACAAATTTTGTCCATCACTGTACGTTCATAGTTGTTATGTTAAATAATTAACGCATATTTCAATTATATAAAGATATTAAATTTGTCATTTCTGAAAGAAGTCAAAGACTTCAATTTTAATTTAAAAAAGGTTAATAATATTTTAATTGTATAAATTTAATTTGTTAGAAAATAAAAACAACTTTAAGTCAAAAGTGAAAGCAGGAGACCTGCGCCAAAAACATGAAAAGGCTATTATCCGTTTGTGCAGATTTTCGTAGCGGGAAAAATTCATGGTCAGAAGCCCAACTTCTGACATACTTATCGGAGCAGAATGAGTTTTTTAATCGATTAAAGCATTCGCACTGGTCCGTCCGTTAGGCAAGCTGTTCATGTATTCTTGACAAAGCCTATTAAAAGTGATGTTGATTGGCTAATTTTTTCATATATGCCCCATAAAAAATGCCCTTCTGAAATAAAAACTTTGGGCTAAAACTACCATTTATATTACTCTTCCTCTACAAAAGATTGCATTCGCCTGGAAACTTATGGCACCAACTCTTAAACTTAATCGTGTTAAAATCTATTATTTAATTATTTTGGTGTAGGGTGTAACATGGCTGCGTTTGATTGACTGTTATTTTCTTTTTTTAGTTTCTTTATATTTTATAATATAAAATTTTGTTAAATTTTCCTCTCCGGCTTAATCTCTTTTTAATGCCTAAATACCTTTTTACAAAATTTAAATACAAATACCACACAAATTACCTTCTTTTCAAATTAAATATTATTATTCTTTTGTTTATTTTAACACGTTGATCTAATTACATACAAATTAGCTCTTAACATTAGTTTTAATAACAAGTATATGTGAATGTTGTAATTAAACAATTAGACTTAACATTCATAATTTTTCTTCATCAAGCACATAAGTATTTGAAAAAAAATTAAGATTTCATGCTCTGCGAAGCATATTTTTGTAAAATTAAAATTTAAATTTTGTTTTGAAAAGAAAGAAAACTTCCAGCATATAATTACTGATCTAAATATTATTAGAAAAATTATACAAATATTATGTAGTTATTATCATGTTGGAGAAGGTATATAATACACTTTGTATAAATTATTTTACCAACTGTTTTTTTTGTAACTTGATTACATGTTTTAGGTAAAGTATGCATGAGAAAGTGTTGTGACACTTTCAACTTCAGAAAAAAGGAATTAAAACGTCTTGAAAAAAGCAGTTTAACAATAGAAATATTTTGTGTACGAGAACCAACTTTATTTTTTTTCATTAATTTTTTAATTAACCCAATTTATTTTCTTATTATCAAGTTACATTTACTTGAAAAAATTACAAAATATGAATACTTATGTTTAAAATTTTTTATTATGAAATTTTGAGAAGAAAACTCTCATATTAAATTTGAGTGTGGAAAATTTAATAACAGACTTATAAATTTAAGTAAAATGCTAATATGAAGATAAATATTATCATGCTGTTTCCTCAATTATTTTATAATTTTTTGTTTGTATTTCATACAATTTATGCAATTGAGGAGCGGGCTAACTTTGTCATTTCAAAATATCCGTGGTAGGTTTTGTGGATACAGTGGTCAAGAATTCGGCCAATTGATCGACTTATAGAAGACTTCTTCCAATGAAAAAGGTTATGTGAAGAGAGTTCACATTAACTCAATGATGTGGATGACATACCTCTGCACAAGGTACCTAGTAGGGACATAAATATTGTTACTACTTTGAACATACCCATTAGAATAGTAAAATTGAACATACCCTTTTATTATCCAATGTTTTTTGAAAAGTAACCTCTGTAGCGTTAGTCAGTTACGAAAATTTTTAAATTGTGTTAACTATAACCATGGAGTGGTCAGATAAAGAAAACCGTATCGCAGTTATAGCACTTTTTAAGTGTGGAAAGAAAAAAGATGATATTTTCAAAACGCTCTGCCCGCTCGGCATAAGTCGCATGTTCGTCTACAGATGCATAAAATTGTTTGAGGAGACCGGAGATATAAAAGACCGCCCCCGGTCGGGCCGCCCACGTATCGTTCGGACACAGCAAGCAATCAAAGCCGTCAAAGCAAGAATCCAACGAAATCCTCTTCGGAAACAGAAAATCATGGCCCGTGAGATGAAAATCACACAAAAGTCCATGAGTCGTATTATTAAAAAAGACTTGGGTCTTGGAGCTTTCAAACGGTGTACAGGACATTTGTTGACTGCAGCCTTAAAAACAAATAGGATAGAAAAATCCAAACGCCTTTTGGTGAAGTACGCTGATAACTTCTACAAAAAAATCTTGTTTACGGATGAAAAAATTTTTACCGTACAGGAAAAATTTAACAAACAAAATGATAGGGTTTATGCCCGGTCATCTAAAGAAGCATCAGAACTCATTCCACGTGTCGAAAAGGGTCACCATCCAGCTGCAGTCATGGTTTGGTGGGGTGTCTCTTATGAAGGGGTTACTGACTTGCATTTCTGTGAAAAAGGGGTCAAAACATCGGCCAAAGTTTACCAAGAAACCATTTTGGAAACAGTTGTGAAACCGCTTAACAATTCCCTGTTCCAAAACCAACTTTGGACTTTCCAACAAGATTCTGCACCAGCTCATAAGGCTAAAACAACACAGACCTGGCTTCGAAACAATTTGCCAGCTTTTATATGCTCTGAAGATTGGCCATCTGGCAGCCCTGATTTGAATCCTTTGGATTACAAATTGTGGACGGTTTTAGAGGATATGGTCTGCCACAAAAGATACCATAACATTGAATCTCTTAAGAAAGCTCTGGTTCGTGCTGTAGCCAATTTTCCGATGGATAAGGTGCGTGCAGCTATTGATGACTGGCCAATGCGACTTAAGGCGTGTGTAAAGGCCAAGGGCGAACATTTTGAATAAAACAAAGATTTTTGTATACAATACATATCAATTAATGTATAAACAAAATTTGGTCCAAAACCATTCGTTAGTTTTTGTTTTATAGCCAAACATATTAGTAACAGTATTTATGTCCCTACTAGGTATATTGATCAAGGTTGAAGCAACTGATCAGCTAACTTTTATATCGGCCATATGTTTTCTATCTTAGATTGGCGAATTTGTTATGTAATATAACGGCTGTATATATATAAACAGATGGGACTAAGAAGAAAACTTTTGTTAGTGGAGGCATATTCATTGTACACGCAGGAGTCCGCATTTCATTCAGACTTCCGGATGAATGCTGTCCTCTGCAGGCTGAACTGTCGACGATAGGCAAATAAGCTAACTGCCCAGGCAGAAATACACGATTCTAAAACGATGGTCCAAAAATGTTGTACCACCACAGCCCTGTAAACACAAAATTTCGACTTTTTCAAAATATTGTACCATTACAGTACTGTATACACAAAATCGCAACCCTAGTTTGTAAATGTCAAATTTGCTTTCAAAATAAAAACCGTTTATATTTTTAATCTATGACTTCTGTAGAAGCTGTCAAGACGAGTAGGAGACTGAGAGTATAAAACAGCTCTTGTGCTTTTGTCCGGCACTGGAGGACATTCGGACCAGACACTTTGGCACCAGTCGACTAGACAGCCTGTCGGGCGGGGGAAACCTTGACCTAACCAACCTTTCGTCCTTTATCAGGGATAGCGGTTGGTTCGAGGTCAGGGGCCAACTACCGCTTACCATATACGATCATTCTCTATCTCTTTTTCTAACCGAATTTTCTTAATCAGACTAATTAAATCTAATTTAATGTCCTTTTCTTCCCCAGGTATCACAAAGGCACCGAAAAAAGCACAAAAAAGCACGCAATTGGGCTGCATTACATATTCTTCATCACTTACGCAGCCGCCTGTTTTATCTAACCTAGGGCCAAATTACGGCATTCGATTCAAATCGAAAGTCTACTCGATCGATCGAGTTGCTTTTAATATAAGAATTTTTAAATTTCGATTCGAACCGAATTCCGTAATTTGTGGTTGCGTATACTGTATGTATGTGTGAAAGCAACATCTTTGACAGCTTAGCTAGAATTAAGCAACAACAAAATACATGCAAAATGTTTACAGGAAGTTGTTGTTGTAGGGACGAGGTCACCTTATTATTTCATCTGGCTTTTTAGTATACATTACTGCAAAATTAAAACTTTTGCCGCATATAAAACAAAATTAAAAAAAAACGCAGAACTTTAAACATGTTGCAACAAAATACTTAATTGTAGAAAAGTAAAAGTTTTGCAAAATCGGAAATAAAGGCTGGGCTTTAGTGGCAGCCAAAGCCCCGACATTTGCAAACAACGACACTTATACCGGCAAAAACCCAGATTTCTATTTTTTAAGCAGAGTTTATCGCCCTATTTTATAAGTACCAGTTGCCCCTAACTATAAATTACATTATATAACTTGAAGATTTACAAGGGTTGTTAAAAAGATTTTGACCATTTTTAATTTATTCGAAATATTTCATAAATATATTTAGTCTTGTCTCATCAATAATTATTAAAGTTTGTTTCAATTTAAAAAAAATACTTGAAAATATAAGTTACTTACAATATGTCTATGCTGACGGCCTCGATTTTATGTTGTAAAAAACAAACAAGATAATAAGAAAAACTCACACCAAATAGGATTTTTATATTTGAAAATACACAATTAGCTTATTTATAACACCAAACAAATGCTGCGCATGCGTTTTTTTGTCCAATACCATTGCGTGTAAATTTTTAGATTGTTTTTCGAATAAAAGTCTGGAGCAAACACATCAAATGCATCATAAATCTCAAATACAACACAACGCATGCTACAACGTGCTGTTAAAGCTGAAAAGGTTGTTTGTTGGTTTTTGAACAAATAGGAAATGATTTTTTGTATTTGATTTATTTGTTTACTTTATTGTTGTTTGGTATCTTGTGAATGCCGCATTATTTATCTTTATTGACTTTAAAATTTTGTACAAAAACCTGGGCTGCCAAATGGTGTTGGCGTTTGGGATTTAGAAAATCACAAAACTATATACAGAATAAATATTTGTATGACGTTTTGTATATCACATCAATAGACCAACATAAAAATTTAAAAAAAATTATATATTTTTTTTTCAAAACCCAAAAAGGTTTTTTCTTAATATAAAAATGGCATCTCTGGCTTTTAAAATCATTTGTTTATCTAGTTTTTAACAATAAAAAGAAAAAAAATTCCAGACTTGTAAATACCACAATTATACAAGAAACTTTCTTTTTATCTTTTTTTTCTCTTTTTAGGAATAAAAGTACTTAGATATTGAATTTTGTTAAAGCACCTTTTGAATTTTTTCTTTGGAAGTAAACAATAGTTTAGGTTTAATGTAAATTGCTTTAATTTTTTTTATTTTTTAGAAATTCATCATTATATGTATAATTGATACCATTAACCAACTTTTAGAATAGGCTGATAGCTATTTGCACTTAAAACGAGTAAGCAAATTCAAGCAACTTTTAAATATTTATATGCCGCCTTGTAATTGAGCTGAATGTGACAGATCAAAGAGCTATGATTACGTATGATACTGGTTTAAATAATAATCATTCGGATTCGTTCACAGTAGGCAGGTATTTATTTGGAGGAATTTCTTATTTAAACTTTATTTAAGATTGAAACAGATTTAACTTATTACATTAAAAGCCTTCATTGTTTACTTCGTCATAGATACATTTGCACTCGAAGACCTATTGAGTTCATTGTGTATTTGTTTGTCACTAGCAATTAACCCCCTACTTCGTAAACGCTGTTTTATTTATTTTCCAAAATTACTAAATGCGAAAAAGTGCAGCAAGTATTAGAAAGTAAAGTTTCTATTATTTTCTTTACAATCTGTGTCCACAATCTCTAGATTTTTTTTCTAAGTACATAATTGTAAATTTTAAAAGGTTTTATAAGGTGTTACTGTACTTTCATCTGTCATTAACAGAAAAATTTGTAAAAATGTTCTACTAATGATTCCCCAACTAATGTTTGGTTAAGAGGGACAAAATACATTAGAAAAGTACTTTCTGTTTGCGTAACTGATACCCGTCCTCAAGGAGTGTTGATACCTCTAAATTTTAAATTTCCAGGCTCATATTCTCAAAAAAGGCAAAGAGGTCCAAAAATTTAAAAAGTTATTTTTGTCCACTTAGTTGATTTTCGACCTCTATACGGGTCAACTCTTATTTTAAGAACTCATAATTTCAAAAAATTCAAAAAAGTACAAAAAATTTACAAAAGTACCTCTTGTCAATCCATTTGAATTTTTGCCTTTGTAAGGGCAAATAGTGAACTCAAATCTTACAAAGAAAATCAAAAAAAGAGTACCAAAAAGTAAAGAAAAAGTACTTTTTGTTTACCTTGATGACATTCGACCTTAATTCGGACAAAAATCCGTAATTTCAAGCTTATGCCTTATAATCCCAAAAAATTAAAAAAGTACCTTGAATGTGAAAGAGTACTTTTTTACTTAATAAACCTTCGATCTTAATCTAGAAGTTAAGGAAAATAAATTAATTTTAGGCTGATATCGTTAAAATATGTAAAAAATGGTACCAAAAAATGAGAAAAAAAGGACTTTAGGAAAACTGAATTGACTTCTGGATTAATAACTCTTAATTTCATATTTAAAGAGTGATCAGACTGATAATAGTAGTTTACTTTATTCTTAATCCAATATCTCTAGACTCACAAAAAATGCAAAGCAGTACTAATAATGTTAAAGAAGTACTTTTGCCTACTAAGTTGCTTTTCGGCCTTAATCTGGGTCAATAATCTTTAGTTTTATATACATATGTAGGCCTACGATCTTAAGAAGTTCGAAGAAGTATCTAGAACGTAATAAAGAAAATTTTTTGTTCAAAGAGTGTCCAAAAACTAAATTTTCCCTGCAAATACCGTTTTACAGTTTAGAAAGTAATTTCGACCCTAAAGACCATAAATTTGTAATTTTTTTTCGAGAACTATTGAACGCTTTTTAAAGTATGTGTTTGTCTGTCTTTATTTTTTTTAACAGATGCAAAAAGTGCCGAAAAGTATCAATATATAACTTTAACCTCTCAGGTTTAAAATTTTCAGATTTAAAAATTAAAATATTTTTTCGCATTTGACAGCGTTTAAAATTTGTTTTTTATCTTTAATGGTCTATAAGTAATAGGGTAGACCTAAAATGGATATTACACGTCTTAGTCGACGATACTTTTAAACTTTGTTTTTATCGTGTGTTATTATGGTGATTTTGTTTTTTGTGGCCTATTTTTACCTTCCTCGGATCTAAGTCTCTCGAAACTCCTTCTAGTCTACACACCAGAAAAAGGTGTTTGCCGTTTAAATATTAAGTCTCTAGCTTTACGAGTTGGTTCTGTATGACGATGGATCATCCAGTCAGTCACAGTATTCATTAAATTAATAGAAGGTTTATTAAAGGCTCTTCTGACAATTACTTCGTAGGCATCTGCCAAAAAACAAGCCCTTTATAAGCCCTAAAACTATTATGCAAATGGCCAATAGTATTTAAGTAGATACTGGTAATAAAAAAATTTCCTTTTCTGTCAAAGGACGAGCTGAAGCGACTTAAACAATCTTACGTCCTTTTATTTAATTTCGTAAAAAAGCATTGCTTTAAGTAGCGTCATTTAAAAATATATTCACACCATATTGGGCAGGTGTGTTATTCATTTGTGCAGATATATGTCACGCCCAACAGTAATAGTCCCAGACGCACCTTCAATTACACCGATCGGCTGAGAATTACCTCAAGCATTTTTGGCTATAACTATTACGAATATTACATTATCGTCACAGAATTTTACATACGTTTGGGACATGATTGATACCCTCAACTATCGTGCACAATCTTTTCTATGACATAATATACAGTGGATCCCTTCACAAAAATTAAATGAATTGTGATATGGTAAGACTTAAGCGTCTTAAACTTTTTTACTTGTTTATGAAATATGTATAGTCAAAAATTAATCGTGTTCCCATAAAAACCACTTTTCGTTTACTAAAAAGTTTATCTGCATCGCATAATCATCTAATGTGGAAGTTATCCATCTAATATTTAAGCATATTTATAAATGGAACAATAAAAAATCAGGTCAAAATAAAATATGTAAATCAGTTTATTAATGAGTTGAGTAAACAAGCAAAAAAAAAACAACAACGATGGGAAAGAATCGAAAGAGACGTAGAGATAAATTAATATAATGACTGAAAACCACATAAGTTTGACACCTAAGTACATATGAATGTGGCACTAATTTAATTTTCTTGAAATTATGAATTACTTTTGTATGTAAGTACGAATGTATTAGAGCGTTCAAACGTATGTATGCAGTAAACTAAACAACATTATTTGTAATTTAAGAAGGTACTTAGGTACATGCTCAAATTTTTAATAACGTATCTAAGAAGAACAGAGGTGGTACTTCATACAAATACATATTTATTTATTCAAAATTTAAAATACTTAAACATTTTTCGAAAAAATGTATGAATTTCTGCATACAAAATTAAAAGAGAAAAGTTTTATTAATTATTTTAAATGAAATAATTTAAAAACAACATATTGGCCTTATGAAACCTCGAACTTTTTTTATTTTTATACAATTTTGTTTATTTATAAATTATTTCTAACTTTTAAATAGGGATTAGTGCCATATTTTAACCCACTTAGGGTGACTAAGGGGAAATTGTAGGGGTTCATACCCTAATTTTTTTTTAAATTTTGTATGGTAACCCCCTTATGGGGTGGAATTAGGGGGCAAGTATGTTTTAGGAAAATGTTTGCAAGAAAAAATGATTTGGGGTCAGTCCTGCATTCGACCTATTAGCGTGAACCCTGGAAGCTGCTGAATAGGAGTGGGGTAAGTATATTCTAGAAATATGTTTGGGAGAGAAAACTAATGGGAGTCGGTCGTACACTTTATTTCTCCAAGGCCGACTCTAGGGAATTTATTGGCGCTAAAGCAAAATTTTTGTAAATTTAGTATGGCACCCCCTTAGATGATTGAAATAGTGAGTATGTTTAAGGAATATGTTTGGGAGGGGAAACTAATAAGGGTCGGTTCTACACTTTATTTATCTAAGGCCGACTCTGGGGAAGTTATGGACGTTTTTACATCATTTTTGTAAGTTTTGGATGGCAACCCCTTTAGGTGATAAAAATAGGGGTAAGTATATTTTAGGAATATGTTTGGGAGAAAAAATTAATCGAGCTCGGTCTTACATTTTACCTTTATAGGAGCACTCTGGAAGCTGTGGCATTGATTTAAGAAAATTTAACAAAGTATGGCAACCCTGTTAGGGGGTAGAGATATGGTTTAGGTATCGTCCACAAAAATGTTCGTGGAAATAAATTAATGTGAGTCGGTCTTACATTGCACAATGTACGGAGCAACTCCGGGCCAGTTGTAGAAGTTTTTATGTAAAAATTTTAGAGAAATTAACAGAGGTAGTCTTTGTTTTTTCTTATATCTCAGTCAGTTATCAAGTGTTTTTGCTGGATTTCAATAGCAGTTTTCTCGCAGACAGTTCTGATAGTTTGATACTTCTTACGGGTCTATGCGACATCGGGGGGCTTCAAAAAGTTGGTTTCAACCATAACACTGACAGACGGACAAAGCTAAATCGACTTCCTTATTTAGAAGAACCGAGAAAATATATACTTTATGGGGTCACAGACAAATATTTAAGAAATTACAAACGGAATGACCAATAATTATTGCTTATGTGAAGGGTATAATAAATTGCGATTTTTTTCATTTGTCAATACAGAACTTTTTCTTTTATTAAAATCTTTAAAACATTTTCTTAAATTTTCTATTTGGCAAAAAAAAATTTTATTGTTTACTACATGACATTCGAAAGGGAAAAAATTTGTTTTCTTTGTATTTATTTTAAAGAATTTCAGTCTTTTTGAAAATTACTTCTTTGTGAAAATTTAGAGTTTTTAGATATCGCAGGACCTGCCGCCGGAAACGCCCATATATACTTATATATATGTGCAGATATTTCTATATATGTTTTATATATGTTTTACTATTAAGTCTACTATTGTGGTTATTAATTTTTTTGTTGGCTTTTTTACTGATACGAGCAATTTTATTTTAAAATGAAGCAATAAAGTAAACAAAACAACCTGCTATAAGAGTATATATTTCGTATTTCAAGTTAAATGACGTAAAACTGTTTTTATGGCTGCTGGGAATCAATGCTGACATAGTTTTAAATATGTATTTCCTTAATTGACCATATAATTCGATTAATTTTAAAATGTTTTTTAAAAAGTTTATTTTTTTAAGGAATAAACCTGAATATTTTCTTATGAAAGAGTGCGATTTGGTAAAATCAAACCAAAATGTAAACATTTTCAAGTCCTTAGAGTAATAAAATACCAATTTTAAATTTCCCCAAAAAAATCATAATATTCTTCTTCTATATACTATAAAATTTTTGTGTCAGAAACGGCTTGACCAATTTTTATTAAATTTAGTATTTATTTAATGTAATATTGGACTTGGTTGTGAGCCGGTGAGGCCACCACTGAGTTTCTATTTTGGGCTAATAGGGACTTGGATAATAGACAAGGTGGGGCAGAACTGGAGAGACAGGGCTGATTGCAGGATCTTTAGACTTTTATGGCCCAGGCTGGACAGGATGGGCACTGACCTGCTGCTCAAGGAGACCAGGGCGTTCTTAGGTGCATTATTGGGACTCTCACAGGGCACTGAAATGTGAGATATATGACGAACAAATGGGACTGGAACTCTCCAGATTTCTGCAGGGTATACGGGGATTAGGAGGAGATAGTTGAACTCGCCACTACCCTTCGTAACCTAATCTAACCTAGTATGTGTATTTGTTGGGTATGAGAATAGGTTGTAAGGTATATTTCATATTGCTAGAGTGCCTCAGAAAGGGTAAAAGCTCACTCCCTATCTTCTTAACTTATTAACTGATTTAGAAAGTAAATTTCCTAGCGGGAATATTCTATACTTTTTAAGAAAAAGAAGAGGTGCTGCGCCCACAATAGCTAAAACTGAATATACTTCTTCTACAAAAATTAAATTCCAAGTACTGAAAATTTTACTGCATTGATTTTTTAGGACCTTGCACGCATATGTAAAGCTCCTGACGAAAAGCTTTTTAAAGCTACAAACTAGGCAGGGCCACGTCCATGTAAATTAAAATATTAATACAAGTACTTCTACTTGACCGATTTTAATGAAATTTTGCCAAATTATTAACTGCTTTCATGGTCATAACTTTGAAGACAAAAAACTATTTTAAAACAACAAAGTAGGTGGGACCACGCCCACAAAAGCTAAAATCTTAATAAAGGTGCTTTTACCTGACCAGTTTTTAGCCGCTTCCAGGGTCAAAACTTTTAAGGCAAGCAGGTAGGTGGTGTGTGCCACCCCATTAAAAATAAATCTATTTTAATACTGTTACTTCAACTGAACAAACTTTTTTTGAAGTCGTTCACATTCGCAAGTTGTCTAGCTAGGGTCAAAAGGATTTTAAAAGGTTAAGTGGCATCTAACTCACCACTTCCCCTTCAACTCATAAAATCGTTTATCCTTTATGAATATCTTTGGTATCCCGAGCATTACTTAAGCCATAGGTTGTGATAAGGGTTGTACCTCCCATACAAACCGAGGGAAGAAAATATTTTTTAATTTTTTTACTAATTTAATCCATAGGACTAAAGAATTTTTTTGATGTTTGCGGAATTTTATGTTCCCTTTCTAAGCCCTTCAACATTATTCTGCTCATTTTTACACCTTTTTTGCATTGTAACAATGTTTTTACAGTTAAAATAAGAAAATTTCTTAATTTTGTTTGAGATGTCCCAAAAGGAAGCCAATATTATTTTGTCCCCCATTAGCAAAAAAATCCACATTGTGGAGCAAAACAAGTACATGTTTGTACCTACAAACAAATTAGTGCATAAGACTGAATACAATAATGCAAATAAAAACAAGTAAGAGCGCTATATTCGGCTGTGCCGAATATTATATACCCTTCACATTGGTCTTTAAATATACCCAGCCGAGTAATTTTTTACTGCAAATAATATAATAAAAAACCTTGTGCGAGTTTCAAAGTCCATAGAAAAAATAACAAAATTTTAACGTTCGTATGAATAATAGAAATAGATGAAGAAGATTTGAGGTCGAGAGTTTTAAAAGTTTTCAACATTATTCATATTTAAAGGTTAATAAAACTTGTTAAATGTTCTAGTCCCCCTACTCTTCTCCAACTTTTTCTCCAAAATGTATGAATTATTTGATTATTACTTTTTGTAGAATATTCGAAGTCGATAGCTGTTATAGTTTTCCAGAAGTAGTGTATCGAAAATTTTATAAAAATCGTTAATTTGTATGGGAGCTACCCCTTCTTCACCCCCCGCCAAAAAAATTGTTTTTCTTTGAAGCGTAGGCCTTGTTGTCCAATTGCTTTTTGTAGAACATTTGATTACATTTGAAAATTTCGTACAAATCGTTTATTTGTATGGGAGCTACCCCTCTTTATGCCCCCACTCAAAAAAATTTTTTTTCAAAGCATAGCCCTTGTTGTCCACTTACTTTCTGTTGAACATTTGATTTCGATATCTCTTATAGTTTCTGAGATATAGCGTATCGAAAATTTCATACAAATCGTTAACTTGCTTGGCAGGTACCCCCTTTTTTGCCCCACTGAAAAATTTTTTTCCTTGGAGCGTAGCCCTTGATGTCCTATTACTTTCTGTTGAACATTTGATTTCGATATCTGTTATAGTTTCCGAGATGTAGCGTATCGAAAATTTCATACAAATCGTTAATTTGTATGGGAAATGCACCTTTTTTTGCCCCCACTCAAAAAAATTTTTATTAAAAGCATAGCCCTTGTTGTTCAATTGCTTTTTGTAGAACATTTGATTTTGATATCTGTTATAGTTTCCTAGATATAGCGTATCGAATATTGCATAAGAATCGTTAATTTGTATGGGAGCTACCCCTTTTTTTGCCCCCACCCAAAAAATTTTTTCTTTGCAGCGTAGCCCTTGTTGCCCAATTACTTTTCGTAAAACATTTGATTTCGATATCTGTTATAGTTTCCGAGATATAGCGTATCGAATATTTCATAAAAATCGTTAATTTGTATGGGTGCCTACTTTAAGAGTATCCGTTCCAAGTTCTGTGGCAATAGTGACTTTACTTACTGAGATATATAGGGATAAATACACAGATTTTGTCCTAAAAAAATGGGTTGTTTTGGGTTTTCGCTTATATCTCGGTCAATAGTAAACCGATTTCGCTGATTTTAAATAGCGATTGTTATAGGGATATTTGTAATCGTTTGACACCATTAACTGGTGTATCTTTTTATTTGACTCCGGAAACTTGATTTCAACAGACGGACAGACAGAAACACAGAAAGACAGACGGACATGGCTATATCAACTTCCCTATCTATAAGGATCCAGAATATATATACTTTATGGGGTCGCAAATGGATAATAAAGAAATTACAAACGGAATGACAAACTGATATATACCCTTATCACTATGTGAAGGGTATAAAAATAAAAACGGGGCAGATTAGATCCGTTTAAAAATCAACGAAATAATGACTATCCAAACATTTTCAAAACCTCTTATTATTATATTGTTGTAAAAGTCATATTTCAACAGAATGGCGACCCGAACCCCTCATTTTTTTATAAACATTGTGAACAAGTCCAGTAAAGCGGGCAGGGTAGAGCTATTAAAATTAATTTCATTTTTTTATATTTCTTTTACTATGATTAAATTGTTATAATCATGTTGTGCTGCAACAATATAAAATTAATTAATTTAATTGTAGATATAAATTTTTTAATGCGTTTTTATTTTGCAATCAACAATTTTGTCGCTGTAATGCAATTCAATTTAAAAACACTTTTTGTAAAACGTTGCTTTAAAAAATAGCATTCGGTTCTTATCGACTTTTATAAATATGTATGTATGTATGTATGTATGTATGTATGTATGTATGTACATGTTTATTAACATATGTATGAGAAAAACGCTAATATTTAAATCTTAAAAAAGCACGTTTTTGGATTTTTTATAAAATTAATTTTGTGTAACTTATATTGATTTAAATATATATAAAAAAACATATGTTTGAAACTAGTAGGATTGTTTAAGTTTGTCAAGTCCAAACATATTTCTTCTACCCGACACACAATTTATTTTAGAGTAAGTTACAATACATATTAAATGCAAATTTTTGCAGGACTAGAAATTACCTCGCTACTTCGTAAGTGCAGTTTTTTTAAATAAAAAAATAACTAAAAGTGAAAGAGTATTATAAGAAAATTTGGCCTTAAATTGTATAGAAACCATCTTAACTTCAAAAGCACAAAAATGGAAAAAAATTATTTTGTGACAGCATAACTAAATTTCGACATCAATCTGACTTAAAAGTCCTTAAATTCATATTTGCAGATTTTTAATCTCAAAATATGCAAAAAAAAATATGTGCAAATTACTCTTTGACCACCTTACTGACTTTAAACGCAGTCTGGGTAAATCCCACTTTTCTAGACTCCTAAATTTTATATCTTAAAAAACAAATAAAACAACAAATTTATTTTTTGACAATCTTATTGATTTTCGCCCTCAATCCGGGCCAGTATTTTTTAATTAAAGGTTTTGAATCTAAAAAAAAAAAATAAAAAAGTACCAAATACTTTAATATTTTATCCACTTTGTTGACTTTTGGACTAAATAGAGGTCTGCAGCCCTTATTTAATATTTATTTATGCATTCTCTTAAAAAATTAAATAAAAGTACCTTAAAGGTACCAAAATAATATACAAATTTACCCTAAGCGGTACAAAATTTCTAAAAAGTACCAAAAAATATTTTACTGTTTTTAAAAGATCCTTCTAGTCTTTATTAGTTTTAAAGTTACAAAAAGTACCTTAAAAGCACCTTAATATAACTTTTAAGCTATTTTACCCCCTGGGGTCTAAAATTTAAAACAGGGCAAAAAATTATTAATTTTTTTTATAAAAAGTACCACAATATAATTTATACCCAGATTTTTATCCCTTTGGGTTTTAAATTTCAAAAAAGTACCATAAAGCTATTCATATTTTTTAAAACCTGTTTAACAAAATGTTCACTATGACGTTATCTTTATTGGTTTCAAAGTTACAAATAGTACCTTTAAAGCACAATCAAATAAATTTTATTCGGGTACTTGTCGACCGCAGCTTTAGTTATGTTTCTATTCTTATTGGTTTAGAAGTAACAAAGTGAAGCAAAGCGGTTTTAAAATATCCTGTTTTGCAAACTTGGGTTAAAAATTTCCGAATATGCCGGATACGGGGCCCACTATTCCTTGAGTAGAATACAATACTTTGTGAATTTTAATTTTACCGTTAATGGTTAAGTAGATGGAAACTTTCTGATTTTTCCCTATATGGGTCGCCTAAGTAGAGTTATATATCAGGAGACGTTTCGGCAGTCAGAGTTTTAAGTGTCTAGGTTTGGGTGTACAATGATAAATCTGTTAGTTCATCGGTGTTTAAATTTGCTACGACAATTGGTAGTATAACGCATAAACGTATGTAAAATTTTGTGATTAGAGAGAGTTATATTCGCGTCAGTTGTACACTAAAATGTGACTTAAAGGTACTATTACTTCTTTCGCTGATAACAAAGTTTTAAAGTACTTAAAATAATGTTATTTTAGCAAACCAATAATTAAACTTACCTTTAAGCTGATAAACTGGACTGCCAACTGGGGTCTTTTCCGACAGGCTAAACCGACCCATATCACCAGAACCAGGTACAAAATGTGGTGGTTGATTTATATGCTCACATTTAACTAAACATATCACGCACAGTGTAACGATTATAAAACAAACCATTGAGCTCATTCTTGTTTTAACTAAAAAGTGGTCAGACGACCACCGCCAGTCTGCTTTTAACATTTTAGAGCTTTTTTAATTTTTTTTCAATGATTTTTTGAATTGTTGATGTTTGTTTTAGTATTAATTTTAATTGTTAAAAACTTTTAATACCAAAATTACTTGCTTATAAATTTAATCACTGTTTTTTTAATAACATATGCTTGCTTTTATTAATATTTATATAAAAATTCCTAATTTATAATTATTTATTTATTATTTTTTTCGTTTTACTTTTGCTGGCTCCGCTTTTGCTAATTAAAAAAATTATGTGATATTAAGCTCATTTTGTAGTTTTGGACTCTAGCAGTCTATTGTTTTCAACAATTTTGTTAATAAAAATTATTTAAAAAAAGAAATATTGAAAGAGTTTCTATTGTTCAAAATTTTTTTATTTTTTTTAGTAAACGAACGTGTTCTAACTGCTAAAACACAAATTCAATAAATTTTTGTTTGAAAGTTATATTATTCATTCTGGTTTTAAGCACGAAAGATTTCTTTAACAAAATAAATTTATTGTTTTTGCAAATAATTGGAAATATGTCATAAAATTGAAAAAACTAGCTAATAGATTTTGGTGGTACTACAGTATTTTGTTTATTAAAAAATAACCCAAAAGTAGTGAAAAAGTACTTGGTTTAATTGATGAATTGGACATAGTAACGCCAAGATCGTTAGTACTGCTTGATGCTTATTTTAAAGACAAAGTTCGAACAGCAAAATTCTCCTCTGGATCCGCGCATGGTATTACATACATAGGAGGTCAAAAGTTAAGCACTTAGCATGCAGCTCTGCGGTAAAATCATGTTATGGCAAGTCCCTCGGGGAAGCGACCGGCACATTAGTTACCGCATTAGCAGTGGACTTGGATATAAAAGGACTAAAAAAATTAACCAAAAAGATGACCTCATTTTCCCCATCAAATTTTTAATATTTTATGCTTTTTAGTAGATACAGGGTGTCTGGTGGCAGATTTATATTTCCAAACTTAAATTAAAAACGTAATAATTAGCAAAAAAGTTTTATTAAGAGCAGTGAACGCTTGAATGGAAATGTCCATATGTCTTCCGTTAAGTTGAACACACTGTTCAAAACGAAGCCTTGTGTTCTGCGCCACACGTTGCAGTAAACTTGGTTCAATTGAGCTAATTTCTCGCCGAATATTTTCTTATAAAGCCAAAAGAAATCAAAGTAGAGTCATAAAAAATATTTCAGGGAGTAAGATCGGGTGACTACGGTGGCAATGGTATACCCCCAAAGTGGCTGATCAGTTTTTGGGGGAAATTTCCCCGAAGCAATTTCATCGAAGCTCTTGCTGTGTGTGCAGTCGCCACATCCTGTTGAAACCACGTGAATAATAAGCTCGCAGGTTTGGCAAAAAGGATCCCGTAATCATGCATCGATAATTTCCACAGTTGACATTCGTCGCCTGGCCTTAAGAATTAAATAAATCGTCCAATTATCCCATGCGTAGTTAAGGCACACCAAAGAGTTACCCTGGAGCAATGCAATGGCTTTTGATGTTTTAGAGAGCAGTAACGGGAGTTTTGCTTGTTAACGTGGCCGCTTAGGTAAAAATTAAAGTCACTTTGTCTTAGTTCTTAAATGATTTCAATTTTAAAGGAATGGAACTTCAGATACTTTTTTAAAATTTCATGAATAATCGCTCTTGGAAGTCCCAGTGAGGCTGTTCTTTTCTGTATTGAAAGTCACAGATTTTTACGCAAATTGCTTTAAGCCAGTTCAATATTTTCGGATCGGCTTAGAATTTCTGCAATCACAAGTGATTTAGTTTACATTCGAATAATTACGTTTTCACCGAATACTGAACTTTGAACAAAATTTGCGACGAATAATTACGTAAAAATCATTACTTGTAAAAAAGGTTTCTACAGCAAATGCGCGAAACTCACTCGACCCACTCGCGGCATCGTGGCTGATATATCCGCATAATGGAAAATTCAAACGGCGCTACCGTCCCTCCAAACCATTTATTACTTTTTGAAATAATCGTATTTAAAAATATAAATTTGTCGCTTATAACACGATTGGTCCAACGACAAATACTTTAGGCTTAAACAAATATGAAATCTTTGCTAGAGGTGGGTTGTTCATGAACGAGGTTTTTCAATTAAATAGTTTAGCAGAATAAACAATATGAACTTGTTCAGTCTAATAATTATTATATAAATTTTTTGATTAATATAGTAGTTAACGCCAATTCAGAGGATTTTTTATGTCAAAAACCAAATTAAAGTTAATATAATTTTAAAGCCATAAAACAACACTTGCTTACGGTAAATAAAGGGTCAACAAAAATGTTCAACAACTAACAACTGTTAAGCTGGAGGTCCATACCATACGTTATATGCGTGGCTCCGTTCTATGCGTATCATATTTCTGTACGTTTTATACGTTTGTTTTTGCCAAGTTACATGCAATACGTTTTGTGCGAAAAGTGAAGAGAAGAGAAATCAGATTTTCTTCATTACACTTACATAAATAAAAACACAACAGAGATGACACTTAAAATATAAAAGTAGTCGATAAAAACAATTTTAACTTTGGCTACAAAATATTTGTGTTGAAAACTTATTTTTAAGGAAATTTATTCTTAAAATTATTTGCAAAATTTATAATAAAAGCATTTTCTTTCATAACATACTATTTTTAACACAAAATATACCAAAAATATAATCTACCCATACACATATTTTTTTGATTGCATTTAAAATTTGTCATCACTGGATAACAAAACCATCTCTCATTTTCTCATTTCGCATGCGACGTATGAAAAAGTAGAAAGTAAACCTACTTTATCCGTTACTTGCGCCGATGCGTTCTATGCAATTTGTTATGTTTCTTGCCACATACAACTACACTGATTTTACTTTTGTGAGAGTCGGAGAGAACGCACAGCGCATAGAACGTATGGTATGGACCTCCAGCTTAAGTAAACAACTGAACAAAAAGAGCAAACGAACGAATAAAATTGGTCAATCACTTAAAGGAACAATTTCGCCCAACTGTAATCTGTGCTAATATTTGTGCCTTAGGCAACAAAAACGATCATTGTTCGTTTATATGTTGATCATATTATGACTTTTGAAAGTAAAGATAAAGGCTTTTGTTACATAGTAGAGTGGGACAGAATTGAAATGTTTTGGAAATAATTTTGTCATATCTCAAAATAGCCGAGAAGTATTCTAGCTTACAAACATTTTATTATAACGAGCTTTAAAATAAAAAAAAAATTTAATCCAACAATTGCCAAAAAAAACTTATAAATATCCCAAAGCTGATATTTTGTAGAATTTTGCCATACCGCTCCAAAGAGGGGTCCGTTATAAATTACTTTACCGACTTTAAAAATTTAAAAAAGCGTTTCCAAAACCGGTTTTTTTTTATCCGCAGTTTTGGAATTTTAGAAAAAATGTCTTAATTTTTCTAAAATAGTTCAAATTTCCTAGGACCAATCCCTAAATATATTGATTAAAATAAAAAAAATTTTTATGACTAATTTTTGCTTTTATTATTTTATTTTATTTTAATTCATATTTAAATTTCTTTTTATTTAAAAGAAATATATTAATTTTTTTAGTAATGTTAAAAGAAAATTTTTTTGAGAAAGCAAGTTTTTATACAGGTACTAGCCGAGTAGAATGAATTTTCGAGACCAACTATGGAGTTCAAAGATTACTGTTAATGAAACTTCGTAGCTGGTTTCGAAAACACATTCTACTCAGCTAATTTTTTTTCCAAAACAAAACAAAAACAAAAAAATTCAGAAAAATCGATAATGTATTAGACCCGATTTTTTAATAAAACTGGGCCATGGTTTTAAAAAATTCTAACTATTAAAGTTAAAATTAAACAAATTATAAAATCGAATGAAAAAAAAAAAACTACATATTTTCATGTCTAGAGTTTGAATCCTTTTGCGACTTTATAGCGCCGACCCTGAGCTACGGGGGGCTATAAAAAGCTCAAGCTTAACACTTCAATGCTATGTTAATGTAAAATTTTTTGCCCCTCAAAGTTATTTCCAAAAAATCAATTTTGCTCCACTATGCATAGTAGCTATTTAGCTGGTGAAACAAAACAAAGAAGGAAATCATGTCAAACTAATATCGGTAGCACGTTTGTCTATCTTTTTTTAAATAATACTTCAAACACCAAAAAATTCTTCAAATAAGAAAAAAACTATGTTAATAGAATGTGTTGTTAACAAAAAATAAATTATTTTTTTTAAATTCAAATACTGCATTCAATCAGTGGTATTGGTAACAAATTTTAAGCTCAAGGTTGAATGAGACTTTTAAATGCATTTGCAGGCAGTAAATTTAGTAACCCGCATGCTGTAAACAAACATTAATAAATTAAACAAACAAATAAAATAAATATTTTTAAGCCTTCTAAGCTTTTTTTTTCAATTTATAACACAAAGTGATTTATATGTGGTTGATCACACCAGCTTAATTCTCAGGCAAAATAAAATTTAAAATTTTTCAAAAACTATGGCAAAAACAGCTAATATTCCAATTACTTGAATTTTTTTAATTAATCTAAAAGAGTTTATTAAGGAATTTCTAAAACAAAATATTACGTCGTTTTTTTGCTGTATCCTCTAGAGAAACATCTTATTTAAAATTTCAGCAACTTAAACAAATAACAATAATTTAATTTAATTTTATATTTATCACAAAACACGTAAATAATAAAATTTTACATTTGTCAGCCCAAAACTATTGCAGATTAAAATTTAAACACACAGTCACGATTGCTGCATACACAAAGTATTTAACTTCAAATTCAAGTTGTTATTTTAGATTAACAACTGCACTTCCGGTTTTATTTTTTACAAAGAACTATTTAAGATAATTTTGAAATTATGCATAAAGAGCACCATACCTTTCTTCAACAATATTTTTTCATATTTTATTTACTCTATGTAATTCTTTGAAATTTTGAACGAAACTATTTTACACATTTGAATTCTAAGGGCCATTATTACAACTTCGCGTTAGCTTAAAGTGAGATTTTATCGCTTGAATAAAAACATTTTCATTATTACAACTTTCTTTTAACTTAAAAATGAGCGATAAATTAAAGGCAAGTTCGTCTTGGCGGTAAGTTTTACAAGGAGGATTTATGTTTAAGTTGCCATATTTTCTTATTTTAATATGGTAGCACTATCCGTTACACAATTTTTGCTTTTCAAAATGTAAACAAAAGTGCGTCGTTGCCACTACAATCTTATTACTCCTTCAAAAGTAGTCGGTAATTGCTAACGGTATTGCCACACAATAAGAAATATGTATTTAACTTTACCGGCAAGTTGTAATAATGGAAATTTGCTAACGGCCACTTTATCGCCATGTTCTGTTAACGCTACCATTTACTACCGCCAACTTTGTCGCCAACTTGTAATAATGGCCCTAAGACAGAAAAACTTTCAGTTTATTTAACGTTAATTATATAGAAACTTTTTTTTTTGTTCTTTTAACTTTCTTTCACTTTGTCTTTTCTAAGTGCGTGTGTTGCAGTATTTCCTTATTTTGTTTTAAGCTAAAAGTGCTCTATATTCACACGTTCTATTTTTCTTTTCCAAGTAAGTATGAGCAATATGTGAACCTGTAATATTGAAATGATCTCGTCCGTTTGTTTGTCTTTAACGTAGGTTGTCTGATAAGTAATTATGTACTTATCGTTAAAAAGGTAACATTACTGACGGAATAAACCGTATCAAATTGTTAAAAAAATAGTGAAACAGTTTATAAATGGATTTGAAAATTTTAGAAAGAGGGTTACAGCCGTGCACTGTCCGATTAGGGCTAGGAGTCTGCTCTTTGCGATACTCCATGTTATTGTAGGCTGTATGAGAATGAGGAGGATAAAGCATGCTGTCTGCTCTTTCATCTCTCAAAAACCATGGGATAGAATGGTTGGGTAAAAGACTAGGCGATGTTTCGTAGTTGAAACTGAAAAAGATCATTGGGCTTATCATGGGCAAAGCGTGGCAAGGGGATAGGAAAAGAAGTGGGAGTTTTCGCAAGGGTACTTAAATTGTTTTCTTTTTTTCTCAGTCAAAGACTATCTTTTTAATTCTATTTTAGTTTATAAAAATAATGTAATTTTTTCCTCTTGAAGACGCACAACAGATCTCCGAGTCTTAATGTATGAAAGCATGTGATTTAATCGATCTCCCTTTGCAGCCTAACTTAACCTTCTTAATTTAAAACCAAGTTCAAAAATTTAACTTGATTTTAAATGGATTAAAAACCCTCTGTGAATGCAACAAATCTATTGATTTAAAAATACCATCGGACCTAAACCTGACTGAGTTTTTAAACAGGGGAAGTAACGGGCTAGAAAATGGAAAAAACCATTTAAACTGTTTAGTATTTTCCAAAATATGGCTGAATTCCAAAACGCAGTTTGCTTTGCATTACAAATTTTCAACTTCTTTCCTTATACACTTCCATGACATTAATATAGCTGTAAACACTCATTTGGAAGTAGAAGATATTATCAAAAACCTCACCTTTGCTTTCAAGAAAAACTTGAAATTTTGTGATTCAAAGCAAACTGCGTTTTTGAAATCAGCCTATGTTACATTTTCTATAAATTAAAAGTAATTTTTCCTTTTTTTAATTGATACAGCCTTAAATGCATTAATATATATAAGCGAAAAGGAGTTTGAAGCAGATAAGAATAGGAAAAAATAAAAAGCCAAACAAAAAGTACTTTTCTAATATGTTGATACTTATTCGTATTTTTCGATTTAGTAAGTCAAGATATCCGAAACTAGGAATTTTCGGCCAAGGTTAAGGCAGAAAATGAAATAAGTGGAAGCTTTTTTAAATAACTTTAATTTAGTGAGTTTATTAGTGTGAAATTAGGGATTTTTTTACTTAGTCTGAAGTAAAGTATTGAAAGATTGTGCAAAACCTAGAACCTTTTTCATTGCACTTTCTTGCTGTCCTCCGTTTTTTAAATTTAGCAAGCACCCGGGATAACCCATTAACCCATTTTTAAGGAAAAAATCCACGCATGCATCTCTATATATGTACATATTTCAGTCGCTATAATCGCTGTTTGTGGTAACACGGAGGTTTAAAAAGCCAAACACTAATTTTAGAAAACAAGTTTTAAGGACAAAAGAATGAACTGATTTTATAAAATTTATTATCCGCTATCAGACGGAAACTGTAAAGGCAATTCCATATGATGTCTATATTATAAAGTAAAAAGGTGGCTGGATTAGAGCACGGAAAACGTACGATTTCCGTTTAATCTTCGATATGCTATATCTCAGAAAGCATAACATCTATCGACATTAAACCTGTTACAAACACATTTTTATATTTAGATTTAGAAAAAAATTGGCAGAAGAAGGGGTACAGGGAAAGATTACCCTCATATCAGCATTTCTATTCTGTGAATTATTTGAATCACAATGTCTCAAAAGCTATAAGAGCTGTTAACTCCTTTTTAGCTGAAAAGTGACTCTAAAATTTTTAACTTTTAATTTTTAGCTACAAAAAGTTTTTTAAGTCTTTGAAATAAAATTGTTTATAAAAACTTGTTTTATTAAAAGCCAAATAATTTTTAATATGATTTTAATATTTCGACATACATATTTTCTAGCCAAAATTTGCTCAACTAAGCCGAATTTAATCGCCCTACACATGTAGCTATGATTTACACAAAAATGCTTCCATATACAAACACAAAAACTCGAAAAATTAAACAACAAATTCACAACTTTTTACGGATGCTGCAAACGATCATCACTAGAGAAAGAAAGCAAAAAAAGAACTGGGTTTAACAACAAAAACTACACATTTTATTTATTTTTGTATTTCTTTGTTGACTTATTTTGCAAACTCATAAAAAATAAAAACTCGTTTTAGTTTTAAGAGAAAAAACCAGTAATTTTTATGATGAGATTGACTTCTATTTGATGGTGTATGAAGAACAACAGCATTTTTGAACATTGGCTTTGTTAACAACATATTGCCAACAAACAACCAAAAATTCTTCATAAAATTTTAAAGACTGCTAGACATACGAACGACACTTAATCGATTTACTCTTAGAGAAAAAACTCTAAAGCAACAACAACAACAACTTTAATAAAACAAAAGAAGATTCAGTGGTTTCTTGGTAATTTTAAAGTAAAAAGCAAATACCAATTTCACCAATAATGACGTTCATGATCATGGCCAATACCAAAATTATCATCATTAACTAGCATCGTCATCGTTTAAAAGAATAGAAAAAGATATACAGAAATAAAAAGACGAAATCAAGGTGTATCAATACAAGGTGGTAGCGCAAGTAATATAAATACAGCACTAACAACCATATGGCATATTTACACTGGACATCCGCGGAACAAGCACATAAGCAAAAAAATTTTTAAACAAAACAAATAGTAGATCCAAAAGGAACGTTCGAACTTAGAGTTCGGTAAAAAGTAGTTTTCGGTACATGATCAGGGTTACCGTACACCGATCGGCCCATCGCACATTAGGTAATTTAACTTGTTTTCTTCGTCAAAAATTCATTTCTTTAAAGATACAAATTTTACACCTTTTTGACCGTCTAGCGATTTGTCAGATCAATAGGTTTAATGCAGAATATCCACTGTATTTTTTCTGGTTTGAACGGGTTTTCAACATAACCTCAAAAATTATTTTTTGTAAATTAAGACCTTAAAATTTTGGCCGTTTTGAAATTATAAAAAAACATAGAGAATGATGTGTTTCTTATTTTTCTGTATAATAATTTGCAAGGACCAATTTCTACCGATTTTTGATATATATGCTCTTTTGCACAAATTGCCTGCTTGAACCATTCCAAACCGGCGAATGTCTTGTCTAAGGGTAAAATCATAACTGACAAAATTCGATTTAAATCGAAATTTACTCTATCGATCTAGTTGCCAATGCTTTTAATGTAGGAATTTTATTAAGAATTTTTTAATTTCGATTCGAATCGAATGGGGCGATTTGGCCCCTGCTTACTATTTTATGCTTTACAAAAGAGTTTACTAGCTATGCCTACTTTTTTTTCGCTCGAAAGCAATTAGTTATAAAAAGTATTAATAGAATCATTATGGCAAAATATCCTTTGATTCACTTTAAAGAAATAGTTGAGCTCGTGTGTTTTTCCAGTTAAAAAAGGGTTTTTTTTTGTTGCAGCTCTTATCAACCACCCTGCAGTTTGGCTTAATTAAAATTTCTTTGCTGTTTAACCTTTACTTTTTCGTAACATAACTATTGTTGGCCAGTTTTTAAATTTTTTTCAGATTATTTTCGTTATAGAAAAATAATCTTATAAGAAATAAAAGATCTTTGCACATTTCTACGCACTATTTACAGTTTTGTAGCGATGATGCCCAGAGAGTCCCCTGGGGGGAAACACTAAATAAGTTTAACTTGCAAACAATATTAAAGCCTTAACAATAAGACCAGTTTGAATAAAAATTGTATTTAGCTTTAATGATGGCAGCATTCAAGGTAGGTTTATGCCTGCATTCTCATAAAGAATTTTCTCCCGTTGGGCACCAATGTTTAATAAATAGATACATTCTATACATATGTATGTATGTAGATGTTTTTATTGTTTTCATCAATTTGTTTGATTGATCTTCATCTTATCTGAATGTTAACATGTAATGTAGTTGCTTTTTGGTTTATTTAACATATTTTTTGTTTTTATGAAGAGAAACTCGTAAGACGAATAACGCTATTTTCAATAATTTTTTTAACTTAAACTTTTTGCTTTTATTTAATTAAGAAACAAACGTATATTGCGGTCATACGAAGAAATGGTCATAATGTAAAAGAAGAATCTTTAATCACAAAAACCGTTTAATAAAATTTTAAAATTATGTGTTTGTTTTTTGTTGAATTTTAATTTTTTTTTTTGAAAAATGTGCTAATTTAGCAGATTAATTTTTTATGACTTTGAAATACTTTTTGAATTTTTTTTTCTCATTTCCATTTTATTTTGTTTTTTATTTAAAATAAAATGTAGAAATATCACTTAATTTTATTATTTAAAGCACTTTTGCTAAATACATACTTATGTACGTAAATATTTTTTTATATACATACGTACTCATATACATTTTATTTATTATTTTTTTTTTTTACCAATTTTATATTATTTATTTTTATCTCTCTCCATCATGTTTTATTTCTTTAATATTTGCACATAAAACAAACAAAACTTTTTTATACCCAAAAAACTGGATTTGTGCTTGACCATCATAGGTTTAACGTTTACCTTCTTTCTATAGACAAACATACATATGTATGTGCATAGGAATACAAATATATGTACGTAGTTATTTATGTTTTCTTAACATTTTTCTTACTTTATATTCTTAATTATTTTTTTTTCTTTATAAAACACTTTAACCCTAAAATATTTACAGAATACCGTGTTTGATGCGCTTCAAACGTCTTTACCTTTCGAAATATTCTCAACTAATGTTTACCTGCCTAATTAATATCTGTTAGTTACCTGTTGAATTGTATCTTAGAGTTTTTAAACTCAGCTTAAGGTGAGTTTTGTTGTGAGAGTACTGTACTCTTTGTAATGTATCTTATAAATACAATGCAGTGTTGCCTATATAAATGGGTCAGTGGAAAATTATTGGATAATTTTTGGGATTTTATTACAAAACAGGTAAAAGAGCTATAGCCGGCTCCGTAGAGAATTTTAAAACTGGTTTGAAAGTATTAATTTTAAAATGAAAGAATTACTTTTGGATTTTTTGAGACAAAAAAAGGTTTAAGGGTCATATAGTGAAGCATGGGGGAGGTTTGCAAGTGGCCAAATTATGTCAATTGCTAAAATCGGTTTAAATATTTTTATATATATTTAAATTTAGAACTAATTTGTATGTTTTACATTCTCTTTTGAATTATTGAATTTATTCACTATGTGATTCCCAGCTCAATATAACATATTGTAACGATTATAACTAACGAGTCCTTAAGCGTCAAGACTGTATATAAACAAAATTGTCAATAAATACTCCTACCATGTAATTTATTTAAAACAACGCTAATTAATAACTGAAGTAGCAGTAGAACCTTCTTAAAATTTTGCACACATGTTTAGTTTGAAGAAAAGGGATACTGTCGCACTTAAATAAAACCTTTAGAAATTTTTTATACCTTAATTTGAAATTTAATTTTTTGTCTGGCACTGGCTGAAAAAATTTTAATTATTTAGCAAGGCACATTAAACAAGGTAAACTCAAGGCGAATCCAAAAAATTCGCCCTCTGCATTTCCTTTTTGTGTTTGAACGGTAGAATTTCAGAAAAATTTAAAATTCCATTTAAAATTAATTTTTATTTCGTATAAATGTCAAAATGATTTTAATCAGCTGGGTTCTTAATATTACCTGGTTGAATGTGCCTTGTTATTTAGCTTAAAGATTTGAAAACTTATTTTTTGTTCGCCCAAGGCGAAAATTTAATTATAAAAATAAGGAAAAAAAATTTTAGCCTTATGCCAACAACTATTATTCTGAATACAAATAGGTACTATACTATTTATAAAGCCCCTACACTAAAATTTTCTTACTTGTTGTGTTTAAACTTATTTTTAAAAGGCTCTAAATTAGAAAAATTGGAAAAAAATAATCCGGCAATTTATGTCTTAAAGGGAAGACACATGATCAGCGTCCTTTTCTTTAGCTTTGATATATGTAATTGTAACACCCGCCACATTTTTAAAAAATTTTTTAATAGCAATGAAATATATAATAATTTTTAAAATTTTTTTTAGAGAACTTGTACTAAATACCATCAAAACACTACTCCTACAGTACTTTACATAATACGAGATAAAAATCAAAGTTTTCAAAAATAAAATTTGTGGGGTGGTCTACCTTATAAACTCTAATTTGAAAGTCTACAGTAAAGAGTCTTCTAGTAGCCAATTTGAGTAAAAAATATGTATAGCAATGACTAAACGTTCAAAAGCATTCTTAACTTGTTTTTAAAGCTAAGTATCTTTTAAGTAACAAATTTTAAATGTTAGATTTATAACCAAAAATACAAGTAAAATAATTACACATGTCACAATAAAATTGTCCATGTATGATTTTTAAAAGAGAATTAATTAGCTTAAGAAATTAACACCATTATGGAAATTTAATGTTGACAAATTATAACTAAAATTTGTGCGTATTTAGGTGACACCATTTTCCTTGTTATAACTTTTAACCAGTTGAGATTAGAATTAAGCAAAAACTTTTTTTCAATTTATATTTATAAAACATTTTTTTGTCACATAAGGCAAATCAGTAGTCAGCGTGTTTTATATAAAAAAATTATTTTGTTTTCATATTGTATTTCTTGTTAAGTTTTTACCGGTTTTTTATTTAGAATGAAAGAGCAAAATAAAATTAAAATATTGTGAATCATAAACTTGGGTTAAAACATGTATGGAAAACAAAAGCATACTTTTAGGATCAAAAAAAATGGGGGGTTATGTTTACGAAAAAGTTCAGCTACAAAGGAATGTATGTATGTAGGGATATTTAAGATCATGAAGCACCTTCTTCCTCTTCCTATCACATCGTAACGCGCTTTTATTTACAAAATTGGGACTATGATAAAAACGGGAAAATTCAATAATTAAAGTATAAAAATTTAGTGTTAAAAAATATATAATAATGTACGATAAGGAATTATTTTGTCATAGACGAACATGCTTAATAATTGTTAAAGGTTACAATGAACTTATTAAGCGTTATGATTCTAATAAGAGCTAATTTTTATTTTTGACTTTTTATTTCATTTTATTGATAAAAAAATAAAAACTTGTTTTTAAAAAAGGTTTTTTTTTTCTTTAAGTTTTATATGTTCATAAAATTTACTTTATCGTTGGCTTAATATAGAAAGGGCGTATCTCAATTAAATTTCAAAAATTTTTTTTGCTTTCCCTGACAAATAAAAAAATTCAAAATTTTAATTAAAAAAAAGCTATGAAAAAGTAAATAGACACTGAAAGAGCAAAATTTATACTCACAATGACCACATAAAGACCGTGACGGGCGTGACCTTACAAATTTAAGTTTTTAAGAATTAAGACTTCAAGATCTTTTTGGGTAAAATATTTTTTAACTTTAAAATTTTCACGGTATTTGGAAATATGTATTTCTAATCGTATTTGTAACTACATTCCTACAAAAACTTTTTTTCTTAAGTAAACGACTTTATAAGAAAATGTGATGCGGTAACATTTTCATTAAAATGCTAAAAAACAAATAGAAATAATATGTGAACCAGTTTTGTTTATAAATTTACTATTTTAATTCTCTTCTGGACGTTATTTTCATCAAATTATTTAAAAAGGAAGAAGTTGTTTTTTTCTCCAATTTTGGGCCCGTTTTACGTAATTCGACCATATGCTTAGTTAATAAGTAAATCAATTTTTTTCATTTAAATTAAATTTTTTGCTTTTTTAATTAATAGTTACATTAAAACCACTTTATATGAAAAATTTAACGATTTTATGAAATGTCTTTTGTTTCCTATTAAGTAACCAAAAATTTCAGTTACGCCTTTTCTATATTCGGCCCTCGATATAAAAAAAATTTTAAGTTCCCTACGCAATAAAAAAACTTAAATTAAAGCATATATACGGCTTTTCCGAATCTTATGTATCCCTCACAACGTTTAGGGGTTTCATCCCATTTTTTTTCAAATTTTGTATGGCAACCCCCTTAGGCGGTGGAGATAGGAAGTAAGTATGTTCGAGAAATATGTTTACACGGAAAAATGAGGTGCGGTCAGTCTTACATACATTTTACCTATCCTCAGCACTCTAAAAGCTAAAAGAGGGTGTTTATTACAATTTTCTAAACTTTGTATGGAAGCCCCTTTAGGCAATGGCGATAGAGGTTAAGTATGTTTGTAAGGGGAAACTAATGGGGCCGGTCGTACACTTAATTCCTCTAAGACCGACTCTGGGGAAGTTATGAGCGGTTTTACATCATTATTGTTAATTTTGTATTGCTATCCCGTTAGGTCGTGAAGATAGGGGGTAATATTGTTCTAGCGATATATTTGGGAGGGAAAATTAATGGGGGTCTGTGATGCATTTAATTTCTCTAAAGGCGACTCCGGAAAAGTGTTATGCGTTTTACCCAATGTTTTTTTAATTTTGTATGGCAATCCTGTTAGGGTCTGGAGACAGGGAGTAAATATGTTCCACAGAAGTGTTTGGGAAGAAAATTACTTGGGGTCGGTCTAACAATTGACCCTGGTAGGAACACCCCTGAAGCTGTGGGGGCGATTTTAAAAATTTTTCTTTGTATTGCAACCATGAAAGGGGGCGGAAACAGAGTGTAAGTATGTTTCACAAAAAAGTAGGGAGTCAGTCTTATATTGCACCCGTGTAGGTCCAACTCCGGGCCAGTTGTGTTTATGTACAAATTTTAGAAAAAAAGAACAGAGGTAGTCTTGGTTGATGGCTTATACTCGTATCTTTGTCAGTTATCGGAGGATTTTGATGAATTTTAATAGCAAAATTTTCACAAGTATACGTGATGTTTTGATACTACAAACAGTTCCAAGAAATATCAACTTCAATTTCAACAGACGGACAGACAGACATCACTAAGTCAACTTCCCATCTATAAGGATCCAGAAAATATATTCCTTATGGGGTCAAAAATGGTTGTTAAAAAAATTAAAAACGGAATGACAAATTTATATGTATTCTTATCACTAATGTGAAGGTTATAAAAAATCTTTGGCTCCTCCCTTATACTACTGCACCAATACGTTATACTCAATATCAAGTATACGCACAGAGATTTCAATACAAAATATTAATTTGCCCAGAATTTTCAGTACATACATATGTATAGCCAAAGAATATTAAATCGAGACAAACATATAAGGTTAAAAAATATATTAAAAAACTTTTTACTATTTTTATAAAGGAGTTTCTCTATTTCCTTATAAATTATGTCTAAGCATCTGCTAATTTTGTTACTTTATTTTTAAACACCATGCTAGGAATTATCATTAAACGTTAATGGAATAAGTGTCCAAATACTCTTCATGAATATAAAATATTTATTTTTAGGAATAAGGCTGCTTGCATTTTTAGGTTAGTTTAAAGATTTATTTTTAAAATTTAAATTTCTTGTTTTTGTTATTTAGTGATGTGTTGTCCTTAAAAAAGGTGTGCTTTTTATATGTATTACATATGTACATATACATATGCAAACATATTTCTATATTATACTTATGTATTATTTTGTACAAAATAAATACTTCAATTAAAAGACAGACACGTAACAAAAATTGTAACGTAAAAATTGTTTCTACTCGTATTTGGTTTCAAAAATAAAAATTTTTAAATAAATACGTAAATAACTAAGTACATACATACATATGTATGAATGTGGTTTTTTAATAAAATAGTTCATACATATACATATGTATATAATATGGTTATGTCTCCAAGAGAATCTTAAGTAAATAAATTCTACAGTTTTGCTGGTAAACAATATTGTTTTGTCAATAATTCTATCGAAATGTGTGACACATGTCTGTTGCTATATTAATTAAAAAACTAATTATTTTGTTTTTTTTTTTTGTTTTACTTAAGAGTAAAAAGATTTTTGTTGTACAAATATTTTCGGAGCAAACATGTTTAGATTATTTGAAAGAAATGGTTTTTGAAAAACTATACTATGGCGAAAATAATGATCTTTTAAAAAAGACAATGAGCTTGACAGTGTCATAAAGATTGAATTGGCAAACTGGATGGCAGCCTCTAGATCGCTTTTGGTGGTAAATTTATGGATCCTTAACGATTAAAGAAAACTACAGGGTGTCTGGTGGCAAATTTATGTTTTCAAATACTATTATTTCAAAAACTAATACACGGTGCGAAGGCAGGTTGGCACCGTTCAAACTATCGTTTGTGCAGATTTAGCAGTCACGATGCTGCAGTTGTCGAGTAAGCATCGTGGGTTCGCTGTGAAAACCTTTATTTTAGAGCAATGACTCTTACGAAATTTATTGTCCACAATTTTGTTCAAAGTTTGGTATTCGGCGAAAACATAATTGGCAGAGTGTTAACTTAATTTGCGTGTGGGTGCAGAGATTCCGCGCAACTGCTTCGGCTATGAATGTCTCACGGCCAGGGCCCAGCCGATCTCCAAGTACTTCCGAAAACATTGAACTGGTTGAAAGCAGCTTACGTGATAATCTGCGACCTTCAATATGGAAAAGTCTCACTGGGACTTCCAATAGCGAGGATAGACTCCTGCGGCGTCAAGGGTGACGGACTACATGGTAGCGAAACTTGATTTTGGGATCCTGCCCCAAGTACGGTTTCCGGATAGGAACGCACGAAAGGCATCAGAAAAGCTGTACGAGGATTTACAGTCTTCGCTGATGGATCAAAAATAGAGGCAGGCACTGAAACTGGTGTCTAAATAATGGACACGAGAGTATGAATGTCTTACAGGCTTCCAAACGAGTGCAGCGTTTTTCGGGCTGGAATTCTGGTGGTGACAAAGGCCGCGGAATCGATAGATGATATATTAAATAGCTAATAACTTTTAAAAGTATTATTTAAATAACAGGTTCATAAACCATTTATTTTTAATTATCCTGCGGGAAAAGGGTGGTCGGCGTACTTCTCTTGTTACAGGTGAAAAACATGAATTGGACATAAGTTATTGGTCGCGATTGGTTAGAAAGGCACACATAAAGTAACTGGCTTAAAGGTTTTAAAGGGGTTAGGGGAAAAAATATAAATACTGGTCCCTACAAATAAATATACATATGTTTATATATATACACACACGCGTGAATACCAACAAAGTGGATTGAACAGGATCTTGAACAATTAATGCAATATTTGCTGTTATAGGATTGGCCTGTAACCCATTCTGAGGTGTTAGTTTTGAACTAATTGCCCCCTCTAATGACAACGCAAAGTAAAAGTGACAGGATCTCTTCATATAAAGTCCAAGAACTTGAACAAGTCCCTACCGAAGGGAACCGTTCACGTCAATAGTCTTTGACAAGTCTTATTCCCCCTAGGGTACTTAAAAATAGTAGTCTTCGTTATTTTTAACATGTTTTGAAAAATACGCTTCAAAATTTGATAAAAAAAAATGCACTTCTCACCTGTAGGTTAATGGGTATTGAAATACATATCTTTAAAATAATTTTCGTTAAATATATGTTTTAGTATAAATTTTTAGGCAAGTATTGCCCAGTAGGATGACTAATGGACCGTACTGTAGTCTCCAAACTTAAAAAATTAAAGTCAATTTCAAATAGTTCATAAAACAATTGTTTTAAGTTTAATAGAAAAAAAAGTGGGATTTGTGCTGATTTGACTAAGTTTTCTTTTCTTCAATTGTTTTTTCATTCCAATGTATTGTCATACATACATACATACATACATACATATGGATCTATGTTTAATCAAAAACATAAAACAAATGGATGCAAATAAAAAACCTTAACAAAAAGGTTTTTTTTACTATACGTGTTAAGAATTAATTGTGAAACATCATTACCCCGGTAAAATAAATATTATTATTATTATTATAAAGTGTACCAATATAATTTATGCCTACTTTTTATAAACTGCTATCTAGGGTAAATGGCATAAAAGCCTTGCATAAATAAGCAAATTTTTAAAGCCATAATTTGCCTGTAGACTAAATATATATTTTACTCCAAGCTTTTATACACAACTGATAACTTTTTAGTTCTTAAGGCAAAGCAAGGGAGTACTAGAAGGCAAGGAGGTATTTAAAAAATTACCTTTGAACTTAAAAATTCAAAAAAATTTAAACTAATTATTTGACTTTCGACCTTAATCTTATTTTCCAAAATCTAGACTACTGATCGCCACACGAATACATTATTTCAATATGATTGGGTTGGTTGTTTGTTTTTGAACGTAATACGTCATACGTCATAGATATTAATTGTATTTTGAAAACATTTTATGCGGATTTATTTTCCTTTTTCTAGGAAAATTAAGACTCGCAGATGCAAAACTCTACCAGAACAGTGACAGTCATATGACCGACACAGATGATTGGTATTTCGGTCATTATTTTCTATAATTTTCTTAAGAACCATGTGAAAAAATTACCGAATTTTCGTATACGTGTAATCTTGCATCTCACTCGCACCTTCAGAAATAATAGAAATATTGGTCAGAAATGACCGAAAAAAATGTGTTAGTGTTAGTTTTGGTCACCAAATTCTTATAGGGAAATAAACCAAACATTGAATGTTATTTCAAAATTTGCTAATTAAACATTTTGAAAATCTTAAGTGGCCACACTGGTCGCCTGGCACAAGAAATAAATTCTTACTTTCTTAAATGCTCAGAGAACAATCATACGCGTGCGAGCTTTTTGTGGACACTGATATAGACTCATAATCTCTCAAAAAGTACCAAATATGAAAAAAGTACTTTTTGTTTGCTTGGCTGCTTCCGCCGTTAGTATGGTAAAGCGAAATTTACTCCTATTTTCATTTTTCTATTTAGATTCATAATCTCAAAAACTCATAGAAGTATAAGAAAATGACTTTGGAAATTAAAAAGAGCATGTTTTGACACTTAAGTTTATTTTCATATACATATCTAGACTTATTATCTCAAAAAACAGTGTACAAATAATGTAAGAAAGTGTCAATATGGGTCAACAGCCCTTACCCTACGGGGAAGTGGACTGGTATGATACCACTGATGTGAACGGTTCCTAAGGGTAGGGACTGGTTCTAGTGCTTGCACTTTATATGAAGGGAACCTGTCAGTTTTACCCTGCGTTGTCATTGAAGGGGGCAACTGGCTCAAAACTTGTACTTTAGAACGGGTTACAGGCCAATCCTATAAAAGCAACTTTTGCATTAATTGTTTTAAATCCTGTTCAAGTTATTTTGCTTGTATTGACCCGTGTGTTTGTGTGTGTATATATAATAAACAGATGTACATATATCAATATGTAGGGACCAGCATTTCTGTTTTTTCCCCTAACCTCTTCAACACCTTTCAACCAGTTACTTGATGTGTGCCTTTTTAACCGATCACGACCAATAACATTTGTCCAGTTCATGTTTTGTACCTGTAGCAGGACGAGTGCGCCGACCAATTGACCCACATTTCCCGCAGGGTTACAAATATGTTGACGTATTTCAAAGACCTTATTTTTTAGAAATTTTTAAGGTTAAATGTTATTTTGCAGACTTTGGACCTATAAAAAATATTGCTATTTGATTATGATTTGACAGTTTTTATTTTTGTTTTATACATCAGAACAGAAAAAATATAGTTTGGAAAAGGCCTTGGTAATTACATTAGTAGTTTTAATTACCAAAATGGGTTTAAAAATATACTTTGTACAATATTTGTAAAAACCTTAAAAAACATACAAATTTTGTTTTCCATTCTGGCTTAAGTTCATTAAATAATTTCTATTTATTAGAAGAAATTAAAATTTTCCGTTAATGTTGAAAGAAACTTTTATTTGAAAAAAGCTGTTTTTTTCTATCAATACTAGCCGAGTTGAATGCATTTTTAAAAGTTATTATTCAAATTTGAGCAAATGCGTGGTAACTAGTTATTTAAATGCGTTTGGCAGCACATTTGTAAGCAGAGGTCATGAATTTTAGAACAACTTCAATTAATATAGCTAGTTTACTTGTTCACTTACTAAGTAAGCAAATGTTTTGACGGGGTGTTTTAATTTAATTTAACAAATATGTGTGGACACATATGTACAAGTTCTTTGTTATTTCAAGCTCAGACTTGACAACATCTCAAGTAAATAGAATAATATTTGTTGCTTTATTTCTTAAAATACTTTTGAAATTTTTACAATAAAAAGTAGGTATCTGGCAATAATTTAAACTAAAAGTTATTCAAACTAGGAACGCAACAAGTTAATTATCAAATTAAATCGAAATGAGTTTAATTACTGTGTTAATCCTTAGCCTTCTACTGGCATTGACTGTAGTTCAAGTTAATGGAGGAAAGGCTGGTTCTCCCAAACTCTGTTCAAAAAAGAAACAGGCTAAACAAATTAAGGCAATTCTTGATTTTGTTGAGACAAAAATGATACCCAAAGGTTATTTTGATGACTACAAACAACCGATGAGAGAAGTATGGCAAGCTCAAAATGCAATGATGACCGATGAATATGCATTTTTCGAAGATACACTTAAGGGGCAATTAAATATGGAAAATAAAAAGGAATTAAAACGTTTAAGTCAAAAATTGTGTTTTGTCAAGGGACCTATGTTGCGGTAAGTTATACAGCTTCGCATATATAAGAATTTTTAAATTTTCTTTAAATTTGTTTAATTTTTCCAATCAACTAGAGAGCCTAGGACTGATCTTTGCTCAAGAAAGAAAAACAAAGTGTGGTCTCTCTTAAAAAAAATAAAAAAATCTCAAGATTTTATAAACAAAAATGAGAAAAACGAGCAAACCTTAAGCAAAACAGAACTAAAAAAATTACAAAACAAAAGAAAAAAATTTTCTGACAAATTTTTATTTTTGATTGGGGTAGTGTCAACAATGAGGCGAATGAATTGCAAGAAAGAACTAAGCCTTTTCGATGTTAGTGTATAAACGAGGTTCTAGATTCTACTTATTCGCTTATTTCCAAATACATTTGTGGTTACAAGCATGAACCGCCTTACTTAAATATAACAAAGAACGTTAAATTATTCATTATGAAATAAAAGCATAAGTTGTTCTTAACTTGAAAAATTAACATTATTATTTTGCAGTAAAAAATTAGGGTAGTGTCCAAAACAAATTTCTAAATTTAAAATTAGTTTTTCAAACGAAATTTTCATTAAAAAAACAGTTTTTGAAGTCTACTTTAAATTAAATTTTTTTTTGGATACGACCCTTAAATTTCAATGATTCAATTTTCAATTTAACCCAAAATATTTCACTGTTTTATATAATATAATATACTTATTTACATATACATATATACTTTTTTCCTAAACCATAATAGAAAATTTTTTAAAACCGTTTTCGAAAATTTTAAATTAAATTATCTCAAAGGTATGCTCTTCGGCTTAGAACATAATCGTCTTGGGACGATTTATATGTATTTTTTTATTGTAGAAAAAAACAAACTAAATATAAATCGTCCCAAGACAATCCCTATTCGGACTCGAAAAACAGCATAAAGTATGTATGAAACACTTGCATATATGATTATGGTATGGTATGGTTACTCTATTACATAACCCAAGGTATTTAATTTTCCTATAATTATTTTGAAACAGTTTATTTGCGATTTCTGGAAAGTTAGGTGTATATTAGAATAATGATTAAAGTAAATAACAGTTTGCCATTCCAATTGTAATTATTATACCCTTCACACAGTAATAAGGGTAAATATCAGTTTTTCTTTCCCTTTGTAATTTCTTTATTAACCATATGCGACCCCATAAACTTTACATATTCTGGATCCTTAAAGATGGGGAATTTAATATAGCCATATCCATTTGTTCGTCTGTTCAAATCAAGCTTCCGGAGTCAAAAAAAAAACGATACGGACCAGTTATTGGTGGTAAACTTTAGTAAATGTCCTGGAGACTATTGCTATTTAAAATCAGCAAAATCGGTTTACTAATGAGCGAAATAAAAGCGAAAACCCAAAATGACCTATTTCATCATTACCCCAGTAAATGTTATCATTCTTGCCACAAAATTTGGCACGGATACCCTTAAAATAAGGACCTAAATAAGGGAAAAGTTTTTTTCAGATAGGATTAGTGGAAGTGGCATTTCCCCATTAATTGCCCAAATTTTGTGAAATATTTTATGCGCTAAATCTTAGAAACTGCAACAGCTATCAACTTCAAATGTCCTGCAAAAAGTAATTGGACAATATGGCCTCCACTTTTGAGAAAAAATGTTTGAGGTGGGGACAGGGCAAGGGTCAGCTCTCATACAAAGTAACAATTTTTATGAAACTATTCAAATGTTGAAAAAAAGACTAAGTGGAGAATAAGACCTACACTTTGGAGAATACATTCTTTATGTATATCTATATCGAACCTTCTTTATCTATTTTAATTTCTCATATGGCACTGCTACACGTTCAATATTTATCACGCGATCCGCGATCTGGATTTTGGATTTTATAATATAGGACATTCTGCGATATGGATCGCGATCCGTCAATGTTGCATGCTACACGTTCAATAAATATCGTGATACTAGAAATATCACGAACGGTTTAAACTTTGAAAAGTTTTCTATGGACTGACATAAGGTATTTTTATTATATTACTTTAAGTAATTCTCCTGGGTATATTAAAAGATTAATGTGAAGGGTATATAAGATTCGGCACAGCCTAATATGGTGCTCTTACTTGTTTTTTTATTATCAAATTGCAATCCCATTGATTGTATATCATCTGGATTCTTATAGATAGGGGAGTCGATGTAGCGATGTCCGTCTGTCCATCTTTGTGTCTGGGTGTCTGTTAAAATCAAGTTTTCCGAGCCACAGTAGCATAAAAAATGTTTTGGTATCAAACAATCAGAAAGAACCCTGAGACAATCGCTATTTAAAATTTGAAAATCATCAGTTTACTATTGAACAAGATATAAGCTAATCCCCAAAATAACCAACTTTTAGATTAAAAAAACCGCGCATTTATTCCAATATATCTCAGTAAATACAGCCACTCTATCCACAAAACCTGGGACGGATACTTCAAAGACAGGGACCTAAATTGGGGAAATTTTTTCGGACATGAGCAGGCGAAGAGTTATACCTTTCTTAATTGTACTGATAATTAAATATTTCATGTGCTTAATCTAAGAAACTTTAACACGTATGGACTTTAAATATTCTACAAAAAGTAATGGTAACAGGGGAAATGACACCCACTATACAAATGCACGTTAAATTCTAGCATTCTACAAGAATTAATTGTACAAAAATGCCTGAAATTCGGAAAAAAAATACTTGAATGGGAGCAGGGTACAAATAAACAACTTTTTTATGCTTTTAATACGAAGTTCGTCGATAACAGTTAAAATTCTCGACCTCAAACTTTCTACTGTGTACAAAAAAACGTTAAAATTTTGTTAAGTTTCTTATTTCAAAGACTAGGATAGCTATAGATTTTAAAGCCGGCACAAAGTATATTTAATTTAATATTTCCAGTAAGAAATAACTCGTTTAGATCAGATGGCTGAGTGTAAAGGAATACCAATGTGAAGGGTATATAAAATCCGTTGTTTTTTCTAAGCGTTCGTAAGTAATAGGATATTTGGCAGGACCTTAAGTCCTTGGTCTAATTTAAATAAAAATTTACCCACACGTTACTGTGTATCAGCATGATTACTTTTTGTAATTTTATTACCATTTTTGAAGCTAAAATAGAATTTTTGAATTCAAGAACACATTAGAGGTAAACGTGTCCCTGGACAGATTTTTACAAACTTTTACATTTTTCTTAGCTAAGTTGTTTTAAGCTTGTGAATAAAATTTAAAACATATCTTGTAACTCCTATTTTTGTCCACTCGTGCTTGGTTTTAAATTTTGCAAATTTGAAATTTGTAGTTAATTGCTACCAAAATGTTTTTTTGTGTTTTTTTCCTTCTGATTTTTATGTAATTCAAAACTTTCTGGACAATTAAGCGGCTAAGACTGCGTAAAATTTAATTTCAGCTTTGACAATACAAACAAACTTAAGTTGTTATTACCTTTCAGAATAAACATTTTCCTTTTGCAATGAGAAATAAAATTTTATTTAAAAATTAAAGTTTAATGACAAATGTCGGTCAAAATACTGCACAGTAATGTATGCCAAGTTATACATCATTTTTTCACTTTACCATATGTTTTTCAAAAACTTGCTCAAATATTAAAATTAAATTATCTCAAAGCTATATTTTTCGAATATGGCCATAACTGCTTGGGACCACAGATATATAGTACATAGTACTTATGTATGTACGATACACGTGTATGTGTATAGGTATGTAGATATGTAAGTATACAGTATATTCATGAATTCATATTTGTTAACATTTAATAAAACAAGCTTATACCAGACATCTTGAGCAAATAGAATACTATTTGTTGCTATATTTCTTTAAAAATCTCATGAAATTCATGGTATAAATAGTAGGTTTCTGTTAATAATTTTGACTAAAAGTTAATCAAACTTAGAACACAACAAATTAATTATTTAAAGAAAAAAAAAGAAAAATGAAACAATTAACTGTTTTAATAATTTGCATTACTTTGGCATTGACTTTAATACAAGTTAGTGGAAAAAAGGATGGTTCTCCTAAACTCTGCTCAAAAAAGAAACAGGCTAAAAAAATTAAGGAAATTGTTGACTTTGTTGAGACAAAAATGATACCCAAACATTATTTTGAAGACCATAAACAACCGATGAGAGAAGTATGGCAAAATCAAAATGCAATGCTGCCGGATGAATTTCAATTTTTCAAAGAAAATACAATGATGCAACTAGATATTGAAGGAAAAGAAGAGCTAAAACGTCATATCGATAATTTATGTTTTGTCAAGGAATCTGTGACAAAGTAAGTTTAGCCATTAAACATATAAATTTGTTGTGTATTTTTAAAATTTTCATTTGTTTTTGCTTATAAACCAGATACCCTGTAACTGATCTTTGTTCAAGAAAAGCAAACAAGTTGATATCCCTTTTAAGAAAAGTAAGAAATACTAGCGGTTTTATTAACAAGAACGAGAAAAATAAGCAGACCTTAAGCGAAATAAAATTAACAAAGTTAGAAAACAAAAAAAATAAAAATTTAAAAAAATTTTTATTGCTTGTTAGGGTAATGACAGATATGAGGGTAATGAAATGCATAAAAGAACTTAAATCGCTCGGCGTTTATATGTAAGAAAGATTTTAATTTTATATATTCTTTTTTTTAACTCTTTAACTTAAACTGATATATTTTTATTATAATATATTTTTTGTTATTAAAAAAATAAAATCTGTTTATTGCCCAAATTTTAAGCTGACTTTATAATTATTTTATAATTAAAACTTAACCAATGCAAATACGAATAAAAGGCAAATCTTGAACGTATTTGTCATTTTTTATTGGTCTTTAGTATTAAACTTAGGCTGGCGACATCCTCGTTTTATTCCACTCGTCCTTTAACCTATCCAAAATGATAACTACAGTTGTCTTAAGTCACGTATACACAGATATCATTTAAGAGAACATGAAAATTAACACTCGCTAATTACAGTTAAAGAAAGTTCAATCACCATTGTTCCTACATTTTGCTATCTGAGAAATATCATAACAACGAATAAGGGTTAATAAGAATATTTCAGATTTTGTGTCACTTTAAGCTTTTTGATAAAAATCTATTTTGTAGATTTGCGCATCTCCAAAAAAAGGATAGTTATTATCTTAAATGTAATTGAAATTCCTAACAGATAAAAACTTCTCAAAGCAGGATTTCTGGCAAATATTTGTTCAATCACATGTCAGTTAATTCACTTTGTAATTGAACTTAAAAGAGACTATTTTTATACCTTTGAACATCTTTATTTTGAAGAAAAAAAACATCTCAATAAATATAAAAAAGTAATTTTTCAAGCTCTTTGAAATTATTAAAACAAGGCATTAACAAAGCTATGTAGTCATTATTGGCTTGAAGGTGGAGGAAAAGGGTTAGGTTAGATTATGAAGGGTAGTGGCGAGTTCAACTCGCCACGTCAACTCGGAGGCCCTCAGGAACATTGTAAGTCCCTTCAAAATAGTCCAGAGGAAAAACATAAAAAGTAGACAAGCATTTCATAGATAGAATGAAAAGATAGCCATAATGCCGTCCGCATGATATTCAATGAAGTCAGTAGTCATAGGCGCAGAATCCCCTATCTGCCAAGCCACCCAACGCCCTTAATGGAACCTATGAGGCTTTTCAGCCCACAACCAAGGACCTCACCAAGTCCATCTAGGAAGCGCCCTCCAAACTACCTCTGCTGGCGAATCTGCAGCTTAGGGCAGTGGCAGACAAGATGTTCTACCGTCTCGGTCACCTCCTCGTCCCCGCCTATCCTGCAAAAATCTTGAGAGTTCCTGTCCCTTTTGTTCGTCGTATATCTTACATCACAGTGCCCTGTGAGAGTCCCAACAATCTACCTCAGAACCCCCCTGCTCTTTTTAAGCAGTAGGTTAGTGCTTGGGCAATAAAAGTCTAGAGAACCTGCAATCAGCCCTGTCCCTCCAGGTTTAGACCACCTTGTCCATTATCCTAGTCCCTATCAGCCCATAATAGAAACTTAGTGGGGGCCTCACCAGCTAACAACCACGTCCAATACCCTAGGGCCGATCCTTGCCAGCTCATCGGCAATCTCATTGTTGGAAACGTCACAATTACCTAGAATCCAACAGAGTCTAACCCTTACCTCGCTCGTAGTGGACAAGAATTTTCCCGTCACTAAAACCACGATGTCGTCTTCATCAATATCCCGTCTAAACGCCCCAATATTCCGTTGAAAAATAGTTTAAGGAAATTCGCAAGAAGATGTACAAACTGGTTGCTCATAAACGCAGCTCCGAAAAATTAATTTAGAAAATTGGTGTTGCAGCCAAACACATACAATGGATACACCCGTTATGCTTATATGAGTTAAGGATCGCCTAACAGATGTGGACCCCTTTCGGTATTAATTGTGCAATTCAACTAATAATTGTAAATAGATCATGAAAATACATTAAAAAATTGCTTGCAGTATTAAACAGCCAATCGCCGTTATAAAAACATGCAGATTGACTTTTTTTGGACGATCGTAGTCGTACTTGCAAGGACAATGATAGAATAACTTAGCGCTTATCGTTTATGTAACATACCTATTCGTCTGAGACATATGTTGATGATTAAGGCCAGGCTAACTGATCTACTAGGATACCTAACGACAACAGGGTAAATCTAGCGCATTGATGTTTTTCATAGACTTATACTGAAGAAAAACATATCTAACAAGTGCTGTTCTTCTGCCAGTATAGTGTAGCATTAACTACACTTGATAGTTTAATGTGCTGTTTTCTTGGACGCTTTATGTGTGTTTTGTTATTGTCACAAAAACAAAATACACATGTTAAGTCAAAAACGATAACGCAACCGGCTTCGATAAACTGCACATAAAAGTAGGAGCAACATATCGTCATAATTCAAAAAAAAGTCATTTTAAGAAAAACGTGGTTGAAGTTATTGATTTGCTTACTTCAAACGCTAAAAGCAGAAACAATTAAAGGGTGAAACTTATCCACAGTATAAAGTATAACAGTATAACTACAATACTGCATTTTTTTTAATTTATAACGTTGTTCTAGCAAATGTATAAATATGAGGTTTTCCGGTTTAATTTTTTTCTTTAATTTTCCTAATAACTTTGCACAAATGCTTCTACTGTTGTCATTTTAATAAAAAAAATAACAAAAATAAACATTAGTTAAAATTTTTTTTTAATAATTTAAAGTTTATTTCGCCAATAAAATAACAGCTGAAAAATGTTTGCTTTCAACACACGTGCTGTTAGCTTTAATCGTTAGCTTTAACATAATTATGGCTTAAAAAATAATTAAAATCAATGATCGGCAAATCTCCACCCGCATGTGCTAGCTCTCTGAGCATTAAAAAGAGTAAAAATTAGAAAAAAGGTTTTATAGTCTTTTCTGCCAGACGACCAGTGTGACCAGGATTTTCAAAATGTTTATTGGACAACTTTATATATTCAAGTCTTCATTTTCGTTGTAAAAAATAATCAAAAGCAAAATCCAAAATAACTAGCTAAGGCTTAATTTTTAATATTATTTTGCCAAACTTTTTTTAATACATTTTTATCTTATTTTAAACTTTCAACTATTGTCACCCTAGTGCCATAAGAGATAAATAGTTACGCTTTAAAATAAACAACCAACACAATCAAAATATAAGAATGGATGCGTGTGCAGGTCACTGATTAAACTGTTTACATACATATCTACATTCATATGTATGTATGTGTGTAACAGAAATTAAATGGCAATTGTTGCTAAGGCAATTGCTAGTGAACAGCTAGATTTTTATCTTTAATTTTTTTTATTAAATATTCGCAATGTTCCCGAAAATTTTGTTAAGTCCGAAAGGACTTAGGTAGGCGTGGAATGCATTTATTTTTTAAATTTTAATTTAAAAATATGAGTAAATGCGTGGTAACTAGTTATTTAAATGCTTTTGTAAGCATATTTGTAAGCGGGGATCATGAATTTTGGGACAACTACAATTTATATAGCTAGTTTAATTTTTCACTTACTACGTAAGCAAATGTTTTGACGGGGTGTTTTAATTTAATTAAACACATATGTGTGGACACATGTACTAGTTCTTTGTTATTTCAAGCTCAGACTTGACAATATCTTAAGTAAATAGAATAAAACTTGGTGTTTTATTTTTTAAAAATACTTTTTAAAATTTCTACAGTAAATAGTGGGTATCTGGCAATAATTTTCAACTAAAAGTTATTCAAACTAAGAACCCAACAGGTTAATTATCAAATGAAACTAAAATGAATTTTATCACAGTTTAAATCCTTGGCCTTCTATTGGCATTGACATTGAAGTTAATGTGGAAAAGAGTGGTTCTCCTAAGCTCTGTTCAAAAAAGAAACAGGCTAAATAAATAAAGGCAATTCTTGATTTTGTTGACATAAACAAAAAGTGGTCTCTCTTAAAAAAAATAGAAAAATCTCAAGATTTTATAAACAAAAATGAGAAAAACGAGCAAACCTTAAGCGAAACAGAACCAAAAAAATTACAAAACATAAGAAAAAAATTTTCTGACAAATTTTTATTTTTGGTTGGGATGGTGTCAACAATGAGGCGAATGAATTGCAAAAAAGAACTAAGCCTGTTCGATGTCAGTGTATAAACAAGCTTTTAGATTCTACTTATTAGCTTATTAACAATTATTATTTTGCAGTAAAAAATTAGGATTGTATCCAAAAAAAATTTTTAAATTTAGGATTGGTTTTTGAATGAAATTTTCATAAAAAAAATATTTGAAGTCTACATTAAATTAATTTTTTTTTTGGATACGACCCACAGTGCTGTGTCCCATAGCAAAAAAATACAATAAAAAAGGTTTTAGAAAAAAATATATAGGTCGACAGAAATCAAAAATTTTTTAATAAATTTTAAAGATTTTTTTAGATTTAGCTCTTTTTGATGGCTCCAGGGGGCACCAAAGTCAAACAATTTGAAGTTAAAATTGCCAAACAAATACCTGAGTCTTACATGCTTCAGGATATCTGTTGTAAAAAAATCTATTTTTGGAATATAAGATTGAAATTTCTTTTTTTATAATTATTTCTCATTGGTTTGAAAAATGCTTATTATTCGCTTAAGCTTTAAAATTTTTTTAACTTTGATGAAATCTAAAAAAAAAATAGAAAAATATGGTCCATGGGGTTTTTTCTGTTTTTTAAAAAACCTTTACTGTTCTCTAATAACTACAAGATAAAATAAAAATTTAAAATTTAACCACAATTAAAAAAAAAAAAAACTACAAGAAAACAACATTTTAAAAATTTAACCACAACTTTAAAAAACATTATATATAAAAATGGCTATTTTCATGTTTTTCTTAAATTTCCACAGTTTTCTGAAGTTTCAAAGAAAAAAATTTACAATATAATAACATACCAAACCAAATTGATACCATTAGATTAGATTAATTAACGAGTTAATTAAAAAAGTAAGTACAAAATTGTATTAGCCTCTCTTTGACGCTACAAGATGCTGCTAAATTAACATTGTTTCAAGAATGTTTTCAAAATGTGACTTTGTGTAGTTTACCTCCCACCACTGTTACTAATTTTTTTCCAAAAACATAGATAAGTTAGTATAAAAAATCGCAGAAGTAAGCTAAATTTTTAAAGTGTTTAAGATGTTAGCTATGAAATGCCAAAAAATTGTTTTTTTTTTCAATTCTGTTGTGACTACTTATAACAAAAACTAGATCAAAATATGACAAAAATTTAATGTCGTTCGTAAATCGTATAAAACTTTGCATCACAACAAACCAGTACAGCAATTTAAAATCGCTAGATTTGACGAGAAAATAGCTAAATTGGCAACAGTGACCAACAAAAACATATATTTTATTCATTAAGGGTGATACCATATGCCCAGCACTGTTCACAATATTTTAGTCCATGGAACTGATGTTATCGAGTTTTTAAATTTTCCAATGGGTATTAATGTGGTTTTATGTACTTCTTATAAAACGCAGCTAATAATTAAAATAAGTTTTAGGGTGCTTGTCTGAAAAAGCATTGGAAGCCAACGACAAAATCGTGAGAAAAGCAAGACTGTCCCATAAGAGGAAAACGTAACGAAGAGAAACTCAAAAAGATTTAATGACTTATTTCATACTACCATCTTCTGATCCGCCTTTGTCTTCAAAAAGGAATCCAAAGACCAAAAAAATTTTATTGTTTGCAGAAATTGATAAATATATACTTAGAGAAAATGCTAATGAGCCAGTTGAAGACGACGAGACTAATGTTTCATTGAGCGGCAATATTTTTTCGAATGAGCCCAATACGCAAGATGATTTATTGTGAAAAAAAAGTATATAAATAATTAAAAAAAATAAAAAGTTTATTTCAATATTAACGGAAAATTAATAATTTTTTCTAATAAAAGATATTATATAAACTTAAGCAAAAATAAATAGCAAAAATTTGTTTAAAAAAAAATTATTATTAAAAAACGCACTTATATGTATTTTAAATTTAATTTTAATTTAGAAAAACTGTAATTTTGTTCTGTCACGTTGTTGTCCAAATCATAATGTAGAAGATTTTTAGCCAATTTGTTTTTTATTTTCTATTTTTATAAATAAATTTTAATGTAATTTGGCACTAACATTTGTTTAACGCATAATAATAAACATACCACCCAATTAGATGAGAATCGGATAACTTTTGTAACAGTTTTAGCATTTTTGCGAAAAAGGATATATGACAGGACCTAAAGTCCTTGCGTCAATTCCAATAAAAATTATCACACAAATTACTAGCAAGGGATGTAAATAATCTATGGACTATTATTACTTTCTGTGCAGTTATGTAGTCAAAATGGAAAATTTCTTCCTTTCTATATATGGGAAGTAGGCGTGTCCCTTGCCAGATTTTTTCAAGAAATTGAATTTTTCTTAATTAAGGTATTTTATACTAGTGTACCAAATTTCAAAACTCTGGGACAACTCCTTCTATTTTTGTCCATTCACTATATGGAATCAAAACAATGTGCGCCGTTGAAATTATGAATTGTGCGGATCACGGTGTCGTACGAGTGAGCATCGCAATTTCGCTGTGTCGACATTTTTGAAGAATGATGGTGCTTATGTAATTGCTCGTCGACAATTTTGTTTAAAGTTCGGTATTTGGCGAATGCGTGATGGACCGAGTGTTAATTTAATTCGTTTGTGGGTGCAGAGACTCCGCCAGATTACTTCGGATGAATGTCGCACGGCCAGGGCCTAGTCAATCTTCAAGGACTCCCGAAAATATGAACGAAAAAGCACAGCCTCACGAAGACTTCCTAGAGCGATTATTCATAAAATTTTAAAAAGGTTTCTGCAGTACCATTCCTTTGAAATTGAAATCGTTGAAAAACTGAGAAAAAGTAACTTTGATTTACGCAAAAATTTTTGTGAAACGATGTTGGAGCATCTTTGCACTGTAAATCCCATTTTTTGAAGCGAAGAGGCTAATTTTTAATTAAGCGGCTACGATAACAAGCAAAACTGCCCTCATTTATCTCTAAGAAACCTCAATTCTCGATTGAATTAATCAAAAACTATTGCATTGCCCTGGGGTAATTCTTTGATAGGCCCTATTCACGCATGAGATTATTGGACCATTTTTTCCGAAAACTCCCGAGGAAGTCGACAAATGTCAAGAACGAAAATTATCAACGAATGATTATGTAATTCCTGTTGCCAAATCTGCTACCTTAACCATCGCACTCTTTACACAAGTGGTTTCAATAGGATGGGGCAACTGCACACACAACTACAGCTTCGGTGAATTTGGTTTCTGAAAATTTCCCCTTAAAATTGATCGGTCGCTTCGCGGACATCCCATGGCCACCGAGGCCGCCTGATCTTACTCTCATGGGTTTTTTAATGGGGCTATCTCAAAGAGAGAGCTAGTAACGACAACCCTTAATCTCTTATGGCTTTAAAGGAAAATATTCGCGCAGAACACAAGGCTTCGTTTTCAGTTTGATAGAAGACATATGTATGATATTCTCTTTAAATCTGGAGGTCCATGCCGCACGTTCTATGCGGGTCTGTGCTTCTATGCGTATCATATTTCTGTAAGTTTTATACGTTTGTTTTTGCCAAGTTACATGCAACACGTTTTGTGCGAAAAGTTATTTGTTTTGATCAGCTGTTTTGTAAAAAAAAACTTTGTAATATAAAAAAACCAACTAAAACAAAATAGAAACTGATATTGTATTTTTTTACAGAACTTATGGAATTTATTGGGTTAATACATATAAATCTTTTGTGTTATAAGGTTTTTGGTCCATCCCTTACATCTAACGCGGTAAGTCAGTGATATTTTTGCGGCAACTTTAAAAAAATTAAAAAGCCGTCAGCAAGGGCACATAGGTTTTTTTCATTACACTTAAATAAACAAAAACACAACAGGCGATGACACTTAAAGTATTAAAGTAGTCGATAAAAACCATATTAACTTTGGGTACAAAATTTATATATGTAATTTTAAGGTATTTTATTCTTAAAATTACTTACCAAATTTGTAAAAAACGTATTTTCTTTTATAAAATACTGTTAACATAAAATATTACAAAAATAGAATCTGACAAACACATATATTTTTGAGAGCATTGAAAATTTGTCATCACTGGATAACAAAACCATCTGTCATTTTTTTAATTGCGCATGCGACGTATGAAAAAGTAGAAGGTAAACCTACTTTGTGCGTTACTTGCGCAATTTGTTATGTTTCTGGTCACATAAAACTATACTGATTCTTCTTTTTTGACAAACGCAGAGAACGCACAGCACATAGAAAGCGTGGTATGGACCTCCAGCTTAAATAATAAAATCATTCATATCATTCATATCGTTCAGAGCAATAAATAAAGCTTGAAATTTAAATCTTTCACCAAACACCTTGTATTTAAAATTAAAAAATATTTGGGTCAAGGTTTTTCTAAACTTAATATAACAGCGCACAATGCGGTTAAGGCGGCAAAATTTTAAAAACTAAAGGTTATAACAATTCAATTTTATTGATGTAGTTTTGTTTTAACAGTAAATAACAATTTATCATTTTTAAAACATGTTTGTTCTAAAAGAGGTTTCATCTTATTAAAAAACGTTTTTCTGCCTGGGTAGTGAACAAAACTTCAAACATATCTGGCAACTCCTATTTTTGTCCACTTGTGTTTGGTTTTAAATTTTGCAAATTTGAAAATTGCATTTAATTGCTTTCAAATCGTTTCTTTTTTTGTTGCACAAAAAGAAGAAGTAGATCATTTATTCTTTTTAATTTTTTGTTCATAATTTAAAACTTTCTGAACAATTCAGCGGCTAAAGCTACGTTAAATTTAATTTCAGTTTTAACAATGCTTCACTTTTAATTTACGCAAATCGTTTAAATTCGTATAAACTCAAGAACAATGAATTATCTATATACATATATATAAAAAATTGTGCATTGTGACTTTATTACTCACGAATTGTCTAACCGAATTCGGCGAATTTTTAGGGTTTGTTTCTATGGTCGTTTAGATGGTTTATCTAAAGTTTGCATGAAATCGGTCAACCCGTTCGTGAGTTATGACTTTTCTTGTCAACATGTGATTTTTTGTATATATAATAAAACAATAAAAAATATGTATTCGACAAGACCTGAAGGTCGCGAGCCAAATAGTAAGTAAATGAATAGTAGTACTCAATACACACAAAAAACTACAAAAAAAATTTTTCAAACAAATTCTTGTTCAAAATAATTTATTTTTTTAGTAAATTTATTTAATAGTCTCTAATAATATTTTTATTTGATTTTTAAATTAAACAAAATTTTCGCCTAGACAATTCAAATATTTAACCACCTCAACAAAATTTTTTAACAGAAACTAAAACAATTATTTTTTCAATAAAATTTTTCAAAATTGTTTGTCTAAATTTACAATTTTCGTTGTAGGTCCTCAGCCAGACAAAATATTTACTGATTCTCTGAAATTTGTTACTGATTCTACAACTCAGTTTTTTCTGTGTAATAGGACTATTGTATTAAATTGATTTACTTTTTTTCATTATTTCCAAATAAAAAATAAATTTAAAAAAACCAATAAACTTGTTTCAATGTTAATATTCATCCGTAGCAAAGCACGCCGGGATCCGATAGTTCAATATAAAATAAAAACTTAAGTTGTTATTACCTTTCAGAGTAAATATTTTCCTTTTGCAATGAGGAATAAAACTTTATTTAGTAATTAAAGTTTAATTACTAATTTTAGCCAAAATACTGCAAAGTAATGTGTGCTAAGTTATACATAATTTTTCCCCTTAACCATATATTTTTCAAAAACTTTCTGGAATATTAAAATTAAATTATCTCAAAAGTATGTTTTTCGAATATGGCCATAATTGCTTTGGACCACAGATATACAGACATAGTCATATACAAATTAAAAATTTTATTTTGCTTAGAAATAAAACAAAATGTTTAAGCCTTTCTAATGAATTTTTAAATGAAATCAACTCAATTGTTATCCTTAAAATGTACAGTTTATGCTAATTAAAATTTTTTAGCAAACAACTTGACGGCTGTTGATTTAACTTACAAAAGAAGTCTAAGCCTTCTCCTTCAAAATTATTTACACAATTATTTTGTCGTTAAATTAAGTTAAAAACGCTGCAATCTTTAAAAAAAAAACCTCATTTGGTTTGATAGTTAGCAAATTTATATTGCATAAAAATAAATATTTATAGAAAAGTCGCTAAAAAAAAACGTTTAAAATGGTGAAAATAAAGGAACTTCCCGTCGAAACGCGAGTTGAGATCGCAACGAAGTTTGGAATGGGTTCCTCGGCATCAGACTTGGGAAAAGAGTACGGAATATGTCAGAAAACAGTATACAATTTAGTAAAGAAGAAACAAACCTATGGAAGCCTCCAAAATAGGGTGAGAACTGGTCGGAACTATACTACAAATTTTAATTTGTGTAAATATATATGACTATGTATGTATAGTACATATGTATGTAGTACTAATGTATGGTATACGCGTATATGTAGGAATGTATGTATGTATATTCATGAATTCTTATTTGTTAACTTTTTCTAAAGCAAGCTTAAACCAGACATCTTAAGTAAATAGAATAATATTTGTTGTTATATTTCTTTAAATATATCCTGAAATTCTTGGTATAAATAGTAAGTTTCTGTTAATATTTTTGACTAAAAGTTAGTCAAACCTAGAACACAACCAATTAATTATTTAAAAGAAATAAAAATGAAACAATTAACTGTTTTAATAATTTGCATTACTTTGGCATTAACTTTAATACAAGTTAGTGGAAAAAAGGATGGTTCTCCTAAGCTCTGCTCAAAAAAGAAACAGGCAAAAAAAATTAAGAAAATTATCGATTTTGTTGAGGCAAAAATGATACCCAAACATTATTTTGATGACAACAAACAACCGATGAGAGAAGTATGGCAAAATCAAAATGCAATGCTGCCGGATGAGTTGCAATTTTTCAAAGATAATCCAATGATGCAACTAAATATTGAAGAAAAAGAAGAGCTAAAACGTCATATCGGTAATTTATGTTTTGTCAAGGAATCTGCGATAAAGTAAGTTTTATCATTCATTATTCAAACATTTTAAAAACTGTATGTATTTGTTTTTTTCCCCTACCCTACCAGATACCCTGGAACTGATCTTTGCTCAAGAAAGGCAAACAAGTTGATGTCTCTTTTAAGAAAAGAAAAAAATATTCGCGATTTTATTAATGAGAACGAAAAGAAAAAGCAGACCTTAAGCAAAACAAAATTAAAAAAGTTAAAACACAAAAAGGATAAAAAACTTAAAAAATTTGTGTTGCTTCTTAGGGTAATGACAGATATGAGGCAAATGCAATGCACAAAAGAACTTAAATCGCTCGGCGTTAATATGTAAGAAAGATTTTAATTTTATATATAATTTTTTTACATTTTGATTTAAGCTGATAGATATGTATATTTGGATTATAATATATTTTTTATTATTAAAAATAAAATCTGTTTATTGTTTAAAATTTTGTATTGACTTTATAATTATTTTAAAATTAAAACTAAATGAATTGAAATGCAAATAAAAGGTACATATGAAACGTACTTATTTTTTTATTGCTCTTTAGTGCTATTGATTTGTCTCCTAGACAAACATATCATATATCCGTTTGAGTCATATATTTCTATACCCATAGCACATACGACGTAGGGGTATTATGGGTTTTTGTAGATCTTTGAAACGCCCAGAAGAAATGGTCTGAGGCCCACCATTAAGTACGCCGATCGATTTGAACACTTCCTGAGTCGATTTAGGTATGCCTATCCGTCCGTTCGGATGGGGGTGTCCCTTTATTTTTGTAATCAAAGAAGAGGAAGCAATTTTAAAGATATATTTTATAAAATTTGGCGCAAATAAGGTCTTGTGGCAATAGTACGGAGCCCGTTGTTTGTAGGGGCATTCGGTAAATTTTTTGATATAGCCCCCAAACAAATGTTGTCCAGGAATAAGCCCTAACTCTATTTTGAAAAAATTTCGTACATGTGTCTATCTTGATGCCACCAACTAGAGCACTGCACAAAAATAGAACCGCTTAATTTTTAAATGTAACCCCTACACGTATGTTCTCCCGAAAAAGATATTTTTGGCTATAACTGATTTGAATATATCTTTATTTTGACAAAATATTGCACACATGTTTATTTTTATGCCGTAAACACTGATTACAACTTTTATCAGTTTTTTTTCGATTGAATCATCAAAAACCATTGCATTGCCCTAGGGCAATTCTTTAATGGCCCTATTCAGGCTTGAGATAATTGAACCATCTTTTTCGAAAATTTTCTAGGACCACCGACCGGTGTCAACAGTTAAAATTATCGACGCACGATTATGGAAGTTTTTTTGCCACACCTATGACCTCATCCATCTCACTCTTTACACACGTGGTTTCAATAGGATGGATCGACTGCACACACAACCACAGCTTCGATGAATTTGCTCTCTGAAAATTTCCCCTAAAAACTGATCAGTCGCTTCGGGGACATCCCATGGCCACCGAGGTTGACCGATCTTACTCCCATAGATTTTTTAATGGGACTATCTCAAAGAGAGGGTTAGTTATGACAATCCTAAAAATATTCGCGTAGAACACAAGGCTTTGGTTTCAGTTTGACAGAAGACATCTGAATGATGTACTTTTTGAAAAATAAAATCGGCATTTCCATTCTATCGTTCAATGCACTTAACAAAACTTGGAAATTTAAAAACTTTTTATATATTTGTGTAAACGTTTTCTAAACTTTATGTAACAGCGCACAATGTGATTAAGGCGGCAAAATTTGAAAGAATAAATGTTATAATTTAAAAATTTTATTGATGTAGTTTTGTTTTAACAGTAAATAAAAATTTATAATCTTTAAAACATGTTGGTTCTAAAAGAGGTTTTAGCTTATGAAAAAACGTTTTTTGTTAATATGCAGGATATCAGGAAATATGGAAAATATTGCATAAATGAATGTATTTTTAAGTTGCTTCTTGCAACATAAAAATATAAAATTTGGCTGGTGACTAAACCTGCAGGGCACAAAGGATTTAGTTACCTACAGTCAATGATTATATTCTCTTGCCGAGCGCATATAATCATGGAGAAATTATAAAAAAAGAAGCCAAATGAAGTTAGTGAGTGTGATGTATTGTGTTTATTCAGGGATGAGTATAGTTACCTTAACTAATACGAGAGCTCAAAGTTTAGAAGTTGCTCGCACCAGGGATCACAAAACGGAAGTAAGTTTGTTAAAGCATACACAATTGAATCAGTTCTCGGTTTTCTCCGAAACCTTCAACCCGATTGGAAAGATAACCAGTGTGGGCAACTTTACATTCGTTTACAATACATGTTAGTATATTATAAGGTAAGTATTTTAAGGTAAGTATTACACGATAAGTCTTAAGTAGTAAGTTAGCTGAGTATAATTCATTGGTAAGTATAATTCATTGGTAAGTACAATTCATTGGTAAGTATAGGTAAGTTTAGGTATATAAGTAAATTCAAAAAATTACTTGCAGATTTTTTTTACAGATTAAAGTTGTTGAACAAGAATAGATATATGTGTACAGCGATGAGTCTGGACAATGAATAATTTAATAAAAAAATTTCTACGAGGTAAATCGGTTTTTGTTAATGTAATAATAACTAAAATATAAGACAAAACAATTTAAAAAGTATTTATTTTGTCACAAAATGTAAAAGTAAAAGTGTAATAAGTTACAATTGAGTAATTTTATAAAAGTTTCTGATTTAGGCAGACATGTTAAAAAATCCCAAAAAAAAAAACATTTTTTTTATGGAAAAACCTAAGTGCAAGTAATAAGGTATTCATTATATAACTTCTCTCTTTTTTATTTTTTCAAAAAAGGATTTTTTTTGAGATAGGCATACCCTGGCTCCGAATAGGGAGAAATTTTTCTCTTCTTCGTAATAGCAGTTTTTGTTTTAAGGATATATGTATGGGAAGGACACGAATCAAAAGGTTTAACATGATCAAACTGAAGAGCTGGTAACATTTTATTAAAAAAGGAGGTGTGCCAAACCTTATTCCTCTATGACTACTACGTTTTCTTTTTAACCACTCGTTATATGAAAACCCTGCACTGTGTGGCCCTTGAAACAAAAGATTGCCATGAAAATTGGTATTTAAAATTTATAATAACAATGTACATATGTAAAATAGCTTACAACTTTAAAAAAAATTATTCAAATAACAGGTAAATTAACCATTTAACTTAAAACTACTTAAAAATAGTAATATTCTCCAACTTCAACATGTCTTTAATAAGACGACTTAAAATTTCATAAAGCACCTTTCATACCTGTAGGTTAGTGGCTAGTATCTTTTAGATAATTTTCGTTTAATATAATATGTTTTAGTTTTAATTTTTAGGCAAGTATTGCCCAGTAGGATAACTAATGGACCGCACTGTAGTCTCCAAACTTAAAAAAATAAAGTCAATTTCAAATAGTTCATAAAACAATTGTTTTAAGTTTAATAGAAAAAAAAGTGGGATTTGTGCTGATTTGACTAAGTTTTCTTTTCTTTAATTGTTTTTTTTTATTCCACGACAAAAAATATTGTTTAGCTGTCAATGTACATATATCAATATATATATATGTCTATGTTTAATTAAAAATATAAAAGAAATGGATACCAATAAAAAACTCCTAACAATAAGGTTTTATTTACTACACGTGTTAAGGATTAATTGTGAAATATCACCAAACCCTGCTATACGAATTACTATTCTTATAAAGTGAACTATTATAATTTATGCTTACTTTTTATAAGCTGGTATCTAGGGTAAATGGCATAAAAACTTTGCATAAAAACTTTGCATAACTTTGATAACCTATTAATTTTTTAAGCAAAGCTAGGGAGTACTAGAAGGAAAGGAAGTATTAAAAAATTACTTTTGAACTTAAAAATGCAAAAAATTTTTGACTAATTATTTGACTTTCTACCTTAATCTTAGTTTCCTAAATCTAGACCAGTGATCGCCACATGCATACATTAATTATTTCGATATGATTGGGTTGGTTGTTTGTTTTTGAACGCAATAACTTTCAATATGATAATTGCAAAAGAAAAAGTTTTAAAAATGCAATATATTATTTCGCTTTACTACGTCATAATTACGAATTGTATTTCGAAAACATTTTAAGCGGCTTTGATTTTGATTATCATTTTTTATAACGAAAATTATTGGTGTTTTCCATTCTGGCAAAAATGTTACATTAATGCTACCATTCGAGCGGGTTTATGTTCGATTCTAAAAATACATGCAAGAGTGAAAACAGTTATTGCGTTCCTTTCTGAACATGTTGCACAAATAACTGGCGAGAGTGTAACATTTCTTACCCCCAATTATATTGCAGTGTAACAAAGTACCACTTTTTACAGCTGTGTTATGTATGTAAATACTTTTTTGTGCAGACGAGTTTTTAACACAGAGTGCAGTTTTTATTAAAATCAGGCAATTTCCTGTTCCATTCAAACAAAAAAAATGGACAACTTTTTAAGTGTGTGTGTAAACTGATAAAAATGTTACACATACTTATTGTAATATTTTTTTTTAGAATGGAAAACACCATAAGTAAGTTAAACCAAACATTGAATATTATTTCAAAATTTGTTCATTTAACATTTTGAAAGTCTTAAGTGGCCACACAGGTCGCCTGGCACAAGAATTTAATTCTTTCTCTATTCAATGCTCAGAGAACAAGCGTACGCGTGCAAGCTTTTTGTAGACACTGATTTAGACTCATAATCCCTAAAAAAAAGTACCAAAAATTTAAAAAAGTACTTTTTGTTTACTTGGCTGGCTTCCGCCGTCAAAGCAAAACTTGCTCCTATCTTCATATTTCTATTTAGATTTACAATCTCAAAAACTCATAGAAGTATAAGAAAACGACTTGGGTATTGAAAATGCAAGAAAGTGCAGGGACGAAAAAAAGAGCACAATAAAAAATATAAAATAAAAGTTTATTTTTAATATATCTAGATTCATAATCCCCCAAAAAACGTACCAAAAATGAAAGAAAGTATCAATTTGCATCAATAGTCATTAATGTTAAAAGAGTTTAAGTCGAAAATAAATTTCGAGAGAAATGGGAGTCTTAAGAAAAAAATTAAGCATTTTTTGCTGATCACTATAGTGCATAAGACCCATCTGTATGACCACAGGAATCATGTGTCTAGACTTATAAATTATAAGTTTTTAAGCTATAATCCAAAAAAAAACAAAAGTAGGAGAGTAATAGTCGGGTACACAAAAAAAAATACACATAAATCATCCCAAGTCGATGACTACTCGGACTCAAAAAACAGCATATAAGTATGTATAAAGCACTTGCTTAAAAATATTGAAAAACGATGACTTTGTTATCATAATCTGTACGGATTTTCTACCACTTAACCCATGGTGTTTGATTTTACTATTTTTATTTCGCAACAGTTTATTTGCGATTACTGGAAATTTAAAATCTTGAGTTGTCACTTTTGAATAAGGTGTATATTAGGATAATGATAAGGGTTAATAAGCGACCCCTTTGCGACCCCATAAAGTATACTTATTCTGGATTCTTATAGATAGGGAAGTCGATATAGCCATGTCCGTCTGTGTGTGTTGAAATCAAGTTTCCCGTTGGAGTCAAACAATCAGAAAGAACCCTGACAAAATTGCTATTTAAAATCTGCAAAATCAGTTGACTATTGAACAAAATGTAAGCAAAAGCTTGAAAAAGCCCATTTTTAGAGAAAAAATCCGCGCATATATCCCTATATGAGCCGTTCATTTTGAAAGTAACATAAGTCACTTTTTTGTATTTGAGATATTTAAAGATATAAAAAGATAACGTTTAATTGTATTTATTGTTGCCATTATCTTGATTTTTTTTATAGAGTGACTTATGCCACTTTCAAAATAAACGGCTCATATATCTCAGTAAATACAACCACTCTATCCACAAAACATGAGATAAATATTTGAAAGACATGGCCCTAAAATATTTCATGCACTAAATCTAAAAAACTATAATAACTGACTTAAAATATTCTACAAAAAGTAATGGTACCGTAATGCCTACATTTTGGAAAAATTGCTTCGTTTTGAACGGGGGGTTGCATATACAAATAAACAGATTCTCTTAATTTTTTTCATACGAAACATGTCGATAACAGTTAAAATCCTCGACTTCAAACCTTATATATGGTGTTTCTTTATACATACAAACGTACAAATTTTGTAAAGTTTTCTATTACAAAAGCTGGGATAGCTATAGACTTTAAGCCCGGCACAATGTAGATACATATATTTAATATAAAATTTGCAGTACGAAATAACTCGGTTAGATCAGATGGCTGGTTGTAAAGAAATACTAATGTGAAGGGTATATAAAATTCAGCACAGGCCAGTATAGCGCTTTTACTTGTTTTTGAGCGTTTTTGAGTTAAAGTATATTTGGCAGGACGTTTAGTCCTTGGCCTAATTTAAATGAAAATTTACACACACGTTGGTGGCTGCATGTACATATATCAGCATGTTCGCTTTGTGTTATTTGATGAGCATAACTGAAGCTTAATTCTTTTTTAATTTCAGGTTATATGAGAGGTAAGCGTGTCCTTGTAACGATTTTTTCAAATTTTTATTTTTTCTTAACCAAGCTATTTCAAACTAGTGAATCAAACTTCAAACATATCTAGCACGTCCTAGAATTGAGTTTTTAAACTAAAATTTGGATACAAAAAACTATTAAACATGATTTACTTGACAGAAGGCAAATGTAAATATTTTTAAAATTTTAGAACTCGTAAGCATCACAATGATATAGACGTCAAGAGTTATTAAAAATATATATTGTGTCAAGAGCTTTTAAAATTAAAACTTTGCTGGCGAGGCCCTATTCCTTTATCTTGAAGAAAACATATTTAGTAAATAAACACTTAAGAAACCGATTAAGGATAAAAATTTTAATCTGAGACCACTGCGCCAGTAGAAAAAAGAACATTTGAAGAGTGTAGAAAAAATTTATTCTGCAAAAAAAATGTTTTAAATTTTTAAAAGTGGGCAAATGTATAGTGACGGTTGTGACCAATGTACTTATATATTTTGCTTTATGTAAAAAACTGAAAATTTTTTATCATATGATCGCAAGGATAAAAAAATTAAACGATTAACTTGCAAATTAATGGCTTTTGCTTAGAGCTGCCACTAGAAGATTATGGCTGGTGTGGTGACCTTATACATTTTAAGTCCTATTTATCAACAAAATACAATTTTATAAAAGGTTTGTAAAACAAATTTTTCAAACAAAGAAATAATAAATTAAAAAAATATTATGACGTACATACATATGTAAGATCTCTCAACAAATATTTATGATATAAAGTGTTGGTTTTAAATTTTGCAAATTTAAAAATTGTACTTAATTGTCACCGAAGACTTTTTTTGGTTATTTAGTATGTATTTAGGCCATTTAATGTGCAATGCTCCTTGGTTTTCTAATTTTTATGTACCTAATTTAAAACTTTTTGGACAACTAAGCGGCTAAGGCTGCGTAAAATTAAATTTCAGTTTTGGAAATAATGCATATTACCCATTCCTCATCCATTTTAAATTTGCACAAATCGTTAAAGTTCGTATAAACTCAAGAACAATGAATTATTCAATATAAAAAAAACAAATGATGTAAGCTTGTGATTAGTTATACAAAATAATTTTTCTCAACCATTATTTTATATTTTTCAAACTCTTTCTCGAATATTAAAATTAAATTATCTCAAAAACATGTTTTTTTGAATTAGGCCATTATTGCTTGGGACCACAGATATGTATCTATATAGTACATATTTAGCATGGTACAATTACCTTACAAGTTATACTCGATTAAACAGTTGACTTTTTTTGCTCGAGTTTGCTCATGCGCTCAAACTGTCAAAACAGTATGTTTTCCATAATTAACGACGTAATTTTTATAACAACTTCATACATTTGGTATCGTGTTAGTTGTTGCCGTAGCGACTTTACCTTGTAAGTTAATTGTACCATGGTACATAGTACATACAAATGTACGGTATACGTGTATTTATGTGTAGGTATGTATGTATGTATACAGTATATTTAGGAATTCTTATTTGTTAACTTTTTATACAGTAAGCTTAAACCAGACATCTTAAGTAAATAGAATACTATTTGTTGCTATATTTCTTTAAAAATCTCATTAAATTCTTGGTATAAATAGTAAGTTTCTGTTAATAACTTTGACTAAAAGTTAATCAAACTTAGAACACAATAAATTAATTATTTAAAAAATAAAATAAAAATGAAACAATTAATTGTTTTAATAATTTGCATTACTTTGGCATTGACTTTAATACAAGTTAGTGGAAAAAAGGATGGTTCTCCTAAGCTCTGCTCAAAAAAGAAACAGGCAAAAAAGATTAAGGAAATTATCGATTTTGTTGAGGCAAAAATGATACCCAAACATTATTTTGATGACAACAAACAACCGATGAGAGAAGTATGGCAAAATCAAAATGCAATGCTGCCGGATGAATTTCAATTTTTCAAAGATAATCCAATGATGCAACTAAATATTGAAGAAAAAGAAGAGCTAAAACGTCATATCGGTGATTTATGCTTTGTCAAGGAATCTGCGATAAAGTAAGTTTTATCATTAAAAATGTAAACATTTTAAAAATTGTATTTGTTTTTTTCCTCCTACCCTACCAGATACCCTGGAACTGATCTTTGCTCAAGAAAGGCAAACAAGTTGATGTCTCTTTTAAGAAAAGAAAACAATATTCGCGATTTTATTAATAAGAACGAAAAGAAAAAGGAGACCTTAAGCAAACTAAAATTAAAAAAGTTAAAAAACAAAAAGGATAAAAAAATTGAAAAAATTGTGTTGTTTATTAGGGTGATGACAGATATGAGGCTAATGAAATGCATAAAAGAACTTAAATCGCTCGGCGTTTATATGTAAGAAAGATTTTAATTTTATATAAATTTTTTTTTTACATTTTAATTTAAGTTGATATATTTGGATTATAATATATTTTTTGTTATGAAAAAAATAAAATCTGTTTATTGCTTAAGTCTTAAGTTGACTTAAAAATTATTTTAAAATTAAAACTAAACCAATTCAAATACAAATAAAAGGCACATATGAAACGCACTTGTTATTTTTTTATTGCTCTTTAGTATTGAACTTAAGCTGGCAACATCCTCGTTTTATTCCACCCGCCAATAACCTATACAAAATGATAACTGCAGTTTATCATTTAAAAGAACATGATAATAAACACTCTCCAATTGAAGTTTTATTGCCATCAAAAAAATTTATTCGCCACTGTTTCTTTATTTTGCTTTCAGAGGAATATCATAACAACGAATAAGAGTTCATAAGAATATTTTAGATTTTGCGTCGCTTTAAGCTTCTTGATAAAATCTAATAGGTTTTACACATCTCCAATAAAAGGATAATTATTATATTAAACGCATTTAGATTCTTTAACAGATTAGAACTTCTTAAAAAAGGACAGGTATTTACTAGCAAATGTTTGTTCAATCTCATATCAGTTAAATCACTCTGTAATTGGACTCAAGTGACACGATTTCAATACTTTTGAACAGTTTTATTTTGAAGCCAAAAAATCATTACAGCAGTCTTGCAAAAAGGAGTTTTACAAGCTCATCGTGACTATTAAGACAAGGTTTAAACAAAGTTTATGCAGCCGCAGTTGGCTTTAAGGAAAAGCATTCAAGAAAATTAGCAAAAAAAAATATTACAAGCTGGTTGCTCAAAAACGCAGCTTCGAAAAATTAATTTAGTAGTGGTGGTACAGACAAACACATACAACGGATACACCCTTTATGCTTGTATGAGTTAATGTTTGAAACTTTTATATGGCTGCCGGTAGGCTTGCCTAGCAAATGTGGCCCCCTTTTGATATCAATTGTGCAATTCAACTAATGATTGTCAATAGCCATTAGAAAAATATGGACGATCGTAGTCGTACTTGTAAGGACAATGGCAGAAAAACTTAGCGCTTACTGTTTATGTAATAGACATATGCGTCTGAAATCGATTGAGCGATCGTCTTGGACGCTTTATGTGTGTTTTGTTATTGTCACAAATACAAAATACACATAAAACGTGAAAAGCGATAACTAAATCAGCTTCGAAAAACTACACATAAAAGTAGGGAGCAACATATTGTCATAATTCAAAAAAGCTATTTCAAAAAAAACCCCAGCAAAATTTTTTGAAATTTGACTAATGAGCTGTCATTATTTCATAGGTTACCAGGTAATGAGGTCAATACGCAAAAAACCTTTTATATTTGCATTTGTAGGTATATGTAGAAAAAAAGGATTACAAAAAACACGCTTTATAGAATGTTTTTGTTTTAAAACCCTTAAATTTATATATATTTTGTTCAGTTAGTCATTGCTAACTGGTTATTTGGTTGATTTTTGTAAGCACGCTTGTATGCAGGTGTCGTGAATGTCGGGACAACTCAAACAAAAATAACTAGTTATTCGGCCAAATGATAACTAGTGCTTGTTCATCTCCAATATTACTTGCTAAATTACCAGGTAAGCAAAGGTTTTGCTGGGACGTGGTTGAAGATTTTGATTTGCTTGCATTTGCTAAAGAAACACAAACAAGCGGCATTTTCTCTTCAAACGTAAAAAGTAGAATAAATGAAAGGGTGAAATTTATACACAGTATAGAGCATAACATCACCAACCAACTCCAAAACTGCATTTTTTTTTTAAATTTATGACGTTGTTTTAGCAAATATATATGTAAATATAAGGTTTTCCGGTTTAGTTTTTTCCAAAAATTTCCATAAATGCTTCTACTGTTATCACTTTAATAAAAAATTACTTTAAACAAAAAAAAAAAAAACAGTTGTTAAATTATTCTTTTTTGAATGATTTAAAGTTTAGTTTGTCAATAAAAAAACAGCTTAATACAAAATAACAGCTGAAAAATGTTTGTTTTCAACACACGTGCTATAGTTTAGTCGGAGCACATTATTACCCTGTTATTGTTAGCTTTAACATAATTATGGCTTAGAAAACAATTAAAATCAATGATCGGCAAGTCCCCAAACGCGTGTGCGCGCTTTTTGAGCATTGAAGAGAGTAAAACAAGAAAAAAGGTTTTGTAGTCTCTTCTGCCAGACGACCAATGTAATCAATAAGGATTTTCAAAATGTTTATTGAACAATTTTTTAAATTACATTCAACGCTTCGTTTAACTGCTTACATCTTCGAGTCTTCATATTGGTTATACAAAAAAATTAAAAGCAAAATCAAAAATTAAGTAATAAATATGTATGTCAAGGATCTTATCCGCATAAAAGATTGCCCATATACAATAAATATCTATGAGATTATGCAAAACTAAGTAGTATGGCAAAATAATTTCTCATTTATGAATCTTTTACTTTAACGTAACTGGCTTAATTTTTAATATTATTTTCCCAAACTTTTTTAATAAATTTCTATCTAATTTTAAACTTTCAACTATGCCAGAAGAGACAAATAATTACGCTCTAAAACAAACTACCAACACGATCGAAATATAAGAATGAATGCGTGTGCCGATCACTGATTAAAATGTTTACATACGTATATAGATACATGCATATTTATGAATGTGCGTCACAAAAATTATATGACAACTAGCTTACCCGTCCCGGCGTTGCGCGGGAATAATATTAAAAGGTAAAGTTTGAAAGCAATTGTCTTACTTAAAAAAGTGCATATAAAACTCGGGGAAAATTACGGCATTCGATTCAACTCCAAATTTTGATCGTTTTGATGAGCTGCTTATACTTTTGGTATGTAAATTTTTACACGAAATACCCTTTAGTGTTGTTAATAAAACTTGTACATAAACATTAAACCCATAAACAATATTGTGTGAAATTATGCAAACAAAACCTAACAAAACAAATCTGGATTATTAAGTTTTAAATTACTATACAAATATTAATAGTTAAGTTTGTATCTTATAAAAAAAATGACGTTTCGTTAGGTACTTCATAAAACGCTATTTTACACTCTGTTAGGAGCTTTTCCATTTAGTGCAAAAATCTGTAAATTTTATCCACTTAATACCCTAGTACCCCTAGGGGGGGGGGGGGGGGATTTCCAAGTGCAAGCCAGAAAATCCAGCAAACCAGAAACCTTTGATTATTTGATTGTTAAAGCAAAGGCTAGTTTGTTTGAAAACTGCCAGCGTTAAGAATTGGAAGGCAAACCTTTTGGATTACTTAGCATATGGAGCTTAAAAATATCTTTCCCTTAGAACTACCCTGTTGGTATTGTTGCTCCAATAATATTGTCATACACAGGGTGTCCGCCGGAAAGGTGGTTTATATGCATAAACCTTGCTGCTCAGATATCCCCACAAAAAGAAGTCTGGAGCAGTCGAATCAGGCCAATCATCATCACCATTTCTTGAAATAACTTATTGTGGAAGGAGATTTCGGAGAAGTTTCATTGTTATCCTAGCTGTATGCGATATCGCTTCCCATTACGCCGTTTTCCGTTTTAAAAAAGTAAGCTCCAATAATTCCTCCTGACCAAATTGCACACCAGACTTCCACTTTTAATGGATGCAAAAGTGACTGATGGATAATTTGAGGGGGTTCTATTACCCAGAACCGACTATTCTGGCTATCGACACATCCACTCAAATGAAAATATGCCTCGGCACTCATTATTATTTTTTCATGAAAAACGGGGTTGTCATGTTTTATTGATTAAAACACGTTGGGTTACTGAATATTTTTTCATAATAAATTTGCCATGTCTCTACTTCATGACTGAAAAATACGGGCTGTCGAGATTAACGTTTACCAAAATGGCGGTAAAATAAATTAGTATACCTTGCCGGCGGACACCCTGTATATATCTATCGTTCTTAATTTATAGTATAATTACATTTCAAGTGTTTTTCAAAAGGAGTTTAAAGTTCTCTTATATTGTTATACCCAAATTTGATTATGTTTTTGTAAAAATATTTATACCCTACAAAAGTAAAGATCTCAGACCTGCCTCTAATTATACCGATCGACACAGAATCACTTCCTGAGTCGATTAAAACATGTCGGTCCGTCAGTCCGGCTTGGAGTTAATGTATTCTTGTGAACAATGTAGAGACCGCATTTTTGCAGATATTTCAGTGAAATTTGGAACAGATACGTATTTTGGCATGGCAAAAAAGCATGTTGTTTATGGTGATGATCAGTTAATTTTTTGACCTAGCTCCTATACAAAAGTCCTCCCGGATTTAGCGTTTTAGGCTATAACTGGCTCAAATATAGCTCTATCTTCAAATATTTTTGCACGTTTGTCCATATTTGTGCCACTAATTATTGTACCGAAAAAAATAAAAATTATAGGTCAATTTTTGAGCTTCATAAATATCGCAGCAATAGAAGAACCAGTATGAAGACTGTAATTTTTGTGGGCGCGGAAACCCCTAGTTCTTGTCCTTTAGAATTTTAGAATTATAGGCCTTTTATATGTGCGCCAAGTTTAAAAAAAAATCGGTGCAATAAAAGTACCAGCAAAAAAAAGTTTCATCTTTGTGGGCGTGGCACCGCCCACTTTTTTACCTCCAAAATTTTAACTTGGAAGCCGTTTATATGCGAACTAATTTGAAAAAAATCGGTCTGGAATAAGTGCCTATCATATAATTTTTGTTTTAGGGGGCGTGGCCCCGCCTCCTTTTTTGCCTTAAAATTTTTTTCCGTTAGCGGCCTCATAAATGTGTACAAAATTTTGAAAAAATCGGTGCAACATATGCACCAGTATTAAAAGTTATTTTTTTACAGTAGAAGTACAGTTAGATTTGAAGTGCTGTGGGCGTGGCACCTCCCCTTTTTCCAAAAACGTATAGCCTATCGCACACCCAAGGCTTTAAGGTATTTGCATTCCAAATTTCATGAAAATCGGTCCAGCCGTTTAGGCGTGATTGCGTGACAAACAAACAAACAAACAAACTTACACCTTGATTTTATAATATATATAGGGATTGTTGCTAAGCCCATTGCTTGGCAAGCTTGGGTGGTTGAAATGAATATCTAGTTGTTTTAAGTAACATTTCCAACAAATTATTTTTTAATAAATAGTTTTTTTAGGTGAAGCCGGGAATTTTGAACCAAACTAATATGATTGGCCCATTTTGTTAAATTTCTTTTGCAAATAAACGTTTTAGACTTTCTTTATCTTATTGTGGGTGGCGAGTACGTGCTAATATTCATGGTGTTATTTGCGATAAAATTTGTTGTTGTTTTCAATTGCCGTACAAAGAATCAAATGTAAAAGCCACCATTATTTCGAACATGTTTCTCAGCCATATGATCGGCCAAAAATGTCAGAACATCACAACAACATTAATAAAGTTTATAGTTATGGGAGGCAGAATTTATTAAATTTGTCCGCCGTTTCTGTTTGATATCTAACATGTTTCGGACGATTTGGTTGGCTTAGTTGTTGCAAATAAAACGGCATAACAAAAGCAGTGTTGTCTATTATTAAAGAAACCCAAATCGACGTTTTACATTTTTAATTATATTTTATTAAAATAAACATAATAATAACTTTTTTTAAAGTAAAAACCAAAACTTAAAACGGAGTTCCGAAAGGAAAGAAACAATTTACAAGCACGGCCTTTGTAATTTTGAAAATGTTTTTGCTTTGCCTTAAAATGTTTGAAGTGTATTTACGTTGTGTGAATTTTAGCTGAATAACAAGAATAACTTAAGAACAAATTTTACCTGACAGCACTGCCATTAAAATCATGTGTTTTTTAATTTAGTTTAACATTTGAGTATCTGAATGCAGAAACGTAACATAAATGCAGATTAAGGGTGATTAAAACAAAATTAAATGTTTTTATTAAAGTAAGTGTATAATTTGTCTAAGTTCGAAAATGTTAAACGGTTTTGTTTATTTTAGACCTACCAAGACGAGTTCATTGGTCAGGTGGTGTTACGAGCACAGCTGATCTACTTTTTTTTTTTGCATAAATCGAGGCTGTGTTGTTAAATTTGTTTGTGTTTACATATCTTTTTTGACACATCAGTCAACGAAAATCACAACAAAAATTAACATTTTCTTTGTCGCAAATTAGCTGTTGTAAAATTACAACCACCTTGTAATCAATTCGCCTCGAGACCTACCTTTTATGGTATAAGTATGATATTTAAAACGAAGATATTTGTTTGAACTAAAAAAATAAATATATTTTGTTAAACTTAACCTAAAACATTACTTAACAATCTTAAATCTTCGCCGATTTCAGGTCTTCTTTACATTGCATCGTGCACCTGAAATTGTATTAGATCTTCGACAGGAAAACGAAATAGCGAAGCTGTTTTAGCTTCCGAAACCATTTGTTCCATATTGGCATTTTTATTGCCATTATAGTTTGCATTGCCGCTATAATGCGCCGAAGCCATTGTGGTATTTGGCCGGCTTTCATAATAGAATGATGACGAGGGAGACTCGGAAGATATATTTTGTTTGGCCATTACTAAGGCGGCAGGCTGCGGCATTTCGCTGATATCATCAGCATTCGCTGCTACTATGGGATGTTCGAAATCGACCAATTTATCTTCGTGTGAGGGCTGAATTTGCTGAAAGTTTTCGCTGCTATCACTGCGCTCTATTTTAGTGTTGCCGGTGTCATTTAAAAATCTGGCCCGTTGTCGCGGCTCAACAGCATTAAGAGAGGATTCATTTTCCTCTTGTATGGTATTTCTCTGTATGTGTCCTACATTACTATAGAATGGATTAGTGGAAAGTGGTGAAAGAGCTTTTGGTTTAGGAAACACATTAAGATGCACCATTATGGGATTTGCATTTGAATTATCAGGGGAAAGTTGCGAGGCAGAGCCTGTTGGTAGTGGTTGGTCACAATCTATTGGCAGAAAAGGTGTTTGGTGACCTTGACTATTAAGGTAGTTTGAAAAGAGATTTTGTTGTTGTTGTTGTTGTTGTTGCTGTTTACGATATTTTTGCATTTGATCTGGATACACCATTTGTATATTGTGTGCCGATTGAGCCATACCTACTACAGGATTCTGTGCAGCAGTTGGAAATCTTATGGGATTGTAAACTGGCAGTTTTGAATTGTATGCATTGAAAAAGTTAAGGGCAGATGCAGATGTAGGTGTCACAGGGGTGGTTAAATATTCCATAAAAGGGTTCCTTAACCCAGTGGGTGCTCTCATGGTTGAGACGATACGTGCCTCATCCATGGCATAGCCGCCAGATGATTTAAAATTTTTAGGAGGTGGCATCACTGGAAAAATATCAAAATTCACCTTAAAAGGTACTCTTTTGCTCATTTGTATTTGAGGTGCCTGTGTCACATTAATAGACATAAAGGGGGAGTACATATTGGGAAATATCAGTTCTGAAGCCGATGTGGCAAATGGATATTGTTGCATCATTAAATTGCTGCTGGCCAAAGAGTTTTTCTTATCATTTTGTTTTTTCTTTTGCTTTTTGGTTTTTGAGTGTGGTTTTTTAAATTTCTGTTGTTGCTGCTGCTGCTGTTGCATAGCCAATAGATTAATCTCACCTGGCGAACGTGGCTTATATTGATAAAACTGCTCCATGGTCATGCGCTGTTGATAAGGCTGTTGCATCAGATTTATTAGTGGTGCTTGATATGGATTTGACATCATATGCATGGGTATTGGAATTGGAAATTGCATTTGAATTTGTTTCTTGTTGCGTTTGCCGCGAAAGAAATTACCAATGCCACTGCTTTTGAGATTCTTAAACGAACCAGAAATATGCAAACCTGTTGGCATCATCAATAACGGCGGCATTTTGCTGCTTGTTGCTCCTAAATTCAACTTCTGCATTATATCCTGAATGTTATGTACCTGGGAATCTAGTTCAAAACTTGAGCTTGATCCTCTTTCTGATTGCTGCAACTTTTTAAATTCTTCGGGCAGAGGACCATCAAAGGGATAATGAAAAGGTTTGGGTCGTTGCTCATCTCTATACAAACCATTTGTTTGAAAGTTATCACTAAACTGTCTCCTTAGGGCCACTGAAGGCTGACGAGATGTTAATCGAGGTGGTCGTGGTATTTGATCATGCAATTCAAGTCTAACTGGTGTCATGGTCGAAGACCGTTTGGGCAAACGTTCATAATGATGATGTTGCGGCTGCTGTTGATTGTTAAAGCGACCATAATGATTTTCATCAACTTCAGTTATAAATGTTTGTATAGAAGATGATGGTTGATGTTGTGCTGCAGCTGCTGCTGCTGTTGTTGTTGTGGTCGTTGTTGTGCTTGCAGCCAGTGAAGGTGCCAGAGGTCGTCTCGCTTTCGCGCCCCAAGTTCCATATATGGGTTGTTCATGCATGCTACCATCTATACGCTCTAGTAAATAAGCATTTTCTCCTGATAACATCGCATGCGGAGACTGTTGATGTTGGTGTTGTTGTTGGAACTGTAGCTCTTGTTGTTTTTGTTGTTGCTGTTCTTGTATTTGTTGCTTAAGATCTTGTTGAAGCTGTAATTTCTCCTCTTCATCATTATCATTTTCACGCTGCAATAGTTGTTGCAATTTAACACGCATATTTTTTGTGTTTTGACTTAAATTTTCTTTAAAATCACTTGCCCTTTTAAAACTGTTAATATCTTTGGCTCCTTCTTGAGATTCTACTATTATATTGGTTCTTATAATGTGATTAGTTATTGTTAGATTTTCCTTATTTATTTGGGGATTGTTGTACGTATTCAAATAGTTTGAGTTGGGATTTGTTGTTATAAATTCACTTGTTGTCGCCTGAAACAAATTGTTGCTGCTTGCGCCACTTTGATCATTTGTCGTGTCTGTTGTACTGTTCTGATAAATTGTTAGTGCAGATGTCTTGACAATAACAAGGGACATCTGAAATAAAGGAATGAAAATAATTTTTAGTTGATAATTATTTCATGGAAAGTGAAAATAATAAGCTTTTTTTTGTGTGGAAATTTTTTCTGGGGCATGCAACAAGAAACAACCTAAAAATTTGCTCCTCTAAACGTTACATTTTTTAATAAGGATTAAAAGAAATCACTGCCTTAAATTTGGGAAAATATACATTGATCTCTTTAATTGATCATCTTTTTAAAGCCCATATTTAATATGAGTCATGATTACTTAATATTCTTAACAAAATTTTTTTGGGTGAATAAATGAATGTAAAGAAGATGTTATTTCAATAAGGTTTGATGTTGATCTTGGATGATTAATTTATTCTTGACGAAAGCTTTTGAATGAAGCGAATTATTTAAATTTTATTTTGCATTTTATTGGAAAGCCTAAATATTTAAAATTTAACGATCTTTGGAGGTAGTATTAGTTTGTTTTTGCTAGATAAAGCTGAAAGTTGATTATTCAATTTTTAAAAATTTATAAATTTTAAAAAATTAATTTCCCATCTTCTTAAATTTTTAATTTAAAATTTTTTTTTATTAATTCATCAATTATAAAAAATTTATTTTTGCCTAACTTGATTAACCTGATTCGACTTGCGCGGCTACTGCATGTTCGCTGTTAATTTTTTTAATGTATGTATATTGCCGATTTAACTATGTCCGTCTATTGAAATAAAGTTTGCAGACCTGGCCAAGTTCGACGTAGTCTTGTTTGATGTCAAACAATCAAAACATCCTTAAGCAAGCTTGTATTTAAAATCAACAAGATCACTTAACTACCGAGCTAGATACAAGCAAAAACCTAAAGCAACCCTTTTTTAGGACCAAGTCCCTGCTAATAGGTATATTGCTATACTTATATCTGTTGTTAGTAAACATGCGACAGGTTTTTGAAGCTTTATGGCCAGCTTGTATCAAAGAAAAACTGTTTTAACAGGAGCAATGGAAAAATGCATACATTTTATAAAATAATTAATTGACTTTTTCGAAATCTAATAAAGCTATCGATTTCTTGGTTAATTTAGGAAATTATTTTGCTTAGAATGGTTATTTTATTAAAAATTCAATTATACCGTTATTAGCGGAATGCATTGCATTTTCGAAACCAGCTACGATTTCTCGTCAGCACTCTTTTTATCCGGTACTACTGTAGTATGAATGTTTATTTGTTTTATTTAAGCAAACTTTTACTAGAATTAAAAACCTGGAATTATGTTTAAATTCTATATTGCTTAGAATGAAATAAATCTACATACAACCCTGTCACAATTATAAAAATGAACTTAATGCCGAATAAATAGAAATATTTGTAAGAAGTTATTGTATGATTTATACATTTTGGTAAAAATTTATGATAAGGTCTGAGGGTGATGGCGGTCCCAATACAAACGGACTAGATTGGGTTAGGTTAGACTAAAAGAAAGAGACCCCTTCGTTTAGGACAGGACCCGCAGGACATTTCCTTTACCCAGTGCTCGGTTTGTTGTGTGTTCCTAGCAAGGAGAAACCTATTTTTTGGGAAGAAAGTTTCAAAAATTCTTTATTGCGGACTAATTCCATTCACATTCCCCATTTTACATCTTCAGAGCGCGACTCATCTGGTGAAACAAACATTAAAAGCATGTATCTGGCCTGTGCATACATTGGGAAGAAACAGCAAAAGTGATCGAACTATTAATTTTATGTTCTGCCTGCATGCCCTGCAATCGTTGCTCTATGCAACCCTTTTCTGATAAAGGTATGCTTCCGAATTTAAGTGACTCGACGACACACTCATCATTCTGCCCGGTTTAGACTTATCCGATAGTTCTTGTCAGTCTGCAAGCAAATTTGTTGCCCCAGGGTGCCCTTTGGACAGTTTTTGTCCCTTCTCTCGATTTCGCCTTTATGGCAATGAAGTGGTTCGGGTTCCTAAGGTAAATTACTAATATCCCGATTATTATCCTATTTCTCACTAACCATGATATACATATACATATATGTTTTGAAAGAAATTCAAGGCGTATGGCAGACCCCCAAAAAAACAGACAATTTTATGAAATTTTTAGACGATCTATTTCAAACACTATTACAGTCATCGACTACAAACCTGCTACAAAGTGATTATAGTCCATGGTCCGCATTTTAAAAAAATGGTTTACAAGAATCATTGGAAGTAATGGATCATTAGACAAGATTAGCTCTAAACTTTAAAGCTAGAAAATTGATCAAAAGTAACTCTTAGGCTTATTTTGAAAGTCGAGCAAATCCACAATCCAAGAATATATGCAGCAAACTTGCTTAAATCAGACCAATTGCAGTTCTGAACACTTGACTTTCTTCTTAAATTGAAAATCGTTTCATTATTCGATTTATTAATTTAAAACTAAAGGCCATCATGTTGGTTTTCATTTGCTGTGGTTTTCCCTTTGCTTTAAAGGTGGACTAATGATTGCTCAATCGCATCTGAGTTTGATATCGGGGCAGCTGATTAAAGCATATCATACCCTGCTTCAATGTTGAATAATTAGTTTTTGGCTCCAACTGCTCAGCACGTTGTTTTGTGTCAGCAGCCGAAAAATCCATCGGATGCATTCACATGTTGCAGATAATGAAAAGCCCAGCAGATATACTAGATAACTCCGAATAATACTTAATAATAGGTTGTAAATATCCGAATATCAAAAATGTTATTTAATTTTTTTTTAACGAAAATTAAAAATTTTTTTTACATTTCTTTAAATTTTTTTTTTGAAACATAAATTCTTTACTTACAATCAGAAAACACACATTTAATAATCCATTACGATTGCCTTTGTTATAAATTGTCACTCGTTTTAAAAAATATCGTCTCTGTTTAAACACAGTTTTACATTTACGTGGCTTTAAACTTATTAAAGTTTTAAGTTGTTTATAAAACATTTTTTTACTTAATTAAAGGCAAAGTTGCCAAAAAAAATTTATGAAAAAAGGAACAAAAGAGAAATATTCCGCACAACGAAAAAAGGACCAAGTTCACTTTTGTTTTGGTAATCAAGAAATTTTTTTGTTCAATTTAATTTAGCCAAAATTCAAATTTAATAAAATTCCACACGACTTGTGCTTCATTGCGATTTGTATTAAAGACTGCAGAAAACTTAACTCAATTATTGCTTTAAAACGTTGAAAAGCAAAGATTTTCTAAGCGAAAGAAAGTTTTGGTTAAAAATTAAATTAAAACAAATTTAATTGTAATTATATTACACACCTTCATACGTATGTATGTCTGTACAGGTGTATGTGTTCTTAAAAGGTTTTAATAAAACCATGCATATTTAGATGTATAAGTTTAATTACATATACATGAGATTAGTTTAATTAATGTTTAGTTTAAATGTTTTTTTTTTATTTTTATATTTAAAAATACAAAATATATGTGCTAAAATATTTTTTTGTTTTGTTTTTATTCCCCTTAAGACTTTACGATTATGTGTTAGTTGGTGTATAAAATTGCTACCTTTCTGTTGGTGTAAATTAAGTTATTTCTTTTTCTCTTCATCTTCTTTAAATTTAATGCAATTGCAAAAAAAAAATCTGTTTTAATTTAATAGTAACGTTAATTGTTCATCCATTTCAATTAAATCGTGTCTATTTTAGTCATTTAACACAACAAACAACACGGTTTAAGGGTGTTTTAATGAAAATTGATTTTTTTTTAATTTTGCATATCAGCTATTTTTAAAGGAATAAAGATTGAGAAAAATTTCTTACAAATAAAAAGAGACTTCTTGTAGACATTTGTGAAGTTTTTTATTATTAAAACAAGAAATCAATGGCTTAATAGAGAAAGGGCGATGACGAGTTCATTGTGAATTTTTTTTTTAAATGAACAAAGAGTGCTGACGAAAAATTGTAGCTGATTTCGAAAATGGTTGCATTCAGCTAGTGTTGAAAAAATAAATTTTTTCAATATTATTCTTTCATTAAAAAACTTATCACAATAGCAATTAACGAATAAGCCTTATAAACTGTATGGAAAATTTAAAATATTTAACTTGTTCATAAAAATACGCTTAAAAAATATTTGGCAAATTCACAAGGTACGATACAATAGCATATTGTATTATTGTCATATAATTTCACAATAGCATAAAAATTTTGTTGTTGCTTTTCATACAAAACTTGTTGTGAAATAATACAACTTTGTTTGATATGTTTATTGTGATGTCATATTATATACAAAGTCATGCGCCAAGCACCTTAAACAAAACGGCGAGTTTTATATTTAATTTTTGGACGCCGCTAGCACTCGCCACCCGTAAAAATGTATAATACTAGAATCTTAGAAAAAAACAATTGTGTTTTTGTTTAGCCATATCAGCTGATTTAGATTTTAAATACCACACTTATATATGATAGGTTGTTCACAACAGTCATATTTTTTGGTTCTATTATTTCACAACATATGATTTCACAAGACCTTGTGAATTCGCCAATTGTAAATAAAATTTGTGGCCAATCGAAACAAAACTTCTTAATATAAAAACTTTTATCATTTTAATAAAGGGTTTCCCTTGCTTAGTAAAAAAAATCGAGTTACGCCCTTTCTATACGAAGCTATCGCTTTCAAACAAATTATTAGAACCCGACAGGACGTTTGGGTCTGAAGCTCGGTAGAGAGTGAGGTTTGGCCTATGTTCGGGGTTCGGCATTTTTACGGAAATTAACCGAACACTGACTGAACTTTAAATAAAAATCTGTAAGTCGCATTTATAAATTACAAAAAAAATTTTAAGTGTCCAATTTGGTTTCAAATTTGATTTTTATTGTAAAATAAGTAAAAATTATCAAGACGGGTAATATTATACTCTATGCCACACATTTTTTTATGAAAGTCACGCTGGCTTTTATCAGTGGAGAATATACATATATATATATATGTATATGTATTTTGGATAAACGCGTACTAAGAAAATACACTAAGTAACCTCTACCTAAATCAAGCCGTAGCGGTGTCAAAAGTATGGTGAGAATGGATTTTCTTAATCCAAGTACGGATTTTTCAAACCAATTATCTAGTACGAATTTCTTACTTTTATCCACATTTTAAGCAAAAAGGGAACTATTTAAGTTGGAAGCTATACTTGATGTAAGCTTAAAAAGATTCATTTAGGCGAAAAAGAAATTAATCCAAAAATGAAAATTAGTTTTTTTGAATTACGGAGCTTTATTAAGAAAAAAAGAAGTTGTATTTGTTTTTTATTTTATATCTTTTTAAAATTTATTTTTGAAAAATTTTATTTATGTATTTGACGTAGCTGGGATTTGAGCCTGGGATTCTTTAAGCTGCAAAACCAACGCACTACCATTTAGACACTGAGTCAATTTGTTTTTTAACTGTTAAAATATATGTATCTTGTTTGTATCACCAACAACATATTTAAAAAAATTAAGGCATAAAACAGGGATGAATAAGAACAACAATAAAAAAAACCTAAATAACAAAAACAATAAGTTTTTTGTGCTTGATTTTTTTTTTAAGTAATCCAGACTGACTTAATTCAAGAGAAAACTCTAGTATAGATCCAGCTTAAAAATTTCAAGTACGATTTTGAATAAATTTAAGAATAACATTTTTGATTTAGGAACGTGTTTTTTCTTTCTGTGTACGGTCAATAATAATGCGGTCGTAACAAAATTTGGAGGCTAATTTCTAATTAAAAAATAGACTTGTCCGTGTGTTTTTATATTTCAAAAGAATATTTATTCGAATTTCATGTTCTAATGGAAAAAAAAAATTTATGGGGATAGACTAATATTTGAAGCAAGTATTGCCTAAGAAGCTTATTCTAGGAGCACATTTGTATGGGGGCTATGTGAAAGAAAAAGTCGCTGATAATCAGTTTCTATAGGCTAAGTGCTTACAGCAGTAACCTATCTGCGGTAACCTTGGTCAAATATTTATAAATAAGGCTGTACTTTAATTACAAGAAATCTACCTACTTAAATGGATGGCAAATATGCCTTAATCGACTCCAGAAGTATTTTAGAGTCAGTCAGTATAATTGAACGTGGACTTCAGACTATTATCTATGAAAGCTAAAATATCTTCACAAACGTATAATTTTCCTACCAGGCTTGTAGTGTATAAGGTATTCAATATATATATAAAACAAGTAAGAGCGCTATATTCGGCTGTGTCGAATCTTATATGCACTTCACATTGGTATTTTAATATATCCAGCGAGTTTTAAGGTCCATAGAAAACTTTACAAAATTTTAGATAAGGAACCCTTGAGGTCGACAATTATAAAAGTTTTCGACATTATTCATATTAAAAGGCTAATAAAAGTTGTTTAGTTTTTATGGGATGTTCTAGTTCCCCTGCTCCTCTCGTACTTTTTTTCTAAAATGTATGAATTATTGGATTATTACTTTTTGTAGATGTAGCACATCGAAAATTTCATAAAAATTGTTAGTTTGTATGAGAGCTACCCCTTCCCCTGCCTTACCCAAAAAAACTTTTTTCCAAATTGTAGGTCTTATCATCCAATACTTTTCGTAGACCACTAGAAGACGATAGCTGTTATAGTTTCCTAGATATAGCGTATCGAAAATTTCATAAAAATTGTTAATTTGTATTGCAGCTACCCCATCTTCTGCCCCCATCCAAAATTTTTTTCTTCAAGGCGTAGGTCTTATTGTACAATTACTTTTTGTAGAACATTTTAAGTCGATAGCTCTTATAGTTTCCGAGATCTAGCGCATAAAATATATCACCAAATTTGTGCAGTTGTAGCAAAAATGCCTCTTCCTCTTATCCTGTCTGAAAAAAATTTTCCATTATTTAGGTCTTTACCTTAAGAGTATCCGTACCAAGCTTTGTGGCAAGATTGACTATAGTTACTGATATATATAGCAATATATGCACGGATTTTGTCCCAAGAAATGGGTTAATTTGGTTTTCCGCTTATATCTCGGTCAATAGTAAACCGATTTTGAAGATTTTAAATAGCGATTGTCTCCAGGATATTTTTAATAGTTTGACACCAATAACTGGTTCGTATCTTTTTATTTGACTCCGGAAACTTAATTTCAACAGACGGACATGGCTATATCAACTTACCTATCTATGAGGATCCAATATACTTTATGGGGTCGCAAATGTATAATAAAGAAACTACAAACGGAATGACAAACTGGTATATACCCTTATCACTATGTGAAGGGTAGAATTATGCAGGAACATGGTAACTTGTGAGACAATGTAGTCAACTAAGATGTGCATATAGGATACTTGTATTGAAACTGTGTGAAATAAAGGACTATTCATTACTTATTCAATATTCCTGAACTTCAGAACAAAAAGCCTTATAACAGAGGAATCTAATCGAGTCACGTGGTTTTTAATAATGTAAAAATGCAGGTTTGAAGTCAGCAGCTGCAATTGTTTCCGAGACATAGAATATCAAAAACTACTAAAAGGATAGAGTATGAAAAACTTAATTTAATTTATTCTTTTTTTGAGGGCGATACCACTTCTCTTACTTTTTGTTTCTTTAAAAAGTTTTGTGATATCAGTAATAAAAATCAATATATGCTTGGGTTTTGCTCTAGTAAAAAATGAGTTATCTCAAGTTCTTGCTTAAATCTCGTTCTAAAGAAAGCTGACCTGTAAAACTTGACTTAACTTCGAAACTTGTTTTCAAAATATGGACAGACAGACATGGCTAAAGCGACTTTTGAGGTTACATATACATATTGCAGCGATACAAAAAAATATGTGTATGTACTCTTACCACTTTGAGATGGAAATATTTTGTAAAATTTAATTTTTTTAGTATTATTATTTGTATTCTTTTCTAAGAAAATTCATCAAATTTTTATATATAATTTTGTACCCAAAAATGGGACTCTCTATTTTAAACCGCCCAACAGACTTTATTAACAAAGTCATGAAGTATTTAACTAATATTTTATTTTTTAAGTTTATTTTTAATTTAGTTTCTTTTTTGAAGGTATTGGGTTAAAACTGTGGCAGCTTTTTCCTTTTTAAATAAGTAACTAGGAAATCTTTTAAAATTTTAAAAACACCAAAATCAATATAAAATTATTTGTTGCATGTTTAAATTCCGATTTAGTATAAATTTTTTTTTTGCTTTTTCTTTTGAAAATAAAAACAAACTTTTGTTTAATAAACATTTCCTTCCGCTATGCTAATACTAAAAGCAATGTTAACAATACAAACATGCTGCTTCCTGAAAGGGGATTGCCAGTGCTTAAACAAAACTTCCTGATATCGGCAGTTAAGTGAAAGATGATGGTACCATTTATTATAGTGCTAAGTGATGGGTGATAGGTTAAATGTTTGAGAAAATAAAATCATTTAAGATTCATTCAAAAATGAGAGTGCAGAACACTTCTGAGAGAATTTTTTTGGTCCATATTTTCAATTAAATAACAAAAGCAAATGTTTATAAAATCGTTTTTTGCCCCAAAAAAAAACATGGGGCATATCGCAAAATTTTATTTGATTAAAAATTATACTCGATCAGTCAAGTTGTTAAAGCTTTTAACATAGGAATTCAAATTAGAATTTAACATTTTCGCTTCAAATCGAATTCGGGGACTTGGCCTTAGGTCAAATTATCTAATGTGCTTCGTGGCAAACTTTTATTGTCGTATATCCCAAATGGAAACAGATTATGTATATCACTTTCTAAAACAATGTTTTATATCTTCCCATTTGTGGCATCTCTGGGTCTCTACCTCTTACGACTACCGACCTGAAATGAATCTGAAAATTGTTAAAAGGCTATTAAAACTAAAGTAAAAATATTTTATTTCATTAAAACTCAATAATACTTTCTTAATTAGTTTTTATTTTTTATATATTTTTTCCAACGAATTTTGCAACAAATTGTTCTTTATATTATTTTTTACAGAATATATTTTATGGTGCATAGAAAGTATCTTATTTATATAATAATCAGATTTAAAATATAATAATAAAAATATTGAAAGGGAATTAAAATAAAAAACGAAAAAATCAAAAAATTCTTTATAATTAATTACAAACATACATATTCACTTATACATGGGCATATGTATGCATGTATTATGAGTATAAATTATAGGTTTAATGGCCCACATGGGCGGCCGGGTTGGGAAACAATTTTAATCTTAATACGGCAAGAGTTTCCGTCTAATTCTTTTCAGTAAAAAGTGTAATTTAAATGATTAAAAATTATTTTTGCATTGCTCCGCATTTAATTTGCTTTTTTTTCTTTTGAAAAAAAAATTTTTGTTAAATTTTCCTTTAATTTTTAATTAAAAAAACTGACTAGATTTATCTAGCCCTAGACAACAATTTAAATAATTAATTTTTCTTTTTGTTTGTCTCCTTGAGCTCGTTAAAAATATACAAAATAATAATAAAACTTGGCTAAATTAAACTGAAAGAAATAATAAGGGCAGTGACTGATTTTGAATTCTCAATAACGAATTGTTTTTTTTTTATCACCAGTTTTTGAGAACTTTAGTAAAGTTAAAAGTCGAAGGGAATAGCTGGCTTAGGATATTTATAGCCATCGAATTTCTCTGTGGGTTGAGGCTGTGGTGCACGTGGTGTTGTAACTGGGGCACGAGTTACTGGCTTGGGTGTGGCTCGAGTCGTCGGTCTGGGTGTAGCGCGTGTAGTAGCAGGAGTTTGTGGCTTGTTAGTTGGCGGTAAGTAAGTTGCAGGCACACGAGTTGTTGGCCTAGGTGTTGTTACTGGAGCCCGAGTAGTCGGTCTGGGCGTAGCGCGTGTAGTAACTGGAGCACGAGTAACTGGTTTAGGTGTAGCGCGTGTTGTAGGTGGCAAATAAGTGACTGGCACTCGAGTTGTTGGCCTTGGTGTTGTGACTGGAGCACGAGTAGTAGGTCTGGGTGTAGCTCTGGTTGTAGCTGGAGTTTGTGGCTTGTTAGTTGGCGGTAAGTAAGTTGCAGGCACACGAGTTGTTGGTCTAGGTGTTGTTACTGGAGCCCGAGTAGTGGGTCTGGGTGTAGCTCTGGTTGTAGCTGGAGTTTGTGGTTTATTGGTAGGAGGCAAGTAGGTTACTGGTACACGAGTTGTTGGCCGGGGGGTAGCTCTGGTAGTGACTGGAGCACGAGTAACCGGTTTAGGTGTAGCGCGTGTTGTAGGTGGCAAATAAGTTACGGGCACTCGAGTTGTTGGCCTGGGTGTTGTGATTGGAGCACGAGTAGTAGGTCTGGGTGTAGCTCTGGTTGTAGCTGGAGTTTGGGGTTTGTTGGTTGGTGGCAAGTAAGTTGAAGGAACAAAAACTGGAGCACGGGTAATAGGTTTTGATGTAGCACGGGTAGTGACTGGAGCTCTAGTGGTAGGCTTAGGAGTTGCCCGGGTAGTTGCAGGTGTTTGAGGTTTATTAGTTGGTGGCAAGTAAGTTGCTGGCGGGCGAGTGGTTGGTCTAGTTGTTGTGACTGGAGCACGAGTAGTAGGTCTGGGTGTAGCTCTAGTAGTAGCTGGAGTTTGAGGTTTATTGGTAGGAGGCAAGTAGGTTGCTGGCACACGTGTTGTTGGCCTGGGTGTAGCTCGTGTAGTAACTGGAGCACGAGTAACTGGTTTTGGTGTAGCACGTGTTGTAGCTGGAGTTTGTGGTTTGTTGGTAGGTGGCAGATATGTAGGACCGATAGTACTTGCCGGTGTACGAGCAACAGTTGGCCTTTGAGTAGTCACAATAGGTCTTGGTGTAGTGGGAATAGCACGAGTAGTGGCTCTAGGTGTAGCACGTGTAGTAACCGGTGCGCGAGTGGTAGGTCTTGGTGTGGCACGTGTAGTTGCTGGGGTTTGGGGCTTGTTAGTAGGTGGTAAATAGGTAGGAACAACAGAAGGTGTAGGTTTAGGTGTAGTAACTGGAGCACGAGTTGTAGGCCTGGGAGTAGCGCGTGTTGTAGCTGGGGTTTGTGGCTTATTAGTGGGTGGCAAATAAGTCGAGGGAACAAAAATAGGTTTTGTGACAGGAGCACGAGTAGTGGGCTTAGGGGTAGCTCGTGTAGTTACTGGAACACGAGTTGTTGGCCTGGGTGTAGCGCGTGTTGTCGCTGGAGTTTGTGGCTTGTTTGTTGGGGGTAGATAGGTAGGAGGTGGCGTACGTTGAGTTGGCCTGGGTGTAGTGACTGGAGCACGAGTAATAGGTTTCGGTGTTGCACGAGTTGTAGCCGGTGTTTGTGGTTTGTTGGTGGGTGGCAGGTAAGTTGCTGGTGGTTTAGTTGTTGGCCTTGGAGTTGTAACTGGAGCACGAGTGATTGGTTTTTGAGTAGCACGAGTTGTAATGGAAGCAGGAGTGGGAATACTAGGTGGCAAGTATGTAGGTCCAGGAGTGCTGGCCGGAGTTGCTCTTGGTGTAGTGATAGGAGCACGGGTAATTGGCTTAGAAGTAGTGCGAACAGTTGGCTTTTGAGTTGCCCGTGTAGTCACTGGAGCGCGAGTAGTAGGTCTTGGTGTAGCGCGTGTTGTAGCCGGAGTCTGTGGTTTGTTGGTAGGTGGCAAATAAGTTGCGGGTAAACGAGTTGTAGTCACCGGAGCGCGTGTGACGGGTCTTTGTGTAGCACGGGTTGTGACTGGCGCACGCGTTGTTGGCTTAGGAGTAGCACGAGTAGCGGGTGTTTGGGGTTTGTTTGTGGGTGGCAAATATGTTGATGGCACGAAAACCGGTTTGGGCGTAGTAGGTTTAGGAGTAGCACGCGTTGTTACCGGAGCACGTGTAGTAGGTCTTGGTGTAGCGCGTGTTGTAGCCGGAGTCTGTGGTTTGTTGGTAGGTGGCAAATAAGTTGCTGGTAAACGAGTTGTAGTCACCGGAGCGCGTGTAGTAGGCCTTGGTGTAGCTCGAGTTGTAGCTGGAGTTTGCGGTTTATTAGTGGGGGGCAAATAAGTCGCGGGTAAACGAGTTGTAGTCACCGGAGCGCGTGTGATGGGTCTTTGTGTAGCACGGGTTGTGACTGGCGCACGCGTTGTTGGCTTAGGAGTAGCACGAGTAGCGGGTGTTTGGGGTTTGTTTGTGGGTGGCAAATATGTTGATGGCACGAAAACCGGTTTGGGTGTAGTAGGTTTAGGAGTTGCACGCGTTGTTACTGGAGCACGTGTAGTAGGTCTTGGTGTAGCACGTGTTGTAGCTGGAGTTTGTGGTTTGTTAGTGGGTGGCAAATAGGTTGCAGGTAATCGAGTTGTAGTGACTGGAGCACGTGTGGTAGGCCTTGGTGTAGCTCTTGTCGTAGCTGGAGTTTGTGGTTTGTTAGTAGGTGGCAAATAAGTTGCTGGTATTCGAGTAGTTACTGGAGCACGTGTCGTAGGCCTTGGTGTAGCTCTTGTCGTAGCTGGGGTTTGAGGTTTGTTGGTGGGTGGCAAATATGTTGCGGGTACTCGAGTTGTTGGTTTAGGTGTTGTTGGTCTGGGCTTGGTAACTGGAGCACGAGTAGTTGGCTTAGGTGTTGCACGAGTTGTAGCTGGTGTTTGTGGTTTATTTGTGGGTGGCAGGTAAGTCGGTGGTATTGGCTTGCGTGTTGTAGTCACAGGAGCACGGGTTGTTACTACCGGTGGTGGGTAAGTAAATGGTTGCTTAGGTGGTGGGTAACTGTAACCTTGAAACGATTCACGAATTTGTCTCTATGAACATGCAATACAAAATATTTACAGTTATAATAAGTAAAACCTTTTCATAATCAAATATTTGACATTAGCTTACCACAAGCTCTTCATCATTAGTTTCGGCATAAATGCCAAAGACGCACAGCGTCAACAAAATAAATGCACTCCTCTGTAAATAAAATGTAACAAAAAGGATTTATTAATTTAAAGATTAAGACTTTTAGAAAACTAAGCCAGAAGCTGAGTTCATAAAACATATTATCTCGACGCCAAGCTTATTTGGAGAAATATTTTTTTGGTAAGAAGCAAGGTAGTGTTAGTTACCTTATAAATGAAAATGTTTTATTAAATTAACTAGAAACCAGCATGGGAAATGGTAACTCCCATGCAAGCGGAATAATTTTATAAAATTTTGGATGCGTAGTATCTCAAACGCTATCGATTTAAAACCTGTTTTAAAGAACTCAATTTGGCTATAATATCAACACATTACGAAACATTAGTTCTGTAGGGGAGTGGTAGGCCTATACAAGCGGACCAATTTAGTTTAGGTAATAGTGAGTTTTTATTCTAAAGGGTATATAAAACTCAACCAAGCCTTACTTGTTTTATTTAAACATTTTTATTTACATAAAAATATACCAAATTGTATTAATATTTATTTACTTTCAAAAATTTTTGTTTAGTTTATTAAATATGTTAAAATAAATATAGTTAAAATAAAATTCAATGCCTTATTCAGCATTTTAAAACAACTGTTTCAATACGCAAAAGTTTTATTTGACAAAAAAAAAAATTAATACAAAAATATTTAAAAAAAAAAATATTTTTGCTTTTTTATATTGTTTATTTATTTATATATTTATTTTTATTAAAAGAATATTTTTTAAAACATGTTGCCAATTAGATTATATTTAGTGGGTTTTACCAAAATCAACAAATTTGTTTAATGCAATATCTACTTTTTAGGCAAATTCAAAACAACAAGAAACCCGGAAGTCATTTGAAAACTTAATTTTTGTTGTTTTTCTTCTTGTTTTTTGCTTAAACATGTGTAGCGATTAATATGTTTTTGATCATCTTACAAGTTACTCTATTAAAAAGTCATTATAATGAATTTATAGATTTTTTTAAAAAGCTAAACAGTTTTAATAAAAAATGTTCTACAAAAGGTGGTAATTTATTCAATATTTTCAGGTTAAAATATTTGATTAAAATTCTTTATTTATGTTGTTTGTTCATTAACAATAAAATATATTATCTTTTTTAATATAAACGAAATCGAAATGTTTTAATAAGCAGAGCTTTTCTATGGCAGACAATTTTTTAAAATGAAAAAAAATTTAAAATATTTAAAAAAAAAAAAAAACATACATATCGTTTCCTTAATATAGAAAGGCCCTAACTCGTATTTTTGTAGGTCAAGATTTTCCTTTATTTCGATAAATAGTCTTCTCATATATCACAATTATGCAAAAAAAATCCCCTAAAAAATACGAGTTAGGGCCTTTCTCAATTAGGGTAACTATTTGTTTGTACGTACATATATATATTTTTTATTTTATTGAGATATAAATTTTTGAAATTATTTTTAAAAAAATTTATAAAAAACACCTTAATATTAAAATATAAAAGAAACAGTTTTATTTTGATTGGTTTAAAAGAAAATCTTATGAAATTTATTTTTATTTGATGATGAAAATCTTTAGCTGCTTTCGAAAATGCATTCTACTCAGCTAGTGTCGGTAAACCCGCTTTTAATTTTTCTTCAATTATTTAACAAATAAAAAATAATAAAAAAATTAAATAATATCAAAATAAATTTTAAGCTTTAAAAGCAGTTTGATAGAGCACACTTAAGATGGGTGGAATTCAGGCATTATTAAAAAAAAATTGAATGTTTTGAGGAAATATTAACTAAGTAAAAAAATTCCAATATTGGGACTTAGTTCGAACAATCTGAATAAGTATATTTTATATGCATTTAGCAAGGACTGTATAAGCTTGTCTCAAGGCCAACGGTCCCCTCAAAATCGATTTTAGAAAATTACCCTTGAAACTTCACAATAATAATAAAAGTTCCTTGAACTCAAAAAAGATCTTAACACATGTACATATGTACATATATGGAACTCGACAAGCGATGGAAAATTAAAAGATTAAATTAAACTAAAGAACATGTTTTTGTTTTTGCGAAACTTGTTTCGTTACTATGTCTGCTGGGAATTACAACTTAATTGGTTCTTTTCTCTTGAAAAAAATTAAAAACTACATTTGAATTTTTTTTTAATGTTTTCAATTAAGCTGAAACTAAATCTTCAGTAATATTCTAAGAAAAATTTATAAAAAAAAACAAAACTTGGGGCTTATATCACTTATTTATGACTAATTGCCTAAAACTGTCAATTAAATGTCAGATAAGATAAATAATTTATAATTGAATAAGCAAAAGTGACTTAACTCAAAATTTTATTATTTTGTTTTTATGCTTAAATTTCATGCAAAATCACAATCTCTAAGATTTAGATTGTATCTCAGAACTTGCGGGCTGTCATCATATTAAAGGTCTGCAGCGGATAAGTTTTCAAATAACTTTTGAATTTTTACGGTAAAAGAGTATGCACTTGTATTCGCTCGCAGCGTGAGAGTACGGAAGATAACTAAACTGTAGTTTGGCATATAACCACATTTATGAACTCGGTACAAAACAAATACCTTAGAAAGTGAACGTTAATAAAAAAATACTTCAAATAAAAACTACATCCAGTTCTTACGTCAATATTTTTTATGGCACGGTTTTGTTTTTGCAATGATATAATATGCTTAGCCAACCACGAAATGTAAATTGTGATGATCAACTACTTTTGCGAGAACGAATATAGCCGTAGTTGATACATACTTCCATCAAAAACTTAAATTTTTTTGGTAGAAAGAAAAATAAATGCCAAATAAAGAACTCTGAGAAGTATTAGCGAATACACAGTTCATGATTATTATGTTTATAGAAAAAAATACTTAATATTTAAGGACACTACGAATAAAAGATCATCCTTTAAAATACTCAAGTATACAACAAGTTCAAGTACATCCGTGCAACCCTCTAATACATATGTATGTATGGGTAATTCCATTGCCATTGTATGACAATTCATTTAACTTATATTTTTTTAAGGTTTGAAAACTTCGAATTTGTAAATTATAAATAAGTCTATGATTTTCAAGGATACGACCTTAAACGTTTATTAAAAGCTTAACCCTTAAAGGACATTAAGTCTGCTAAGAAGACTATGAGGGGTATGACCTATTGGTTGTTTGTACAGTTGTATAAAATTGCGTTTTCCAAATTATTGGTAGTAAACTTTTTTAGCATAATTGAAGAAAAGTCGTTCTATTTGTCACTAATTATGGCTTCGTGATTTAAAATTTTTTTGCGAAAGATATGATTTTATTTCTGTTACGCTTTCTTAAAAAAGACGCATTTTAATCTCCTTTTAAGCAACCTTTGATGTAGCTGAAGGTCAAGGATGAGGAGTTTTTCACTTTTTTCTAAATTCCTTTCTCCATCTATCAGGAGATTCAGGAGCAAAAGGAGCGTAAGCCTGCTAGAGTAAAATTTAAGTTGTCAAATTTAAGGGAACACCAATTCTGAAGGGTTCATCTTAGGGCAACAATACCCCTTCTTTTCAAACGAGTATGCATACATCTTGCAAAATATTTCAAGTGAGCAGGTTTGGATGTGTTTTTAAATATTTTTTTCTTGAAAAGTAACAAAGAGCGGCCACCGTCACTATTTGAAATAGCATTGATTTAAAAATCGGGTCCACGGCTTACAGTATTTTTAAAAAATCCCGGGATCGCTAATCTCTACTAGGTATAAAAGCTTAACGATTTGAAAGGAATATAAGATTTAGCAAAGTCAATTATAGCGGTCATTCTTACTTTTATTTAAAAAAGTGACTATGACTTTGTTCCACTGACTGTTAGTGGCATTAAAATATGTAACATTTTTCCCGGTGTGAGTCATACAAATACTATCTTGCCACTACTTTTTAGAATAAGTTTGTTTTGTTAAATTTTATTTAAAAACCCGTTATGCCCCAGTTCCATTTTTCTTAATTAGCTCAAGGGCAACATAAACATCTGTATATGTTAATCAAATTACTATTTTTGGTAAAATAACAAATAGTTTAATCCGGCTGGCAACCGTGTTTTCGTTTGCTTACGACAAACTATTTAAACTAAATATTCTAAAAATGTTTTAAAGGTAAAACATATTCTTTTAAACAAATTTAATAAATTAAACAATTGATTATGAATATAACCCTGAGCCTTTTTATCCAAACAACATTTATATGTGTATGCTTGTTTTTTTTTAATGTTTAGGTGTGTACAGTGAGAAGCAAAAATTGACCCATATTTTTATTTCTTAAACCTTAGACTGGATAATACTAGAATTAATAAAACAAATTCAAGTATGTATTTATTTTGAATATACAATCTTGAATAAAATAGTTATTGTAAGACAAGTTATTCCAGAAATTTTTGACAATAAATAAATAAAAAAATTTTAATAATTAATTTAATACAAACACATGGCTTAATGTATAAAAATGAATTGAAATTATTGAAAGCAATCTTTTAACGCGAATAACTGGATGATAAATAAAAGTTAAGTTAAAAGTAAAATCATCCGGTGGATGTCCAAATGAAACCAAAAATGAAGTTTGTAATAAAAGCAACTAAGGATAATGCAAACAGAATGAAAATACGAAACTGAAGGGCTGTAAATCGATTAAGTTTAGTCTTAGCAAAACAGAATATTAATATCATTCCATTATTCAAATTTAACAAAAAGTGTGAGCTTAAGAGAACAAATTTCGATTCGACCGACCAAATAGAGTCCTGACGAGAAATCATAGCTGGTTTTGAGAATAAATTACACTTGGCTAATTAGTTTCAATTATATAGACGAACTTAAAGAATAAAATATAAAAATTATTAAAAAAAAACTAAACTAAAAATTTTAATTACTTTATTTGCAAAATAATGAGATTTTAGTAAGTATTAAACTTGAGCCTAAATAAAAATCAAAATTGTCTTAAAACCAAATTTGTAGTTCAACTATATATAAAATAAAACGCATAAAACACACATGGGCACGGTGATAACTAACAATTTAAAAAAAAATTGTACCTTTAAAAATAAGGTAGTCTTCAATACCAATCTGACAGATGGTTTAAAGAAACTACATCGCGATGGCGTTAGTAAATAAAAAAGGAAAAAAAGAAAAAGCTTTGATTCAGTTAGTTTTAATTTGGAAAAACTTCGTGGCGACTCACCATGCCACAATAGGCGAGTGGGTTTAACGTTTACAACCAAATATAAATCGTAGCTGTTTTTCGAAAATACATTCTACTTGGCTAGTATCGGTAAAAAGAAACACATTTTTTTCAATAAAAATTTTCCTTTCTTAACTAACGCTAATAGAGTAAAAAACTAAAAATATTTATTTCTTCGTTTGCAAAATAATGAGAAAGGAGAGAGGAAGAATTGAACTTCCCTGCTGGAAATGTGTGTCAATTGGTCGGCGTACTCGTCCTGTTACAGGTACAAAACATGAATTGAACAAAAGTTATTGGTCGTGATCGGTTAAAAAGGCACACATCAAGTAGCTGGTAAAAAGGTATTAAAAAGGTTAAAGAAAAAAATAGAAATACTGGTCCCTACACACAAACATACATCTTTTTATATATACACACCCACGCGCGAAAATACAAACAAAGTAAAACAGGATCTTGAACAATTAATGCAAAAGCTGCTTATATAGGATTGACTTGTAACTCGTTTTGAGGTTTTAGTTTTAGACCAATTGCCCCCTCCAATGACAACGCAATGTAAAAGTGACAAAACTAGAACCAGCTCCTAACCTAAAGAACCATTCATATCCATAGTCTACTTCCCCGAAGGGTTGAGCCTAAATAAAAATTTAAATTGTCCTAAAAACGAATATACTGTAGAAGAGGCCACATTTCAACCCGAACCGCATGGGGGATGTGCACATCCTAATTGTGAAAAACAGCATACGAAACAAAAATGTATACAAAGAGCCGGCTCGAAATTCTGACCTCTATCGAACTGAAAAAATAATAAGCCTGAAGGAGCTTTTAAGGCTAGTAAGTACAGTAGGGATGGCAAAATATTCCAAATGAGATAATACAGAATTTTTAAAAAGGCATTCCAAAACGTAAAAAGGTGTTACAGAAAAAAAAGAGCTTGTAAGGCTTAAATTATACGTGCCATAACAAACATAATGCCATAACCACAACCGTTGCCATAAAAACCAAAATTAGGTTCTATGGTTATGAATATTGTTATGGCGTAATGGTAAGTCACCTATTATAATCAGATACATTGTTGCTCATAAGTTTGGTTTAAACAGCTGTTTTGTATGGTTATGGTTATGTGTCGCATAATTAAACTTTTACTCTATAAATTGGGGTCAACTCCTAAAAAAAATTTTTTTTAATTGATTAAAAATGTATTTTTTATTGTTTGATGGTAAATGTGAAATCCACTAAATAAATAACATAATTGTTTTAAATACAATTGCCATATGTAGTATGTAAAAGGAAAAAGAAATTCAAAGTAGCTAATAACAAAAAATGATTTGTTGGGCTTTGGAAAAACTTTTTTATGTTTTATTTTGTTAATAATAATTCTCAAAACGTTTAGTGAGGTTATTATGTAATGGCGAAAATACCATATTTCTGAGGTTTTTTGGTCTCACCCAAAAGCCTGTCCCTGAATTAAAATATATTTATTACAAAGTCAAAAATTCCGTAAAGTTAAAGCACCAAAAGCTTTACAATTTAAAAAAATAGCCGACAGTATAGCCACCAAACCTAAATTTTGATCGCCAGGGCCACAAAAAAACTGCCATTTTCGACGTTCATAGCACCAACAATACGGGTTGGCAAGGCGAATTCATTGACCAGGTGGAGTTAACAGCACAGCTGATCTGTTTTTTTCCGCATAAATTGAGGCTGGGTTGTCAAATTTGTTTATGTTTACATGTCTTTTTTGACACACCATCCAATGAAAATCACAACAAAAACGAAAATTCTCTTTGCCGCAGATTAGTTATTGTAAAATCCCCACCACCATGTAATCAGTTCGCCTTGCGGGTTGGTTTTGCTCTGTTTTTTAGTCGGCGGTGCCCAACAGAAGAAGAAGACTTACGGGAATGGGCACCTTTTTACTGCGTGTATCAACCTAAAAAAAACAATTTAATAGAACCTTCGAAAATAGCAGTTGCTATCAAAACAAAAAAACCCGCTTTGATAGAAAATTGCATTTAATTGGGCTTAACAAAACAATATTATTATTTGGAAATCATTGGTCTAATGCGAAATCCAGAAAAAAACAGTCCAAAGCAAATTTATAAATTAGCCAAAAGCCAAGTTTATTTTATTTTTTATAATCAAGGTAGCTTTTAATGTTAAACTTAAAATTTTATTATTATAATATTTATGAACTAATTTTTTTTTCTAATTAATAAAGAAAAAGCTTAATAACACTTTGCGATATAACGAATTTTTCATTGTAACGAAAGCGCCTAATATTATGTCATTCGTTATACCGAGCTTTGCCTGTCTTCTGTTATGTACTACATTTTCTTAGTTTAAAAGCACAAATATAAAATTGATATTTTATTTATAACCTAATTATGTAAATGAGAGTATGATGTTTCTTGTTTTAGAATTTTTTCAAACGAGATTTTCAGTAATTGGGTTTTTGGTTAGAAAAACTAGATTTAAATATAATAAAAAGTTTTGGAATTCAAGACAATTTAGTCATAAGCTAAGTTTATCATTTTTAAATTTCAACAAGTTCTTAAACATATTTGGTTAAGTCACATTTAAGCAGTTTAGCATTTGTTCACACAAAAAAATTTAACAAAATATAATTATTTAAATTTAATTGTTTTTCATAAGACTGAATTTAATTTGATCAGGAATTCTCTTAATATCGTTTATTTTTCGACAGCTTTTTTTTTTAATATTTTCTTTATTTGTCTAAAATTTTTCTCAGTGTATACATATTTAGTATTTTTTTAAATTTTTTATCTAATAATTAAAAATTTTAATGCGTCACAAATTAAAGAATTAAATATATAAAGATGTACATTTTTTTCTAAATATCTTTAATTTTTCTAAATCTATGCTTAGTTCATGATCATCAAGTTTGTGGTGGCATTTTAAACCGAACAATTAATAAGTTGTGTTGTGTGTTAATACAAGTTTTTGTAATCTCTTGAAAATATAATTATTTTTTTGCAAATATTGATTTTTATAGTTTCTTTAATATGTATTTTTAAAGTCAATAAAAATGTTAATAGCACTTAAATAAAATGTAAGCATTTTACACAATAATCGTTTTTAAATTTAAACACACTTTAACATTAAAAGCGCCTTTTTTTTATTTGCAATTTTTGTTCATCATTGTCTTGATGTTTAAAAATGTCGATTTAATTTTTGGTGCTTCTTTGGGTTTATTTGTTTATTTAATTATTTTTTTTATATTTTTAAGTTTGCTAAATTTGTTTTTTTAAATAAATTTATTTAATGGTTTGACCAAAGATACTATTATTGTCATTTGTTTGTTAGCTGCTGACATATTTTTGTTATGACATAAAATCATTTTAAGAAGGCACTGCTGTTATTTATTTTTGTTGCTTAATGTCAACATAAGTATGTTTTCACAGTAGTTACAGATTTGTTTATGCACATGAGCACATAATTGTAAATAAAAATAATTTCTTTTTTAGTTTATCAACATCAAAAAGTTTATTTTTATATTAATTTTTAGTTTCGGAATTTTTAAATTTAAAGTTTCACTTTAATTTTAAAATAGTTACTAGTTTTTTTAGAAATTGTTTAAACTAAATAATTAAATACTTTTAAACTTTTTTTTATTTTAATTTTAAAAATTATTATAATTTTTTCTTTTATAATTTACCATTTTTGGGCACAAATGTTATCCGAAATTTCTTTACAAGCGGTTTTGCTAATCAAGCGTAATCCTTAAGTTTTTATTTTTTTGTTAATCCTTTAAAAAATTAAAAATCTTATCAAAATTCAATATGGTCCATTGAATTTGATGGATTCTATTCGATATTCATTTAAAACACAAACAGCTGCAGCAATCACAAGCAGGTGATTTTATACAAAAAAACGAAGCAACTAAAAAATATCCAAAATATGTGTTACTATAGGAGAAGAAGCTAACGAATAAGTCTCCTCTTTTGTTGGTTTGCACTTTTTATAAGTTCGAGTGTGGGTTACCAACTAAACATTTAAAACATATAGATTTTCTATATATACCCCTAGCGAATGTGACGAGTAAGTTTTTGGTTTTAAGCTTGGGCGACAACTGTGGCGATTGTCTAAAGACACTTTGACCGATTGAAGTAAAAGATCATCATCATTATCATAATCATCAGAAACAATAAGCGCGCAAAATCTGTTTTTTCGGCTTTATAGCTTGTGTAAATTTTTTTAAAACGCTCTCTTCATGTGCTCAGATCAGATCACATTTGCTAATAAAATTTAAAAGAAGAAGAAGAAGAGTAGCATCTTCTTTTTTTCTGCTGCTGCTGGTGATGATGCTGTTAATGGAGCCAATGAGTGCTGCTTTTGTTTAAACTTATGTTTTTTTAAAACAACAAAAGCTTTTAAAATAACCCGATTATTAACAAAAAATCTATCAATAGCTGGCCAAAGGTTTTCTCAATTTGTGGTTTATTGGCTGCTACGCCAGCGCACACAAGTACATATATATTCTCATATATAAATAACAGCTTGTTATTCTTGTTCATGTCTACAAAATGTAAACGATCTGCTTTAATTTTTTATATTCATTAAACAGTTTGCTTTCAGGACTTGCAATTTTAACAATAAATGCCTGGAACACATTTGGACATTTTAAACTGGGTCATTGGGTTGTATTTTAAGTTAAGGTGTTAACAAAGAGAGTAACGTTGGACTTGTTTGTATTGAGTTTTCCCATATTTTAATACTTTTTGAAATGTGAGAAAATATTTTTATCAAAATATGTTCAATAGGTCAAAAATCCCCTTAGCAAGTCAAAACAAGCTTAAATAGTTTATTTTAAAAATCAAATTAAGCGACACTAGAAAAAAGTTCTTATAATTTTTTCACGACATTTGCGGGCAACTTTAATTCTTTTCTATTATAGTGCTCAAATTACAGTTGCTTCATCCAGAAATAAAAAAAAAACCTCAGGCCAAATCGTCGCATTTGATCCTTTTTTTGTCTCGTACCTTGATGTTACTAAGGGCCTCCCCGGCTATAACGAGCACTGCGGCACCTGAAACGATGCAGTATGCAGAAGTTATTCCTTATACATATCCTCGCTGCATTGCTAATAGAGCATTTGCTCTTTTTCTCCGCCACATTTGTTTTCCCTTTATCTCTGATCTATAAAGAAGGATTCTGTTTCTCTTTTTCACCAACAACCTGCGTTTAGTTTCTGTTGGTCCATCAATCGTTTAGAGTAAAGAATAACTTCAACTACATTTAACTCATCGTCAGACGGTATACGCCGTCGGGAAAATAGAAGGAGGTTCACCTTCTAGGTATCCAGAGTAAGTCCATATGATGACTACCACTATGTCGCCCGAGAAGCCCCCTAGCAACAAATTCTGTGGAATTTCCATTTTACAGATCTCATCGTAGATCATGTTCCATAGGTCTGGTCCAATTATGTAATCTGCATATATCGTTTCCCTTCTGTTGTATTGAAAATAAGTTCCCTGCCGCTTATATAATCTCTTTTTATCTGCCTCCACTACTCTGGCACTAAAAGGTGGATATCCATTGCTTAATATGCTCCTTTCGACCTGAGGCTGTTAAAATTGCTTCTAACGTCTAAGGTCGCTAGTAGAATCATAGGTCTGATATAGACTCTTCTGTTGCGCAGCTTTAAAATCGTTTACGACGTGACTTAGCCCCCAAGTGGTTAGTAAACCTGCCTGGTCTTAAACTGTGTTGTTTTTCGGAAAGCCCTCTCGAAGGATTTAAAGCCTCTATTAGCCTAGGTTTGATAGCCTCTCTAAAAGCTTACCGGCTGTTTTGAGTATGGAGAGTGGTCGCTTAGCTGATGGTGAGTCTGGGTCTCCGTTCCCCTTGCTTATCAGCACAAGTTGTTGTTTCTTCCCTATCTGCGGGAACGTATCTTCAACAAAGTATTTTTTAAAAGCGCCAAGGAGTAGTTTCGGACGTTTTTATGATAAGTCTTTTATTACTTCAATGGTATGCCTAGTGTCTCAATGGTTTTTAATCTCGAAACAGCTGCGATGAGTTCTTATTTTGTAAATAACGGTACGTTTATGTGTTCTGCAGGCGCTCCTTCTTCTTCTAGGGTATCATATGCGGGGAAGAGGGATTTTACGATCCGCGTAATTCTCTCTACGTTCATCGGTGGTGTGGGACCCTCTGAGCAGAGTGTTCCCATGATTTATGACCAGTTCCTCAAGCGTCGTATTTAATGTCGTCATGTTACGATTCCCACAGTGTCCTTTTGCTATCTAAGATCTTCTGTTGTAGTTCTTTTTTGCCTCTTTGTAGATATTCCTTCCATTTTCGGCAGCGCCGGGCTCTCGTGAACTCTTTCCTGTGCTTAAAACACTCCTGCCTTGCCTTCGCGATGTCTTCATTCCACTAGTGAAGAGCATTTTTTTCCGTCTGTCTGTGCAATGCCTTAAATTGGAACAATCAGTAACACTGATGGCGTTCAATATTTCTGGGTATCGTTCATTATTCGTCTTATTTCCGACAGCAGTATTCTCGTATTCAGCTTTTTGGCGTTCAATTTATGAAGCGTTGTGTATTGTCGCCTCACAACTTTACTCCTTAAAGCTTCTATTTTAAAGTTGTACGGTGTGTACTTGTGGTTGCTACCTGTATATGTGCCAGTATTTGCTATTCCCCAATCGATGGCGCTGTCCGTTAAGTTTCCCGCTACTATAAGGTGTGTTCTGATAATGTGAAAAAAGTTTTAAATGGCCGTGTAAATTCTTTTCAATAATAAAAATAATAAAATAATAATAATAAAAACAACAATAATTACAATTACAATAATTGTGATTATAACAATAATAACAAGAGTAAAAATAAAAAAACTAATATATTTTGCGAAAAAAAATATTAAAACATTAATACATTATCGGCGCAAATGGCACCAATGGCACAATGGGTGTCGATTTTGTTCGTGTTACATTGGCACTTTAAAAAGCCATCGGAAATGCGTTCGCACTATCCTGGGGGCAAATTACGGCATTCGATTCGAATCGAAATTTCAAAATTCTTATTAGAATTCCTTTATTAAAAGCATTGACAACTCAATCGATCGAGTAGAATTAAGGCCTTTAACTAGCAGAGACAAAAACCAAATTCTTATCAGAGCCAATTTTACTATTGACAAACTAATTTTAATGCATTTAGCTCTGTTTACTTGTATTTAAAATTCAGTGACTATTGATTACTAAGTAGGATATCTGGAGTATATAATATTTATAATACTTATCTTACTGCCGGATGTACTTATCTCTTAATTTCTACTAATTTTTATATAAAAGCAAAGAACAAGCAAATCTAAGAAAAAAACCCCAAATTAAGTTATAATTCATGTTTTAGGATAATAAGACAAAAATTATGCAAAAATGTCTTTTAGCCATAACCAGATAAACATGTTTAAACGCAATTTATTTGTTTTTTTAAAAATGTTGCTAATTTTGTATAAAATGTAATAAAAATTTTATAAAAATTTGTTTTTGTTTTTAACTAATTATTTTGCTAAGTTGGTGTTTTCATTTATGCCGCTTGTAGATTTTTGGCAATTTTTTTTAAACTTGTCTCATATGACCGCTCATAAAAATAATGTGTGAATTGTTTTTTATAATTTTTGTTTTATTTTTGCAATAAAAATCTAGTTCTATCATGGCCTATGCCACATAAGGCCTATGATATAAAATTAGCATAACAAATAACCAAATTAATGCAAAATTATAAATCTTAAACAAAATTATTTTTTTATCTTCAATGTCTTTAAAGTTTAAATTATGGCGGTTGCTTTTTATTTAACTAACTGTTTTCAAAATAATTTTTTATTAAAAACATTAATTCAATAAATTCAAAATTGTGTTATACAAACACTGAAATCAGATCCTTGTTATTCTGGTTTAAGAGCAGTGATGCCCAACAAAAGAAGATGATTTTTGAAAATGTATAGGTGATGTTTCCATGCAATATCAACCTGGGTTGTTGTCACTTTTCTTTTGTTTTTTTCTCTTTTCTATAGTTTTTTGTGGGTACTCATGCTGTGTACATGCTATAAAAACCGATAAGTGTTCGTCCCCCGGAGACAGCCTTGTCTTACATTGTGCAAGAGCAAAAAGCTTTAACTTGAAATTTATGCTAATTCAAATGAAAGTAAAAATTTTCTTGCATAAAATTAAAATAAAGCCATAATGAATACATTTTAGAAAAATATTTTAAATAAATATGCAATACGTAGATACATGTATATGTACATGTGCATATATATATTTTTTAGTATGTTTGTCTTTGTGCCATTTGAAATATATACAGGGTACCTGGTGAAAAATTTATATTTTTAAATACAATAATTTCAGAAAGTAATGCACGGAGCAGTTGGAATTTTTGGAAAAATCCAAGAGAAATTGATTCATAAAGATCCAAAAGAGGACTCGAACCAACTGCAACATCACGTAACCTAAGTAGAGAAATAGGCAAAGTTATGGGGAATAAAAATTAATAAACAGAAATATATCCACATAGCTTTTGTTTAACGTGCTCAAAAATCCTTATTAATACATATAGAGTCTCAAAGATTTGACTCAAAATACCTTGGCATTGACACGGATCGTCGCCTTATATTAAAGTCACATATAATAGGAGGGCCAATAGAAATCACCCTATTGGAATCTGCTCTTATTTTTGCAAATGGCGGCCAATGTCAAATCTGTTTTAACATTTGTAAACTAAATAGATGTAGAACACAAGTGAAGAAGCCATAAAGCAACACACCTCTTTAAAACGCGGAATTATCGTGTCTATTTTCTTGCGTAACAATTCATTTGTGGTGTTGGCACAGCACAAATTCCCTCGCCGATTCCCCGGTCGTCTGGCACCGACTCTGCAAGCAATGCGCCGTTTGGCACCAATCTTGAAGAATATGGGACCACACAAGACACTGCCAAGGGTGGCAGGCCCTAGATCACCTGTTCTGCCGAGAATATCGCCGCTATTGGCAAGAATGTCGAGCTGTCGCCAGAAACATCGATCAGATGTCGTGCGTCGCAATCAGCCATCAGCCGATCGTCTCTAAGGCGAGTTTTAGCCCAAAACCTGCGCGTGCTCCCTAACAAAGCCCAGTCCTTGCATCAACTGCTGCTTATTTCACCCTCAGCGGGTACGAGAACAAGCAAATATATCACTTTTGGGGCACCAAAAATTCACGAATGATGCACGGGGAGTTATCACACCCGCTCAAAGTAACGCTGGTCAAACGACAGCAAGGAACGGTGCGCGCTGTAGGGCCGTGTAAGCCTAGTCTTTTCTGCCGCAATTGAGCAAATTTGGACTGAAAGACATGCGATGTTAACAGGATTGACCAACGGCACATATTTCGCGAGCTACAAGCGATGTTCTGACGGCGGCGTTCCCAGGTTGCCTCTTCTCCCGTTTAAGTTGCCCGCAAGATCGACCGATTTAACCACTTCAAACTTTTTTGGGGGGTTTCTTGAAGTGTAATTTTTATGTAAGCAAGCTCGAGACCCGAAGTTGTCGCCGAAGAGATGAAAAATGCCATGAAACGAGCCCGTATAGCAATAAATTGTGACGGCGCCCATTTAACCAATGTTATCTTCTCGACTTTACTAATAAATTTTTAAATGTTCTAATAAACATAACCAAAAAATGGAATCGAAGTTTTCCATTTAGAAAAAAACTAAGAGCCCAACAACATCGAATGACCCCCTTGTATATGTGAAGTTGACACAAATGAAACTCAAAGTTACACAAATTCATTTGCTAATCGGCAGAAACGCCTTTCTTCGTCTAGATTGTAAACTTCTACTATACAAACCGGTTTAAAAAAAAGTTTGGTGCTACGGGATACAAATATGTGGCACCGCTTCCGTGTCTAACATAGAAAAAATTCAACGCCGTCAAAACAAAATCCTAAGAATGATAACTGGTGCTCCTTGGTATGTTAGAAACAGCAACTTCCACAAGGATCTAGAAGTTCCATTTTTAAAATGCGAAATCTTAAACTATGTGGACAAGTATTTTAATAAGCTGGAAACACATCAAAATATGCTCGCTTGAAGCATCTTGCAACATAGTGGGCACACCAGCCTAAAAAGAAAGGATACTCTTGCTCTTAGATGAAACTTTTTAAATTTATTTATTTTATTAAAAGAACTTAAATTTTAGTCTAGTACTGGCTGGACTAATATTAATTACTTAGTTTTAGGATATGAATACTTATTGTTAGTTCGAATAACAGAAGATTCAATAATGAAAACATGAAAAAAATACTTAATATATAATAAAGATATTTTGTTGTACTTGCCGTAGCTGGGACTCTCAGATCTGCAACATCAGCGTGCTACCATTTTAGCTTCAGAAACAATTTGTTTTTGAATGTTAAAATATAACAAAAAAACACAATTTTTTTCTGCTTGATTTTAACAAGTAATCCAAAAATACCTGATTTGATAAAACGTAAGTGCGGATTATACCTACAAATTTAAGTATGATTTTGGATAGTATCAAGAATACAATTAGGATATGGTTTTTCTTTCTGGGTGGTTTCATGTTGATCACACCTGGTATACACCAGAAATACGAAATTGTGATCTGACCTGCGCAATAGCTGGAGAGTGACCCAGAGAACATTCATTCGTTTTAATGGGTTCATTACATACCTTGTAATATCTGTTGACCTATAATAGCGCTTGACCATGATCTGAGTAATCGGTACCCAATATATTTTTTTGCCGGGTTTCGTTAGATTTTCTGATCGTTTATCCTAAACACGGTTTTGTTATTGAAAAATGAAATTTAAAAAAAAAATCTTCTTTTCAAAAAACAAAATGTTTTATTGTATATTTTTTAAATCCATTTTTGTTAAATTTATTAAAACATTTTTAAAAATATATTAACAAAAATTTATATAATTATTGAAAACAATTAGTTTTTTTAAGAAGTAATCGAAAATGTTAAAAAGAAGAAGGCGAAAAAAAAAACATATTAACATACAAAGATTAAAATTTCTGAACATTTGCAGTATTGGACATTTAAAACCAATAACAATTTTAAACGCTCTTTAAAACAAACGTGGGTTTTTTAAGTTGTGTGTGTTTCTTCCATCATTTAAAAGTGTTAATAATGTAAGTATTAGTGTTAAATTATGAAATAAACCGCAAAAAACATTGTAAGGTTAATTCTTAAATGAAAAAAAAAAACAAAAACAACATTTGCAACTTTAAGCTCAACAAAAAAAAAATTTGTAAAACCTGATTGATTAACATGTTACGCCTCTGGCAAAATTCAGTTGACCAAAATATTTTCTGAAACTGCAAAAATCATGCATTTATGTACAAAAAAAAACAAAACAAAAAGATCACATCATAAAAATTTTGAATTTTAATTTAAAAAAAAAAGATGACACTAGTTGCACCGGTTTACTGATCGATCACGAACATCTCCCAACAAATGGCCAACATGTGCTTTTACAGCAAAAATATTAAATTTTGTAGTTTAATGTTAAGGTAGGCCTATCAAAAAAGACTGGCAAAAAAAATCTTCAACAAAAAATTTAAAATTTTCGGCAGACAGGATAAAGTGCTGAGGGATACAACAAATAATTTACACCGCTTGACAGCACCGAAATATCGATATTATCATGCTGAATTAACTGGGTTTTTGTTGCGATGACCTTTAAATATGTATTACACATGTACAAACATTTTTACATTCGCACATACGTTCGAACATACTTATATAAGAAGATTGTGCGTACTTGATCAATTGTTTTGTAAAATATTCAGTATACGGTTACTGGTAGTTGGACGCAAATACTTTTCATAGAAAAAATTTTTTAAAACCATTTTGTTTATACAGAAATTAGAAACAAACTGTAATTCATTTTTTATTAATGATTTTAATTTTATAAATATACAGAGTGTCTGGTAGCAAATTTATATTTCTAAATACGCTTATTTTAAAAGGTAATAAACGGGGCGGAGGAAGGGTGGCACAGTTGGAATTTTCAATTGCGCGGATTTGTTAGTCACGATGTCGCACAGGTCGATTGCGTATCGCACGTTCGCTGTGGAGACATTTTAAAAAGAGTAGTTATTCTTACGTTATTTCTCGTCGATCATTTTGTTCAATGTGTGGTATTTAGCGAATACTTGATCGACCGAGTGTAAATTTAATTCGTTCGTGGGTGCAGAGAATCCGCGCAGCTGCTTCGGCTATAAATATCCCACAGTCAGGGCCCAGTCGATCTTTAAGGACCCCCGGCAACATTGAACTGTTTACGTAAAAATCCGCGAATTTCAATATGAAATAGAAAAGGCTCACTGGGATTTCCATAAGCGATTATTCATAACATTTAAAAAAAGGATCTAAATTTCCATCCTTTTAAAATTGAAATCGTTCAAGGACTGAAATAAAGTGACTCTAAATCCCATTTTTTGGAGCGAAGTGATACATTTTTATTGAAACGTCCACGTCAACAAGCAAAACTGCCGTTACTGCTCTCCAAAAACCCGCAGCCCTTGAATAAAATATCAAAAACCATTGCACTGCCCTTGGGTAACTGTTTTGTGTGCCTTATTCGCGCATGAGATAATTGGATAATTTTTTTTTTTTAAATTCTCGAGTCTAGGCGACGAATATCAATGGTGAAAATTATCGAAGCATGACTACTTAATTGTTTGTTCTAAACCTGTGAGCTAATCCATCGTACTCGTCACACATGTAGTTTCAACAGAATGGGGCGACTGCACAGCTAGAGCTTCGATGAATTTTCTTCGGGAAAATATCCCCCAAAAACTGATTAGTTGCTTTAGGGACGTCCCATGGCCACCGAGGTCACCCGATCTAAGCGCCGTGGGATTTTTTATGGGGCTACCTGAAAGCAAGGGTTTGTAGTGATGATCCATAATCTCTTGTGAATTTAAAGGAAAACATTTGTCGATAAATCCGCTCAGTTCAACCAAGTTTACAGCAGCGTGTGACGCAGAGCACAAGGCCCCATTTTAAACAGTGTGTTCAACGGAAGACCTCTGGATGACATACTCTTAAAAAATAAAGTCCACATTTCCATTCTAATGTTCCATGCTCTTAGTAAAACTTTGTGAAAACTATTACGCTTTTTATTTAACGGGTCAAATTGAAGACTTGGAAATTCAAAGTTTTTTGAATATAAATTGAGTGCTATATCGATCTTAGAAGAAAAATGTTCTTATTAATAGCAACAGGAAATTTTTTTCTCTCTTATCAATAACAAATTTTGAGTCAATTTTCTAGAAAGATCTTTTGTGCTTGACATATCAAAGGTTTTATTCATGGGAAAATTGTTCTTATTAAGGTTCAATTCTCTCAGCTGCGTTGGAATACCATTCCTTGCCAGGAATTTAATTTTGTTTATTCCTGATGGTGTTGTCCATATTGAAAGTAACTGCGACTTCGGCTACGGAGAGCTACCAGGCCTTGAGCAGTTTAGATTGCAGCTGGTAGGTTATATGGTCTTTATAGATAATTATTTTGCTGACACTACGAGAGCCAAAAGCCGCTGTTACTTTTGCCTCAGCCTGGCTATGATGTAGCTTTGGGAAAACTTTATAGTGATTATAGTTTAGATCCAAAACAAGTGACGTGAATTAAAGGTGGAAAGGGGATTTAAGTTTTTCAACGAAAATGAAATAATTGATGCTGGTGCAAATCAGCATCAATCAAGTTTATCCTAAGCGTCGCTCGTAGAAAGAAACTGGCCTCCAAGAAAGTGCTTATAGCTTCGGACGTTTGTAATTTTTAATGGATATATCCTAAAGCAAAGTGTGTGTATATTGGCACTATAGCTTAAGGGCAAAAAGGGATGTTCAACCTACAGGTTTTTAATGAAATTTTTTCTAGCATCAAGGAAATTAGTGGCAAGCCTCCTGAATTTGTTTTAGAATTAATGATACAAAGACTTTGGTAAGGTAATCATATGTACTTTGATCCTTTTCTAATATTTATTTTTTTTTTTGAGTTATTGGGGGGCTTTACATAAACGAATGTCAACCTCTACCGGTTGACTTTTTTAAAGCTATGAAATCACGTGGCAAGGGCCATGGTTTTTTTAAATAAAAAAACACGAAATTCCAATATTTTTAAAAAATTTGTTCAAACTTATTTTTGCTAAAAAATTTCTTTTCTGTTACACTCTGCACTAAAATAAATTCTAAGTAATACTTTGGACTTAAAAATAAGCGCAAAGAAAAATAGCTAAAATATTAATAAAAATTTTTTTTACCGTTTTTGAATTTTAAATATTTAATTGAATGTGACATAAATCATCTTACTTTTGCATCAATGTTATCAAGATGATGAAGATAAATTTTAAAAGCGATGATGCTGTTTGTTGGAGTTATTTTTCAAGTTAAAACTTGATGTTTAACTCTTGTCATTTTTAGTTGTTTCTTGTGGGAGGCCGTCCATAGTAGTTGTGGTGGCAATATTATTAAGTATTAGCGTTTTTGCATTTAAATGTTATCATAAATACTTATTCTTGCTACCAGTAAAAATTTGATGAATTTCTAATTATCAAATACTAAGTACAGTAGAACCCCCTCAATTGCCTCTTATAAAAGTTTTAATTTTATTTTATTTTAGTAATGAACTTTGTTTAATAAATTATATTGATAAAATTGTTTTGTAACAGACACTTTTTTTATATTTCAAAAGAGGCTTAACTCATATAATATTATTGCATATCACTAAAACATCGAATTCGTTTTATGCCTTATAGTTTGTTTAGTTTTCCTAGGCTTTTCTGTCGCCATTCTAGAACTTTTTGATTATTTTAATGGCCGCTAGTTGAATATTGGTAGTTGTAAGGTTTATCTAGTGATGAGTAGGTAGATGCAAGTCGTTACCACAATCATCATAATTTCAATGACATATAGTTAAAATCAATTCAATTTAATGATTAAAATATTCAAACAAATAAATAATTGCTTATTTACCATATTCCTATACATATGCAATGAACATATGATTTTCATTATTGAAATAGCATTTTAGTCATAATTCCTATTGATTGGTTTTGCCAGAATAAATAAACCAAGATAACAATTATTTTATATAAAAAAATTAAAAGGAAAAATTCTTACTTCTAACCTAATTTTAAGTTTTTTTTAAACAAATTTTTATTTAAAAGTAAAATCTAGTTTTCTGGTTTCTTAACGGACAAAATTGCATAACATTCTCAACAACTGTTTTACTGTTGATATTCTTATTTGTTTAAATACCAAAATTCTTACATAATCCCATATATTGTTTAGATTGCTTTTATTATTGCTTATAATGTCAGTGTATTAATCGCTTCAGATAAATGATGAAATCTACAAAAAAAAAAAATTAAACACAAATTCTAAATTTTGTTTTAATTTCCATAAATTAATTTTTAGTATTTTTTTTCAAAAAATATTTATAATATGTGAAGTATGTACATATAAACAAATATATGTATACATATGTTGGTATTTATAGTGTATCTTCTTTTAATATATTTCTTTTCAATTGTATGTTTCTTTTTTCTAAAGATTTTTTTTAAATTTGGCATTTTTATCTGTTCACATATTGCTTGTGGTATTAGCTAAAACAAAAGACTTAAGAAGCAAACTTGTTTTTTTTTTTTGTTTTGTTTTTGATAAAAAGGCAAAATCTGCCATCGAATCTTTAAAAATTTAAAAAAATAAACAGGTTAAAAAATATTTAAAAAAAACTTATATTTAGAATTATTACAGTTGTCAAAGGAAGACTTTTAAACACCGAATAGTTATTATTCTTATAATTGAAGCTTTAAAATTGAAGCTTAGATGCATTTATAAGGTAAAGTTAAAGCGTTTAAGCAGTATTCTTTAAAAACGGCTTTTCTTCCTACTTTTTCTTATTTCATTTATTGTTGGTAATTAGTGTTAATCCATTAGCAGTTGTTAAAACTTCTTAGCAAACCTAATAAATTGAACTTATATCATTAGACTTATTTGTTTAGCAAACTTGTAAGGTAAACTCTTAATTAATTGTGATTGATACGGCTGTCATTAATCTTAGAATTGTTGATGAATTTAAGGAATTCAAAACAACAAACGACTCATAAAAATGCAGCCACTTAAATATCTAGGTTCGTAACCAAAAAAATCTAAATTTAAAGTAGAATTCAAATACTGGGGCTAAATCGTCGCTTTCGATTCTAATCGAAATTTTAAAATTTTTATTAAAATTCCTATATTCTGGGGCCAAATCGTCGCATTCGATTCAAATCGAAATTTCATTCGATCGATCGAGTTGTCAATGCTTTCAGTATAGGAATTCTAATAAGAATTTTTTAATTTCGATTCGAATCGAATGCGACGATTTGGCCCCTGATTTTGTGTAAAATTTTCATTTAAAAAAACTATGTTAAAATAAAAAAAAATTGTATACAACCCATACATGTTAATGAAAAAAACTCAAACTTTTATTTATTAATATGATCTAAGGTTGATTTGTTTTTTTTTTCTATTTATAGAAAATAGTTTTAAATTAAAAGTAAACGGTTAGTCTTTATTTTTATAAAGTCTATGGATCAATTACTTACTATAATGCCGATGTTCTGGAAAAAAGTAAACTTATTAATTTTACACGCCCTATTGTCTGGTTTGATGGGCACAATATAGGCGACGATAGCTTTGGTCAAAATAAAAAGATCTTGAAAAAAATTTTTATTTTAGTAGCGCTTTACACTAGGCCAGTAAACTGCAAGTTGTGCTCTCATAGTAATAAGAAAGAATTTTCAGGGGAAAGCTTACACAAATTCGGTGATGCGGAGACTAGTCTTCTCAACCTTTTCCATTTCCCACCTCTCTAAAGAGCTACATTTGGTGTAGCATCAGACAAAACATTGGATACTTGCCAGCTTAAAATTTGCATTTATCATTTCGGTGCCTAAGAACTGATATTCTCCGCCACCGGCGTGTTTGTAGGTTTAAGTGGCATAACAGCATACTCATCAGGTTTATTTAGTTTCAAGATTTCTATACTATTACTTTCATTAGATCTGCTAAAAATGATCTCGTTATTATGCAAACTGTTTAATCGCTCCAGAGTACTCTTTGGGCTGCTTTTGCTTTTAATTACCCTTCTTAAAAAAAACGCGTTGTCTTAAGGTCAACTGTCTGCAGTTTTTTGCTTCATTATTTGCCTATTTATTTGGAATTACCCTGCAATGTATAATCAATCACATAGTGTGCACTTGAAATATTCTTCTTCCAGTGCAAAAATGTCCAAAATTTGGTGCTCTTAGGCCTCACAAATCTTACCGACTCTTGTCTATCAGTACAGATGTTCAGCCCTATTAAGCCTCTAAGCCAGAATAAACATTTAGTGTTTAAAAGATAGTGTTTTTTTCTGAGATGCAAAAGGGGATTCCAGTTTCCATGTTCTTAACAAAGAGGCTCAGTCCAGTAATTTTCTACGTCCTAAGGACATCAGTATAATACCACGTTGCTTTAAACATCCGCCACAGTGAACCATCTAATCAGAACTGATGATCTGGTGTCAGCAGAGTGTATGGACCTTGACTTTAGGTATAACACTTGGCAGTTCTAGTTGTCTCTCCAGACTCACCAAACTGCGTATGTGGTTAGATTTTTAACCCAATCAATAAAATTTCTCATTACGTAGACACGTTTTGCCGTAACCAAAATTTACCAAAATTAACATCCTGAACTAGTTAACAGATAATTTCTGACTTTACAGGTTATTTGTGTTGGTCTCTTCGAATAACGTTTTTCAACTGGTGACAAAGTTTAATCAGTACCACGTTTGTTTTGTCATGTTTTTTTAATAATACACACAATACAAACGTGTATCAATGTTGCTTTTAAACAGTCTGGACCGATATTAAGAGCTCATAAGGACCTAGTTGCCTTCATTCATTCTCTTGAAACTTCCATGGGCAACCCCAGTCGTTATTTTCTCTTGTGCCAAATATGCCATTGCTGAATCACACAAACCATATGGTTTAAATCAATGAAAAATACTTCTAAAAGTGCTATAAACAATTTGTGTGATTCGGCTGCAAATTTTTTAAATTAAAATATTTTCAAAATCTTTAGCCGTTTACACTATGTCTTATGTAAAAAACAAAGTGAGAATAAATTCAAGAAAAACTATTAGGGGCATAAGTTAGCCCTTTTTTAAAAATTGTATTATTGTTTTCTGCTTATTTTAATAAAGATATTCTAGGACTGAAGTGTGTTGTTATTTCACTTTTAAAAAAACCTGTCAGCAGTCTGCTACAGTTTAAGCATTATCCAGCGTTGCCACCAAATTTTTTTTTTTTATCTTTGTATGCCAAAACAAATCCGTTTTTCCTCTACATGTTGAAAAAGTTCCCCCTACAAAAATCCATATGCATTTTAGTCACTCATATAAAAGATACAAAATTATTTCAGTTTGCATATAGATATGTAGGGTGTAACCATTTTACTTGCAATTTAAATTATAACTAAAACATTAAAAATTTATATCTTCAAAAAGCTACGACCCCCAAGGGTGGTGTTTTTTAAATTCCTTATTTAAGGTAGACACTGAAAGAGCATTATTTCTGCTTATAATGGTTACAGAAAACTGTGGCGGGTATGACCTTACAAATTTGAAAGAACTTTGACTTGAATATTCTATTTTGTTAAATATTCTTGAGTACAGGCCTGATTATATCAATTTACTTAATGGTTTTGAGTGCTTTTAATGGTATTTATAACTATTTATAACAAAGAACTATTTTTTCCTAAAGAAATCCTTTTAAAAAAATGTGACTGGTGTGACATTTTAATTAAAAAAAACTTAAAAATAGAAGAGAAAATTATTCTGCGTGTAATAATTGTACATTTTTGTCAAGCAAATAAAAATTAAATATATATTTTTACTTATATTCTTTTTACACGTAATTTTATCGTTAATTGAACTTCTAGTTGTACGGTTCAATTTGTTTTACTTTTTTGTACGAACATCTGCCTTATTTATTTTAAACACAAACATATTTGTTTTCTTTTAAGTAGAAAATAAATATAATTTTTTTATTATTTTATTTTTTCATTAAAAACGCAATATGAGAATAAAATACCTATATTTTGGCAAATGTATAAGATCACTCTTATTTTCCCTACCCTCCTCTTTAAGTGTTTAAAAGAACGTACTTAAAAAGACTTACGCTTATTCTGGCAACACTGAGAATACTAACCATTCTACTATTCTACAATGATATCAACAATTTTTTGATATTAACACTTTTTTTAAAACTCAATTAGGGCTTTAAAATATAAAATAATGTATTAAAAGTGATGGTTAAAGATTTTATGATTTCTTGATGGTTTTATGATAAGCTTGTGTGTAAGCTGATTATAAGTTTTATTGAAAGTAATGCTTGGCTTTTGAAACACCTTAACAGTAAACTGCTGTTAAGCCTAATTTTATAAAGTTGTAATTATAAATGGTACTTTGCATTTAATGTATTTTTTATATTGCTAGATTTATTTAGATCTTAAAACACACTTTTTGTTTCTATTTAATTAAAATAAACCATGATCAAAATATTTTTATACCTTTAATATGTGAAATAAGTGACAAGGATATATAGAAGTTTGTCATTCCGTTTGTAATTTTTTAATATCTATCTGCGGACCCCATAAAATGTATATTTTCTTAGTCCTTATAGATAGGGAAGTCAAATTAGTGATGTCCGTCTGCCCGTCCGTCCGTTTTATGGGTTAAATCAACTTTTTGAAGCCCCCCGATGTCGCATACTCCCGTAAGTGATATCAAACTATCAGAAATATCTGAGAGTAAATCTTTATCGGAATCCAGTAAAATCGCCTAATAACTAACCGCTGTAGGAGCCAAGAACCAAGACCACCTCTTTTTATTTCTCTAAAACTTATACATAAGAACCTCTACAAGTGCCACGTAGTTGCCCTGTACAATGTGCAATATAAGACCGGCTCCCATTGAAAATTCCTCACAAATATTTTTGTGAAACATACTAATACCCTAACTCCGCCCCTAACAGGGTTGCCATGCAAAGTAAGTAAGACCCACCCCAAGTATTATTTTTCCCAAACATTTTTGTGGAACATACTTGCCCCCTATCTCCAGCCTTTAACAGGGTCGCCATACAAAACTTAAAAAAAATCATGTGAAAACGCCCATAACTTCCTCAGAGCAGTTCTTAGAGAACAAAATGTAAGACTTACTCCCATTAGTGTCCTTCCCAAGCATATTCCTAGAATATATTCACCCCTATATCCATCACCTAAAGGGGTTGCCATACAAAACTTACAAAAATTATGTTAAACCACCCATAATTTCCCCATAGTCGGCCCATGAGAAATAAAGCGTACGACTGACCCTTACAACTTTCAGGGTGCCCGCGGATAGGTCAAAAATAGGACAGACCCCAATTCATTTGGCCTTGCAAGCATTTTACTAGAACATACTTACTCCCTATCACCGCCTTCTAAGGGGATTGCCATACAAAATTTTAAAAAATTAGGGTAAAACCCCTACGATTTCCCTAGTCACCCTAAGAGGGTTAAAATATGACACCGACTCCTATTTAAAAATTAGAAATATTAAACAAATAAAACAATAGATATAAATACACAAAAAGTTTGGGGTTTCGAAAGGCCAATGTGAAGGGTATATAAGATTCGGCACAGTCAAATATATCGCTCTTACTTGTTTTAACTAAGTTCTGACTATTATTCCATAAATAACCCTCTGATTAACATATAAGAAGAATAAAACATTAAATTCAAATTAAAATTTTTAAAAGCAGTAACTCTTTGTTTACTTGCGAACTGTTATACGTAGGTAGGTAGAACAGGCGGCTGCGGAACTGATGAAGTGATAGTTGTGCAGCCCACTTGGGTCCGTTTCCTCGGTCCCTTTGTGATACCTGGGGGCAGAGAAAAGAAGAAAAAAAAGATAAATTAATTTAGATCAATAGGAATAAAGATAGAGAGTTAGAAGGAAAGTTAACATGTATGGTCAGCGGTAGTCGTCCCATACTGGCCGCTGTCCCCGAACCAACCGACATCCCTGATGAAGGACGCCAGGTTGAGTATGCCAATGTTGGCCACGTCCGACAGGCCATTCAGTCTGCCGATACCAAAACGCCTGATCCAAATGTCCTCCAGTGCCGGACAAAAGCACAAGAGGTGCTGTATGCTTTCAGTTTCCTCTTCATCTTGACAGCTTCTAGTCGTTCCAAGGCAATCCCAGTCTTTCGGCATGGGTGCCAAGTCGGCAGTGGCCGGTAATTGCGGCCACCTCGAACGGCCCGGATCTATCCTCGTCCAGGTTACCCGAGTAGTTATACCTAATGGTTTTATATTTCAAACTCTTTTTTAATAAAGTCTCTTCATCATATAAGTCTGCATAAAAAACATAATATTAGAGCCAACACCATATGGAAAATATTTTTTTTAAGTAAAACCCATTGTTTTACAATACTGGCAGAAATTAAAAAAATAAATATTTATAAATATTTTTCCACAATAAAGCAATTTCAAGAACTTTTTTTTTTAAATTTAAAATATCATTCTTTCATGACCACAAACATTGTTAAATCACTTTTTGAAAAACATATGATAAATAATATACATATCATTTAAATATTTATTTATAAATTTTTTCAAACCAGTAACCGCAACTTCTAAGGCTGTTTAAATGCAAAATACATTTTTTAATCAATTAACACATGAGGACAAGTGACCTTTACAAACAAACAAAAAAATTAAAAAATAAAAATAATCGAAAACAAGTATCAGTTTGACCACTTAAACATTTATACAAAAATATTTTTTAATAATCAAATATGTGAGTACGAGCAATGGTGTTTTTCGTATTTAAATATACAACGTACTTTCGTGGTAATTTTTATTAAAGGAATAAAAATTGACAGCGAGAAAAGAGCGATAATTTTTTCTCACAAAGATTATATCAACTGCGTTATAAATATTTTGTTCAAATTTGGCTTCTGTTTGACATTTTTAATAACTAAATTACCTAAAAATTTTTTTAACTTAAATAACCAGAACACTTGTTAATTTTTAAATCCTGTAATTTATAAACAAACATTTTTTTTTAATAAATTCCTTTTTCTCTAAACTCATACACTTCAAATCAAAAATTTTGCTTTTACAAATTAAAGTAATCGTTACCGTTTTAGCTAATTAACGAACTAGCAATTTACCTGCTACTTCGTAAGCGAAGTTTAAAATATTAACTAAAATAGGGAACCTAATTCGAATGAGTACTAATTAGGACCAATAAAAAAGTAAAACTGTTGCGATTTCTACACAATTTTATTTCAAAATCTTCAATGCTTTTTATTTTTAAAAGATGCAAAAAAAATTGGAAAAAATGGACTCTTAGTGTGCTTTTGTTTATATTTCTAGAATTTAAATCTCAAAAAAATCAAAAATCACAAAAAAAAAAAGGAAAAAGTACTTTTTGTTCACTTTGGGTCAATATCCCTTAATTTTATATTTCTAGATCACAAAAATACCAACAATCAGAAAAAAAGTTTTGACCTCTGATTAACTTTTGATAACCTGAGTCAAAAGTCGTTAATTCCGTATTTGTAAACTTATAATCCAAACAAATGAAAAAGGTACTAAATATGGAAAAGATGTCTTTGTTGTACACCACGTTAACTTTTGACCCAAATTTTATGTTTTTAGACTTATAAACCTTTTCCTTGTGGGGCTACCTCAAAAAAAAATCTATGGGAGTTAGATCAGGCGACCTCGGTGGCCATGAAATGCCCCCAAAGCGACTAATCAGTTTTTAGGGGAAATGTATCAGAAGCAGATTCATCGAAGCTCTGGCTGTGTGTGCAGTCGCCCCATCCTGTTGAAACTACGTGTGTGAAGGGTACGACAGATGAGCTCGCAGGTTTTGCAATAAAAATTGCGTAAAAATGCTTCAATAATTTTCACCGTTGACAATCTTTACCTGGCCTTGAGCATTTTCATACAAAATGTTCCAATTATCTCATGCATGGATAAGGCACACCAAACAGTTATTATGGGGCAATTCAACGACTTTTATGACTTTTAACGGTAGTTTTGCTTTTTGGCGTAACCGTTTAAGTAAAAATTAGCCTCGTCGCTCCAAAAAATGCGATTTACAGTGCGAAAACGCATCAGCATTGTTTAACAAAAGTTTGGATCGTAAATCAAAATCACTTTATTTCAGTTTTTGAATGATTTTAATTCTAAAAGGATGGAATCTCAGATTCTTTTCTCTAATTTCATGAATAATCGCTCTTGGAAATCCGAGTAAGGCTGCTCCTTTTCATACTAAAAGTCGCGGATTTTCATGTAAACTAAAGATCGACTGCGCCCAGCCCCTGGTACATTTATAGCCGACGCAGTTGCGCAGAATCTATGCGGCAATGAACGAATTAAATTTATACTCGGTCTACACGTATTCGCCGAATGACAAACTTTGAGTACAATGGTCGACAAGCAATTACTTAAGAATTATTACTCTTAAAAAAGTCTACACGGCGAACGCGCGATGCTCACTCAACCAGTGCGACTTTTTAAAATAATCGTATTTAAAAATATAAATTTGCCACCAGACACAATGTACTAGTCGCAGTTTAAAAGATATTTTAAAGAAATTTGGCTCAGATAATTTTTTTTCGCACTGGCGCAAAGCGCTCTGTCTGTAGTGATTCATTTTTTTAAAATAACCCCCATAAAAATGTCCTCTTGAAATAAGCATTTAGGACTAAAATAAGCTCGAATAGTACTTTATTTTGACAAAAATTTGCATCAAAGTATTCCCTGATGCCACCAAGTACTAAATATACTAAACAAAAGTAAAATTGGTTCATTTTCATAAATAGCCTCCATAAAAATATCCTCTTAAAATGAACATTTGGGACTATAAAGGGCTCAATTATTATTTGCCCCCATAAAAATGTGGTGTAGGGTATAATATGATTGGCTATAATCGACCGACTATAACGTTATAGCTTAGCTCTATATTTATTGGTTCAAAAGTTACACAGAATACCAAAACGCCATTTCTACATATTTAACCCAATTTTTTACCCGTTAAGAAAAATTTAAAAAAGAACTGGGGGCAAATTACAGCTTCCAATTCGAATCGAAATTTAAAAATTCTTATAAGAATTTCTATATTAAAAGCATTGACAACTCGATCGAGTTATTTAATCTTTTCGAACTGTTCGAAAGCTTGGTTAGGTAGGGAAAAAGTGGAGTACTTACCCTACAAGGTCTTTAATCAAGTCGTATTATTAATTTGTTTTACTTGTAGCGATTTATCATTTGGTGCCCTTTTCAATATCACCATTCTGGGGCCAAATCGTCGCATTCGATTCGAATCGAAATTTTAAAAATCTCATTAGAATTCCTATACTTAAAGCATAGACAACTCGATCGATTTAGTGAAATTTCGATTCGAATCGAATCCGACGATTTGGCCCCTGATTTAATCTTTTTTCGATTTCGAATAATTTTTTTTTTGTTTAGAAGACAATTAATATATAAAATTAATCTAGGTCCACTTTAGCCTGTATATAAGTTGTTGATTGCGCAGAGTACTTTAAAGAAAACTTAATTTTTTTATTTTGTCTGCGCAGCTCTTAAATACGTCAATACTCCTTCTACCTTGTAAGTATGCCAATACAGTTTGATGCGTACAAAGAATCAATATGTAAATTGACAAGTCTTCTTCTTTTTGTTTTTAAATACATGCGTTTATTTATTTTTGTTATTTTGTTTTGAATTTTTGTTTAATTTTTTTTGTCTTTTATCGTCATTGCTGCCTTTTTTTAAACGAATATGCCATGGACATCAAGTGCGTTAAAATGTTATTCAAGTTTTAAAATAAATAATCACAAATTTGGCATTTTTTTTTTAAATTTGAATAAACTATTTCTGTTAAAAAAAAAATTATTTTTAACTTTTCAAGATCAGTGGCAAGCATTTAATGATAAACAAAAGGGAAAAACCGTATATTTTAATGTTAGAATTATTAATATGAGTTGCAAAATTTTTTGGTTCCTTGTTTATTGTCAGTATAGGAAAATTTTAAACTTCAAAAGTAGCCGCTGTTTACATTGCTTTCGCCATATTTTAAAAATTACTTCAGTTAAGTTTTGAAAAAGATTCTAACAATCAAAAGTGCTAAAATTTGATACAGACTTTATATATTAAAATTATGTTGAAATTGCACTAACAAATTATTAAGTTTTTAAGACATATGTTCTAAACACAGCTGGGACGAACGACGAATTTAGCACTACAAGACCAACTTATCTGTGGAAATTCGTTACGTAAATTCGTCAATTATAACACATTTCAAACGAATAAAACAGCTGTGATAGGTTGATCAAATTTTTATAAAAGAAACACTAATTTAAAAAATTTGTTATTAAAAAGAAATTTTTAAATATATATATATAACATAAAAAAATAATAAGTAAAATAATTTTTAAAGTATAAGGTAGCATTATTTAAAAACAAAATAAAAAATTGAAAGGAAAATCGTCACCCTGTGCCAAATTATTTTTCGTTCGTCGGTGTAAGAAATAGAAATAAACTTATCGCAGAGTTCGTTGCGCATGACGAGTTATAGTCGGCGCACTGTTTGTTCGCAACGAAAAATTCGTCGTTCGTCCAAGTTGTGTTTTATGCATTAAAAAAACTTTTTTTATTATTAGCAAAAAACGAATTTTCATTGCTGTAAACTTTTAATTTTTAAGAAGGCATTAAAATATAAAAATTGTCGTTTTCTTCACCTTTTAAGTTATTTTTGTAATTATACCCTTCACATAGTGATAAGGGTATATATCAGTTTGTCATTCCGTTTGTAATTTCTTTATTATCCATTTGCGACCCCATAAAGTATATATATTCTGGATCCTTATAGATAGGGAAGTTGATATAGCCATGTCCGTCTGTCCGTCTGTCCGTCTGTCTGTCTGTCTGTCTGTCTGTCTGTCTGTGTGTCTGTCTGTCCGTCTGTTGAAATCAAGTTTCCGGAGTCAAATAAAAAGATACAGACCAGTTAATGGTGTCAAACGATTACAAATATCCCGCTAACAATCGCTATTTAAAATCAGCGAAATCGGTTCACTATTGACCGAGATACAAGCGAAAACCCAAAGTAACCCATTTTTTTTAGGACAAAATCCGTGCATATATCCCTATATATCTCAGTAAGTATAGTCACTATTGCCACAAAACTTGGAATGGATACTCTTTAAGTAGGCACCTAAATAATGGAAAAATTTTTTTCAGATAGAATCAGGGGAAGTGGTAGTTTTCCTACAATTGCACAAATTTGATGAAATATTTTATGTGCTATATCTCGGAAACTATAACAGATATCGACTTTACATGTTCTACAAAAAGTAATTGTACGCTAAGGGCTACACTTTAAAAAAAAATTTTTTTGAGTGGGGGCAAAAAAAGGGGTAGCTCCCATACAAATTAACGATTTTTATGCAATATTCGATACGCTATATCTCGAAAACTATAAAAGATATCGAAATGAAATGTTCTACAAAAAGTAATTGGACACCAAAGGCTACGCTCCTAAGAAAAAGCTTTTTGAGTGGGGGCAAAAAAAGGGGTAGCTCCCATACAAATTAACGATTTGTATGAAATATTCGATACGCTATATCTCGGAAACTATAAGAGATATCGAAATTAAATATTCCACAAAAAGTAATTGAACACCAAGGGCTACGCTCTTAAGAAAAAATTTTTTGAGTGGGGGCAAAAAAAGGGGTAGCTCCCATACAAATTAACGATTTGTATTAAATTTTCGATACGCTATATCTCGGAAACTATAACAGATATCGAAATGAAATGTAAGTAATTGGGCAATAAGAGCTACTTCTCAAAGAATAAATTTTTTGGGTGGGGGCGAAAAAAGGGGTAGCTCCCATACAAATTAACGATTTTTATGCAATATTCGATACGCTATATCTCGGAAACTGTAAGAGATATCGAAATTAAATATTCCACAAAAAGTAATTGAACACCAAGGGCTACGCTCTTAAGAAAAAATTTTTTGAGTGGGGGCAAAAAAAGGGGTAGCTCCCATACAAATTAACGATTTGTATTAAATTTTCGATACGCTATATCTCGGAAACTATAACAGATATCGAAATCAAATGTTATACAAAAAGTAATTGGGCAATAAGGGCTACGCTTTAAAGAAAAAATTTTTCTGGTGGGGGGTGAATATGGGGTAGCTCCCATACAAGTTTACAATTTTTGTAAAATTTTCAATACGCTATATCTCGGGAACTGTAACAGATATCGAAATGAAATGTTCTACAAAAAGTAATTGGACAAAACCGCCTACGCTTTGAAGAAAAGTTTTTTTTTTGGGGGGGGGGGGGGGGGGGGGGTGAATATGGGGTAGCTTCAATACAAATTCACAATTTTTATGAAATTTTTGATAAGCTATATCTCGGAAACTATAACAGATATCGAAGTCAAATGTTCTACAAAAAGTACTAATCTAATAATTCATACATTTTGGAAAAAAAATTGAAGAGGAGCAGGGGGACTAGAACATCCCATAAAAACTAACAACTTTTATTAACCTTTTATTATAAATGATGTCAAAAACTTTTATTGCTGTCGACCTCAAACGTTCCTCATCTATTTCTATTATTCATACGAACGTTAACATTTTGTAAAGTTTTCTATGGGCTTAAAACTCACACAAGGTATTTTTATTATATTATTTGCAGTACAAAATAACTCGGCTGGGTATATTAAAAGACCAATGTGAAGGGTATATAAGATTCGGCACAGCCGAATATAGCGCTCTTACTTGTTTTTTAGTTGTTTTGATGCCATTGAATTGACCATAGTTTTGACCCAATTTTTTTAAATATTTTTTCATTCAAGTTTGTTTTTAATATAAGAGAATTTTTAATCTTTTGCTTTTAAAAATGATATTTATTTGTAAATTAAAATGTCAAATCATGCAGAATTTCGTAATATTTAAGAAATATAAATAAAATTCATAGCATTTTAAAGCATATAAACGTACGTTAATTGTTCATTGCGATTTCGTGGAGAATAATATTCTTTTGATATCTTAAGAAACGCTAAGCAATTAAATTTTTTAAGTCCATTGTTAAGTAGAGCCGATTTTTCATAATAATTACAAAATGTTCAATTATTAATAGTTTCACTGTTTTTAAGGTCACAAGCCAGTATAGAAAGGACTTTCGTTAAGAAACCTAAATCAGGAAGTAAGTAAAGTAATATACGGCGTGGGGAGAGGGGGGCGCTGCTGGAACTATCGTTTGTGTGGATTTGTCAGCCACGATATCGCACTGGTCGAGTTAGTATAGTGAGTTCGCTGTGGAGACATTTTTAAAGAGTAATAATTCTTAGAAAATTGCTCGTCGGAAATTTTGTTCAATGTTCGGTACTTGATATATTAAATTTATCCGTAGTTGCAGAGATTCCGAGCAACTGTTGTTCCACCGCCAGACCCGATCTTCAAAGACACCCGAAAACATTGAACTGGTTGAAAGCAGTTTACGTGAAAATCCGCCGACTTTAAATTCGGAAAAGAGCAGCCTCACTAGGACTTCCAAGAGCGATTATTTATGAAATTTTAAAAAAGGAACTGAATTTCTATTCTTTTAAAATACAAGTCATTCAAAAACTGAGAGAAACTGACTTTGATTTAAAGAAAATTTTTGTGAAGCGATGTTGGAGCATTTCCGCACTGTAAATCCCATTTTTTTGACCGACGAGAGTCATTTCCACTTAAACAGCCACGTCAATAAGTGAAACTAAGGAATCCGCAACCCTGTATTGAAACATCAAAAACCATTGTATTGCCCCAGGATAGCTGGTGTGCCTTATATACGCATGAGATAATTAAACCATTGTTTTTCGAAAATTCATGGTTTTTGATTTATCAACAATATTGATATTGAGCATTTTTTTGTGGGCGTGACACCGCAAATTTGAACATTAAATAAAAAATTTAAATTAAAAGTTTCCACAACTTAACAAATTTTCTCAAAAGCCAACGCTCAAGCAATGCTTGATATAAATAATGTGCTGTTTATATAACACGTTAAGCGAAACGTCCACGACATAAGCTTTTAAATGTTCAATTTTTGTGGGCGTAGCACTGTTTGCTCTTTTATTTTAAATTTTGCCGTATAAAATTTTGCATTCGCAGTTTTATTAAAATCCAGCCCATACCGAAATAATAAGTTTCCTTACATACATTTTTTTTAATTTTTAACAACTTTACTGTTAAACAAAAAGGTTAGGAAAAATATTTGTAAAATTAAATGTTGCTTTGTTGTTGTCTACTTATGATAGGCGTTTGAGTTTTTTTTAAAAAATAACTGAAAAAATTAACCCCAACTTAAAATCAGTATTTTTGGTAGTCGTTGTTTTGAATAACTGTCCAAACTAGTTAAAAATTTGTTATACTGCACTTTAACTGTTCATTATAAAAACAACTTTACGGAAAACTTCTTCAGTAACTGTAGCTTACTAACTGTTACTGTAATAATTTTCTGGGACTAAAATTGACTCCAATATTATTCTATTTTCACAAAATTGTGTATATGTTGAAATTTAGTCCATAGAATATTAAATAGAATCTCGTTATGAACAGTCAAAAGTTTACCATTCAGGAAATCACATATCGCCTTATAAATTGAGAATAAGGAAATCCATCGAAAGGCATTACCACATGCGGAAGTTTTTTTTTTAATGAGCCAATGAGGAGAATTAGTCCATTGTTGACTGTGGGCTTAAGACTATAAATTTCCAAATTATTTTCATTTAGTAAAATGCTCTAACTAAAGCCTTAAGAAAAAGCTTATATCTAAAGCGTAACAAACTTTATTTAACGCTTTGGCGACACCCACTAAAATTTTTCGGCGAAAATGTTTATAGAACATATAAATTCTTGAATGACTTTTTAAATTTTTTTCCGAAAAAAGAGTTAAGAGAGTAGCCTGAAGGTTAAAACCTTCTAAAAAATATCTTCATGAAATTTTAAAATATATTTCTTTGACAATCAAAGTTATCTCTGACATTAACTTAAAGCACTTTTTTCATTCAGTGTAATGATTCTTTTGATCAAAATACTAAAACTTTTAACCACTTTAAAAAAACTCAGATCATTTATTCAACAAAAACAATATCCTTAACATGGCCTTTTAGAATTGAGATTGTGTCCCAAACAAATAGTCTTAATTTGTTGGGCAGTGTAATTAAAGAGTTGCAAAAATCTTCCATTTAACTCAAGCATGTCAAACTGCTACTTACTTATGGTGCAGGAAATGAAAACTTCATTTTTTATTATTGTTTAAAGCCAACAATTCGACTTTTATAAAAGTTTGTGACAAAAACTAACATGATATTACTAATAATAAAAATAATGATAATAATATCAATAAAAAAATAATAGTATTATTAATGAAGTTACCAAAACTCACCAAAACCATTAAATAATTGGTTTCTTTTATCTAATTTTTTATTTGATTTTAATGGGCTTCTTTTATTAATGAAATAAAATGTTTTTTTTGGTTGAAAAAACACACACAAAAATGATATTCAATAAAACTGTTTATATCTAAATATTTCTTAGAAAATAGAGACAAACAAAAATATATGATAAATTTATTTAAATTTAGTGGTTTGATTTAATTTTTTAGACCATTGTTTTCTTCATATTAAATTCATTCGACCTTGAGCATTTAAGAATATAAGAACTTATTTGAAATGGAAATGAAATTTTAATTAACTGTTGGATGGAGTGTTGGTTTAGGTGTCGTTTTAACTATATTTTATCTATAATTTATTGGCATACGCATCCGATTTGATCATATTTATGAAATATTTCTAAATGATTTGTTGTAAAACGGATTATTTATTCTTTAAATTAACATTTTGCCATTGTAAATTAGAATTTTTTATAACTTTTTAGCAATTTTAGTATCAAATTTATCACCTGGGAGGCTGGAGTACAAATTGTAAAGAAACTTGATTACAGATTACAAAAACAAAGTTAAATAAATTTTTATGCAAAATATAATAAATTTAAAATAAATAAAAATAGATTTCTGTCTGCATATTTAATCAAAATTTTCTGGTGACTCTATTTCAAATAAATTCTTTTACTATTTTTTAAATTTGTGATAAATTTTGTTTTTTCTACCTTTATCTGGAAAAAAAGTTTGGTTTAATCAACTTTAAACACACAGATTATGGTTACACGTGGACAACTTAATCAAGCAAAACTAAATAAAATTTGTTTCATTTTGGATTAAGATTAATGTTTTTGGTTTTACAGGCAAAATGACAAATTATATTAAAAAAAATATTTTTTCTTAGAAACTAGTTAATATACAATTTTGATTTTCGTACTTTCAAATAGTCATCTGCATAAACTATAGTTTTGGAATGGTAATGATGTTAAAAAAAAACTTAAGATAAGATTAATTTAGCTTTATCTTCTTACATATTCTGGTGTCTGGTGACAAATTTATATTTTTAAATACGATTATTTTAAAGATTAATAAACGCTGTGTAGAGAGAGTGGCTTCGTTGGATGTCGCAATGCTCGAGTTAGCATCACACGTTCGCTGTGGAGACATTTTTAAAAGAGTAATGATTATTACGTAATTGCTCGTCAAACATTTTGCTTAAAGTTCGGTATTCAGCGAATACGTGATAGGCCGAGTGTAAATATAATTCGTATGTGGGTGCATAGATTCCGCGCAACTGCTTCGGCAGCTTACGTAAAAGTTCGCGACTTTCATACGGAAAAATCAGCTTCACTGGGACGACCAAAAGCGATTATATATAAAATTTTAAAAAAAGGATCTCAATTTCTTTCCTTTTAAAATTCAAATTAATTAAGATCTAAAAGATACTGGCTTTGATTACCGCAAAAATTTTTGTGAAAAGATGTTTGAGCGTTTTCGCACTGTAAATCCCATTTTTGGAGCGACAAGGCTCATTTTCTCTTAAACGGCCACGTTAGCAAGCACTCCAAGAACCCGCAACCCTCGATCGAAACATCAAAAGCCATTGCATTTCCCCCGGGTAACTGTTTAGTATGCCTTATTTACGCAAGAGATAATTGGACAATTTTTTGAGAAAATTTTCGACGACAGGCGACGAATGTCAACAGTCAAAATCCCCGTGGCATGATAACGTATTTCTTTTTGCCAAACCTGCGAGCTTTTCCATCGTACTCTTCACACATGTGGTTTGGGAAAAACTTTTCCCCAAAAACTGATCAGTCGGTTTAGGGGCATCCAATGGCCACCGAAATCGCCCGATCTAACTACCATGAATTTTAAAACGACAATCCAAAATCTCTTGTGGCTTAAAAGGAAAATATTCGTCGAGAAATCAGATCAATTAAACCAAGCTTGCTGCAGCGTGTGGCGCAGAACACAAGGCTCCATTTTTAACAGTGTGTTCAACTCGACGGAAGACATCTAGATGTCATACTCTTTAAAAAAAATCGTTCACTGCTTTCAATAAATCTGCAACGAAACACCCTGTACTATTTCAGGTGTGCATACATACATATTATATATATTTTAAGCCCTACCCAGCCGGCAAAGTTGGCTGACAATATCTGTATTTAGCAAGTCTGACAGAAATCTGTATAGATTCGTATGAATATCTTACACATTTCTGTTAGACATATTTGGGAGTTTTGATGTATGACGCCTCTTAAAGATTTCTGATTGATTTCCTGCAGATATGTCTATGTTATTTTACTTCCTTGTAGAGATGAGCAATTCCCTTGTAGAGATGAGCAATATTTTTGTATCAGTGATTTTTAACTAGTGACCTGAAACCACTGGTAACTGCATAATTTTACTGTGGTATTGTTACTTTAAATTTGATATATTATGCAAAGTAACATATTTGGGTGTTCCTCTAGAGCAACTGTTAACTGCAATGCTATTACTTTATATTTATAATATTATTTAAAAGAACATTGTTGTTGGTGAAATAATAGATATTTGTATTTAACATTCACTGTTCACGGTACTCTTTAAATATCACGGAACCGCTCATATCTATTCCTTTTGTCGAAAATACCTTCAACAGATCCATGTGACACGGTAGTTCGATGGTGTTATAGTATTCCACTGAATACAAACTAAGTTGTCTTATAAATAAATTAAAACAAAAATTTACTTACAACAAAAAAATTTTAACAACAATAAATTCAATAATATATTTGAAAAACTATTTTGACATTTTGCTATAAAAAAAAATATTCTTTTAAAACAGTTTTAAATTAAAAAAAAATTTGAGTAAACAAATTTGTTTTGTAACAAATTTTCATTTTGATTCTTTTAGTTTTCTGTAAGACATGTTGGCTCCGAAATTCCCACGTCTTTCTTGCAGGTTTCGTGTTTCACCGGCAGAAATTTGATATCTTAGACCATGAGGCAGAGCGGTGGGCATAATGGGAAATTGTTTAAAATTATAAGGTAAGTCGAGTAATAAGTAAATCCCCTTAAAAATTTGTTCGAATAATCAAACGATTATTACTTCAGCGGATACTCTACTAAATACACTAATTTTTTCCGGATTATTTTAACGACATCTTAATTTTAAGTCGTACAAAAAATAAACAAGTTTGTTCTGTTTAAATGATTTTAAATTACTTTTAGATGATTTTAAAACAAATGAATTTAATAAAATTTTTGTGTCTTTGGTTCAAATTCTAGTTTAATTTTTTCAAACAAGATCTTGTTATTTATTCTAACCGTTACTGTTTTAATTTAAATTCTGTCTTTTTAATTTTGTGATCCACATATAATTTTAATATTCACAAACTTGTTTTTTAAAAATAAAAATTATATATTTCAGTTGGGTAACTCATTAATACATAAATACAAGTATCGATACATATTGTTACATATACCCACGTGCACAAAAAGAAAATATATTTAAGGAAATTATGCATTTACAATTGCCAGAACAATATAAAATGTTCAATATCCTTAAAAAAAAAAATTTACTCTAAGTCAGTAAGCATAACTATTTCGCATTTTTAAAATTAAGCAGACAAAAGTTTACCACAAACATAACGATAATTTAAAGTTGTTTAACAATTTTTTAATATTTTGTAGTAAACAAAAACTTCAAAGACAAGTAATAAGATACAAATTATCATTGAAAAAGACCGTCAAAATTAAAACGTTGCCCTTTTAACCTTCTGTTTATCTCATCACCGGAAATATTTTAACAGAAAAAACATTGGAAATATACAAACAAAAAACAGGTAAATTAATCCAATTAATGAACCTCTTAAGTATGCAAAATTTGTGTTTCTCTTATCCATTGTGGGTTTTTGCATTAAGGATTTTTTTTAGTCTGTAATCTTGTAAAAAAAAGAAAATGAAGCAACATGAAAACTTAAAAACAAGTTAATAAATTTTTTATACACGTGTTGTTGCTCTTGAAGGTCAACATGAATATAAACCAGTTCCTTGTGTTACACATTTCATTTATATAAAGTAAACTGTAGTATTTACCCTAAATTGGCCAATTTTTTTTTCAGCTGAAAAAAATAAAAAAGATGCAAAAAAAACATGATAAAAAATTTAAAAAGCTGAAGTTGGCAGTGCCGAATCTAAGATACCTTTAAGAAGGCGTAGGCGTACAATAATAAACTGATATAAATGCATGACGGTCGTTTTTGTTTGCTTTAAAACTTATGTTTTTATAGTTTTTAATTTTTATACCCTTTGTCAAACGTTTGTAATTTTTTTAATATTCATCTGCGACTCCATAAGGTATACATATATTTTTTTTTTGGTCCTTATAGATAGCGAAGTCTATTTAGTGATGTCCTTTTGCCCCGTGTTTTGGTTGAAATCAACTTTTTGAAGCCCGCCGATGTAGCATTGACCCGTAGGTAGTATCAAACCTTCACAACTATCTGCGGCCAAATTGCTATTGAAATCCAGCAAAATCTCCCGATAAGTGACCTAGATATAAGCCAAAAACCAAGACATCCCCTGTTTATTCCTCTAAAGCTTGTACATAAAAACCCTTAAAACTGCCCCGGAGCTGCCCCTCCCCGGATGCTAAGCAAGACTTTCTTCCATTAATTTTTTTCACAAAAATTTTTGTAAAACATACTTACACCCTGTCTTCGCCCCCTAACAAAGTTGCCACACAAAGTTTAATTTTTTAATATACTCTCACAGCTTTCAGGGTGCTCCTACGAAGGTCAAATGTAAGACCGACCCCAATTAATTTTTCCTCCCAAACATTTTTGTGGTACATACTTACCCCTATCTTCAGTCCCCAACAGGATCGCCATATAAAATTTAAAAAAAAATTGGGTAAAAACCCTTACAAGATCCCAGAGTATTCCCTAGTGAAATAAAATGTATCAAAGACCCCAATTTCTTTCCTAAACACATTCCTACACACAAAAAAATAATCTAAGTAAACTTTACTTAAATAAAGCCATAGCGGTGTCAAAAGCCCGGTGAGTGCGGTTTTTCTTAAACCAAGTACGAAATTTCTTACTCCAAGTACGATTTTTCAATTACGAATTTTTTACTTTTAGTCACAATTAAGCCCAAAAAGGATTGATTTAAGTTTGGAACAGTACTTGATGTAAGCCAATAAAGATTGATTTAAGCCGTAAACGGGATTATTCCGAAAATGAAGTGTCATTTTTTTTGACTTATGGAGCTTTATTAAAGAAGGATGCAAGAATCAATAATAAAATTCTTGATTTTAGAAAGTGGTTTTTCTTTCTGTGTAAAACATAATTATTCTATATCTCCGTCATCTAAGAGGGCTGCCATAAAAAAATAATAAAAATGATGTAAAAACGCCCATAACTTTGCCAGAGTCGGCATTAGAGAAATAAAGTGTGCGGCCGACCGCCTTTAGCTTACCACCCCCTCCGCCAAATTAATTCCAAGAAGATACTTACCCTCTATTTCCGTTGCCTAAGGGGGGCTCCCATACAAGGTTAAGAGTTGTAATAATTTTAGAGAAAATTAATAAATCATATACACCCTATCTAGCTAGCCTACTTGACTTTCGGATGTCTTCTTTACATGCATTTTTTTTCGCTACAAATTCAAAAACACTTATTTACTTACATTTTCTCACATTAAAAAAAATTATTTAAATTTTAAAATGAGTTATATATAATTAAAATTATAATTGTAATAATTACATTTTTGATCAAGACAAAAGTTTGACCTAATTACTTAATTTTAATAAATTTCACAATCTTTTAACTGAAACTAGTTTAGCCTTTTTTGTGTGGCAGCATCATCTACTGATTTTGCAAGGGCAGGGCTTTTCCAAATCAAGTTGCTCCTTTTGATTTGTAAAAAATGGTGTCGGGTTCGGGCCTTAAATTCTAGTTATTTTTTGCACTGTATGATTTCTAAATGCCTGCCGTATAAAATTATCATGGTAAAATGCCCAAACCTTGATTTTAATATTTTAGATTACAAAGGAGTGCCAGCTTCGGTTTGCTAGGAATCCATTTGTCTTGTGCCAGTTTTTTTAGGGCTCAAGCCGTTAGGTTAGGTTATAAAGATTAGAGGCGAGTACAACTCGCCACCTCTACCCAGAGGCCCGTAGGCCTATTGAAAAACCCCTCAGAAGAGAGAAATAGGAAAGACAAGAATTTTATAGGTAGTGCGATACAAAAAAGAGAAAAAGATTAAGAATGCCGTTCACAAGAAGGGAAAAGAAGTCAGTAATCATAGGCACTGAACCACCTATCTACCCAGTTACCCTACCCCTTTGATTAGTTTCATCATGATCCCCAGCCCACAGCCAGAGACCTCAACAATTCCATTTAAGAAGTGCCCTCCCAACCACCTCTGTCGGTGGACCTTCAACTTACAAAGTGGCAGAGAAGGTGCTATACAGTCACTAACTTCTCCTCATCTCCGTACAACTTGCGAAAATCCAGAAAGTTCCCATTTGCTCGTCATATATCTCACACCCTTCTGGGGTGCCCTGAAGGTCCTGCTCATAAATTATAAATAATTAAAATCGTTTTAAATTCTTTTTTAAATACGTAAACAAAAATATATAAAATAATCAAAATTCCAATTTTTACTGCACTTTTTTTTTAATAAACAGAACTAACTCTATGATCTAAATTAAAATAAAATCATTTCAATCTCTTCTTAGGTGTGACTACGGAACAAACAGGTAAACAAATCAAACCAAATCTTACACCTCATATTCATAAAATATCTATGGTTTTTGGATTATCTGGTCATAAATTAATAAACGAAAACTTCCTGTACTTATCTTCTTTTCAAATCAAATTCATATAATAAAATCAATGTCTTTTGTTATATTTGACAATAATCGATCTTAATTTAAATTTTACTTTAATTCCTTATAGTTTTCTGCCTTAAACAAAAAACATTGCTGGTTGCTATGTTAAAATTAGAATTTGTAATTTGTTTCTTTTTGTTAAAAATAAACAGAATCTTTAAAATCGATTTTGAATTAAAAATAAAAACGACAAAAACCCGTTTAGTTTAAATCACACATATCAAAATGAAATTAAAAAAAAATATTTTTTGTTGTTTTAAATAGTTTTAAAGGTTGTTTTATGGTTGCATGACATAAAATATATGTATGTGTGTGTGTGTGTGTGTGTGTGTGTGTGTGTGTGTGTGTGTGTGTGTTTGTGTGTGTGTGGTTGTATTTTAAGAAAATATTAACAATGATCATTCAAACCTACTACGGCAATAAAATAATTTAATAATAAGAACTAATTTTGCTTCCTCTAGTGTTAAAATTATATTATTTTAGAGTTTTTTTTTCGTTTCGCTCCTCCAAAGATGTTAATGCAGATTTTGCTTTGACTTTTTTAATTAATTACTTTAATTGTGCCATAAAAACTACACACTCTTATTGATTGATATCGATTTAAGTCTTTTTTTATCATAAAGTTACTACAACTGTCATCCTTTTTGGTGGTATTTTAATACTTTACATATTTATTTTTTAGCGTATTTTTGAACAATTTTTATTTCTAAAATTTCCTTTATAATTTATCAGGCTAATTGGTTCAAATTTATTGTGATAAGATTTCTGTTGAAGAAATATTTTTTTTTTGAAAAAATTTAGTTTCCTGACACTAGCCGAGTGGAATGCATTTTCAGAGCCCGCTACAACTCCTCATCAGCACTCTTTGTTCGGTACTGAGCATTGGTAGTAAATATCTTCTATTTAACCCAAGTTTTAATTGAAATTTGAATACGGAAATACTAATTTGTATTTTACACATATTCTTATTAGCAATTGTTAATTCTTGGGTTAGAACGAAATTTACGGCCTGCCATTTTTCCATATCATGGCAACACCTTTTCTTTTATTCATTCTTCATCTCACCACTTTAATTTTGCCTTATTCATCTCTATTTAGATGAGTATGAAGGCAGCATGCTTTTAATACTTTATTGTTAATCCAGTCATAAACAGTATGCCAGTGTTACCATATGCACACTTTCCAATAGTTTTTAAAACCTCCTTCGGTGGAGTTCATAGGTGTGTATTTTCAAAGGTAAAGCTACTGGTTTGTACAACGAGTGCGGTTCTTATGAACTGCATATTAGGACGTCTCACAAGCCTCTACGTCGTAACTTCGGTGTTTTTGCAAACACCAAGACGGCGACTAATTATTCCTAAAATTTTAATGGCAAAATAGGTAGGAAGTACCTCCACGATGACACTTTAAATAACAGAAGAAGAATAATTGATTTCGCCGCCACTAGAAATATGGTTATTACCAGCACCAGGTTTCAACACTACGAAGCCTATAAGGCAACTTGGCTGTCACATGACGGACAAACAAAAAATCAAATCGATCATGATTTTATAGATGGAAGGCTTGCAGGACGTAAGAACGTTTTACACTGTGAACTAATATTCGGATCGCTACCCTATAGAAGAAAAGTTGCGGACTTAGCTAAGTGCCACAGGACTGGTACATAGAACACAAAGAGAAACTAGACGTTGAAACGCTGAATTAAAAGCTGATATCACACGCCTTCTCCACGAAGATACCTTAACTTCTTCTTTTGATCCTTAATCCTCCCGATAATATCAGTGAGAAACTCCATAATAAAATTCACTGTAAAAGAAATTGCCTCAAAAGAAACCAATGGTATGACAAGGAGTGTGAAGCCATCACAGAAGCTAAAAGTATGGACGACATTAATATCAATTTCGTTTTGAGCTAAATTGAAACGATACTAAGAGCTGAGGACAAAGAAAATCCGGAGGAAGAATAATAAAAAATTTAAGAAGATTGAGGTATATGGAAACGGAAACGACTCCAAAAAAAGTCTACTGCTGGTTAAACATCACACAAAAAATCTCATCTACTGGCACATGTTTATTTATAGATAAAGGTTTGGTATCTGGTGACCGAAACGCAGATTGTACTGAGAATTCAGGGGAAGGATTCTTTAGCTTATTAGCGGTTGAATAATGGCGCGAGGCTTATAAACCTGTAACTGATCATATATGATTTGAATGTCCACCCCCTAACTCAGATAAGATCAAAGGTACAGAAAAAATACCTGTAGAAATGTAAAAAACGGGAGGGGAAAAGTGATGATGACTGATGAACTGCGCCATTTAAGAGCATGAAAGCATATCCGATGATTGGAGCCTCATAACAAAGGTTGTGCAAAAAATTGAATTTCAAACTAGACGAACTGATACAGTCCTATCATTGTAAATTCAGTGAAAACAAATCAACTATTGAACAAATTCTGAAAAATATCCATGAAAAGCGATCAATACCATCTTTGTAATGCTGCTAAGAAAAAAATTTGTTGAATTTTTGTATGCGTATAAGATCCCAACCTTTGTAAAATGATTCTAATTGAGACTAGAGTTTCTTGTTCTCTTTAAACTATTCGCTACTATAGAGGGCCTTCGACAGGTTAGCAGCTTATATTGAAACTTTTTCAATGTACTGATGGAAAAAATATTGGAAAAGCAAAGGATAACAAAACAGGCATAGTAAATATTAAAGGCCACATCCTTCTTATAAAAATTTCGTGGTGAGTTGATATCCTTGGAGAGATTGAGCGAGAGGTAACTGAAGCTTTTTCTATAGTTAAGATGGAACTGGCACATATGGGTCTGATGATGGTAAATAAAAACCAACTTATTCTTGCAACTGCTACACAAACGTCCCGCCACAGAAGACTGGCAATGGCAACGTCGAGCTGTCCAGTAGACCGAGATTTTTAGCGGAAGGACCAAGTGCATGGAAATATGCAAGTCCTTGGTCTAACGATCTAACATTAGTTTCAGAGCATGCATAGAGGAATGTTTTTTGTCTGATATTTTACTTAAAGGCACTTCAGAACAGGATATACAAACAAAATTAAGTGACGCCAAATTTTGTTGCTAATACTTTATCAGAGCTGCACAAAGTTTGCATTTTTGAACATGATAAATTTTAAAATTTTTCCAAGTGAACTCTTTAAGCAAACTTTTTTTGTAAAATAAAAATTTGGCGCTCAAATCAAATGAAAACTTAAAGTTATTGCCATAGACTTGTTATTAAATCAGATAATTAACTTATGCAACAATTTCAAATATTTGCTGCAGGGCTGCAGTATCAATTAGAGGTCTGCTTGACTACACCTAAATGCCGTTTAAATACATTCGTTTGTTTTTCAACCACATAGTGTTTTTCACTCAATGTTAAACAAACTAAGTGAATGAACCCACAAGCGAAAGCAAATAAAAAACAACTTCAACCGAAAACAAAATATTACCCATACATTCATATAAATAAATACTGAATAGAATGTGTGAATATTGCTGTATGATTGGTGTAAAAAATAATTATTGAGCGCATTCATTTGTGTTTGCGAATTTGTCGTTATTGTTGTTGTTAAACATTCATTTACTCGAAAAAACACCTGAATGTTTTTATAAAAACTCTAACTGTAATGAGACTTTGCTATGTTTTTGTATTTGCAAGTGTGTTTTATACACATTCAAAACGAAAACTGTAAAATGAATGTGTTCTTCTTGTATCATTGAGTGTAACACACAATACATTCTTTCTTGTGTTGTTACTGGCTTAACTTTATTTACCTCCCATAGAATGAAAAATGTTTGAATGAATATTGTTTTTGTTGTGTATAGGCAATTAAATGAATATAGTCATGCAGATGTCTAGTATCAATACATAACGTATAAGAGTGACGCAAAGTTTCCTTATAACTGATTCTTTTATAAACATTTAATTTTATTGATGCGCAAATGATGCACAACAATTGCCTTAACAAACTTGCCCATTGTTTAACGGATCTATTTATAGGGTGACCATTCATACTGATTTCATCAGTACTTGGTGTGCTGATTTAAAATTTGCGTACTGAAAAGTACTGTTTTTTTCAATATGTACTGATTGTACTGATTTTTCAAGATAAATTAAAATTTTAATTTTTTTCCTCAAAAATTTGTTAAATTAAAGCAGAACTAAAGAGTTGGGTATTTCCATAACAGCAGAAAGTGTTTTAAAAATTATTTTCGTCTTTTAAATCTTGTTTTAAGTCAATCGATAGCTCGCCAAAAATGATTAAACATTTTTTGTAAATTTATGTTTTTAAATAAAATATTTTCTTTACAAGAATGCATGACAACCAGACAGACGGAAAGGCTTTAATCGACCCAAGAAGTAATTTTAATTTGATCGCTTTAACTGAAAATGGTTCTTAGACTATAAAAAATTAAAAGCGTACTAAACTTCGCATCTTTTTAGGGTTCTTAAAGATTTAACTATTTACGTTTAAAACTAAACTCTTCCCCAAAAGCAGGTATTTAAAAGAATAATAAAATAATAGTTCTTAATTCTTAAACATTATTTTCTTTTTTAATTTAGACCTATTTAAAAGCTAAAAAATTAAATATTAAATATTATTATTTTTTAGTATTAATATTTTTTAGTATTAATATTTTATTTATTTTTAATTTGTATTTTAACTTTAAATCAATATTAGAGAAACATATACCAGTTTTAAAATAATTTAAAAGTGCAGCATTTATTAATAATATATTTTAATATGCAATAATAATATGGATACAAATAATTTGCATGTGGAGCAACCATTAAATTTTAACAAAATATAACGTTTAAAGTGGAATTAAAAAAAAATTAACAATTTTATTGAAGGCAATTTAAAAAGCATTTAATCACAATAATCTATGCACACATGTTTGTATAATATGGTACATTTTGAATTGATTAAGATTTTTTTATTTGTTAGACTTTTTAATGTTAAAAACGTTTTGATACCATTAATTAGGAACACAGAATTCAAGTTCACCTAATAGTTAAACTTTAAGATTTTACAAAAAAAAACAACCGAAGACATGATAATAAAAAATTTATAAACAGTTCTTGTTATAAAACATAAAAAAGGCTGTTCCATAAATAGTCAAATTATGGATTTGAAAAATGTTAATATAATTAAATACAGTGAGAAAAGAAATAGAACACACACACACACATACCAAAACACTTGTCAATTATGGTATGTAATATTCTTTATCAATTACTTTTGCTCAAGTTTGGCAACCAATACCGTTTAAATACTGTTAAAATTTGGTTACCGGTATTTATACCGATAACGAAATAATGTGCTTCGCAAAATACCGTTTCCTTTGATACCAATATTACGATTATAAATTTCGGTAATAAAAATCCAAAAAATTATGCAAGTAAAAAAAAACAGTTTCGAATGTTAGCTTGAAATATAATTATAGTTTTTAAAAATATTTTAAAAGATTTACTGGACTTACACGACAAAATTTTTCATGAAATTTTTTGTTTCCAGAAAAAGGGTATAGAAAAGTAGGCTGCTTTTTTAAAGTGCTTTCATAAAAAATTTCATAGTGTAAATCTGATAAATTTTCCTACTTAACCCAGACTTACACGATGAAATTTTTCATAAAATTGTTTCCATGAAATTTTTGTTTGTAGACAAAAAGGGTGAAGAAGAGCCAGCCTACTTTTATACACCCCTTGCCTAAAAACAAAAAATTTCATGCAAGAGATTTCATGAAAAATTTCATCGGGTAAGTCCAGTATAAGTATAGTATAAGTAAGCACAGAATTTTTATAAATTAGCCAATGAATTTGGGCAGCTTGGAGTTATATTTGTTTTAATTTCGCATCTATGAGGGACTTTCACGTTGTGCTGCGATCTAGGTGAATGTCAAGATTTATGGTTGTTAATAAGAATTAGGGGGCGCGTTTTCTTGCGTAAAGTAAAATTTACGTGGGTTCATTTCGGTTTATTTGTTTTTATTTCCCATAACTTTGCCCATTTCCCTACTTGGGTTACGTGTAGTTGCAGTTGATTCGAGGCCTCCATAGGGTATTTATGAATACTGAGAAAATCGGTATTATCAGCAAAAGTAGATGAGTGCGTAAAACTGTTGGTTGGTATATCTGCTGTGTAAAGCAAGTACAGAACTGAACCTAATATACTCCTGGGATGCACACCAGGCCCTATTGGTTGAGAATAACTTAAGTGGTTTCCCTCTTTTATCATAAATTGTCGACCGGTTATGTACTTTTGTAATGGGTTGAAAAAACTGGCTTGATGGTTCAGCTTTAGTTTTTTTAACAGGCCTAACTTTATCGAAAGCTTGAGGGACATCGATGAAAACGGCGGAGCAGTACTTTTTTTCCTCTAAGGCTTTTCCTAAAGCCTGTACCAACCTGTGGGATTGGCTGATGGTACTATGTTGACTTCTAAAACTAAATTAGAGATTTGGAATGCAGTTGTTGTCGTTCGACGTACTTGGTAAAACACTTATAGGCCTGTGAGACTCCACTTTCAAAGGAGCTTTTCCATATTTAATATTTGTTATTTTTTAAATACCAATAAGCAAGTACCTATATCGGTATACCGATATAATCAAAATACCGATACCGAAATGACAATTTTTTTAATACCGGGATCGATACCGTTATTCGTCTCTGTTGCCAACCTTGATTTCGACTTTTTTTTCTTGTTTTGTTTTGTTACGTTTTAATCTTATTTTATTTTGTCTAAATTTTGGTGTTTCATTTGTTATGGTTCACTCTGTAAGCGATGAAACACTGGATATCGTTAGCAAAACCCGTGTTTAAAATTACTGGCTTTATAGTTTAAGCAAATCGATTGCTGTGACTTAGTTTTCTTATTTCATGCAAAATATATTTGGATAAGTATTAACTGGCATGAACTTGTTTTTTTCAATAGCTTTCAGCCAGTGTTGACACTATTTTTAAATCTCCCTAAATTATTACTAAATACCCCAATTTCAAAAATATTTGGGTTTTTAACAAAGTTGGCATTTTTAAAGATTTTTTAATTTGAGCCTTGGATATTTCCCAACAAACGTGTCTATATTTGTAGGTATTACAGCGATACCCGTCACAATTGAGCTACCCGTATGGTAAAATTGAATTCCAAATTTGCCAATTAGAGATCTCATTTGGTTTTAAATGATTTGCATTTTATAAAATCCATTTAAGATAAAAACATACATTTATATGTTCACGCCTACAGCTAGTAAGTATTCGCCCAGTCTTTTTTAAACTGTGTTAAGACTGAAAATACTGTTTGCCATCTCTGCTTAGAGCAGCATAAATTTAAAGTTATCCTTGGCTAAATTCAATTTTTCTAAAAATTATATATAAGGAATAGGTAGCTCCAAAATATATAATTGTTTTGATTTTGGTAAAGATTTGCATTTCGTCTTTGTGGATGTATAAGAAAACCAGCTCAATTTCGCTAAGTATAGAACGACATTTTCTAGGAAGGATATATGGGATAACTACCGAACTTTTTTTTAGCAATTTTTGGTAAACACCAATGTCCTTGTATTGATTTGGCCAAAAACGTTTACACTTAGAGTATTATGTAAAATTATTTTATCATTCGGCCACATTTTACAAAAGAAGATATATTTGGGTAAGTGGTCCCCGTATGCTTTCTCCGTTTTTATCAAAATGATGTACCTAAATTTTATTGAATATATTTAAGTGAAGCTGAAACTGATTTTGTAATATGTTACCAATAGGAGATATATGGTAGGAACTTGCCCCAGCTTAACCAAAAGTTTTAAGTTTTCTACTTCTTAAACAAACTGACACATTATGCGAAGTTTATATCGTTCGGCAATATTTTACTAAAAAGTGCTAAATAGGTGAACCCCATTTCATGTTCTTTTTCTGGTAAGGCCAAAAATGTTTATCGGCTTTGTCTAAATTATTAGAAAGAAGTGAAAAAATTTCGTTGTTCTTCGGCAAAAATTTATTAAAAAGGATATATAAAAGGAGCCCATATTCTTTTTCTGATATCGCTGAAGTTTTGTATTTTAAATTTCCTAAAAACTTTAGAGTTATATTCAGAGTTTTTTCTGTCGCTTATGTACAGCAACCCAACTTCAGTTGCATTGGCCAACGGCAATTAAACCTATTTAGTTGCTACATTGTTAATCATTTCTTAGCTAAAAGTGGAAATTATTAGCTATCAGTTGCCATCAGTGATATAATTTCGGCAACTGTGAGCCGAACTAAAGTTAGGTTGGCATACGTAATCAACATATTTGTTACCCTTTGCCAATAGTTTGCTTAAGCATATTCATATGGGTTGTACCCATGTCCTTGTTTGGGTTTGGCCAAAAGTTTAAAGTTTTCTATTTCACAAATACATATTATATGCGATTTTTTTAAAAACTTTTTTTATTTCTTTAAATAAATCAAAGCGATTTTTTTTATCCTTTGATATTGAAGTGTCTCTTAAAAGGATTTGTTTAAGGGTTATTTCAGTATTTGCTGAGCTCTGCAGCCGTTTTCCCTCAGCACCAGGAGTGCCGATTTTAAAATAGAAATGAAAGTCAGCTTTTGCCTGATCAATTCTTTCTGTTTTTTATTTTCAAAAATTATCAACTTATATACTAACTTATTCTATAGGTCAGCATTATTTTAGGATATCAACAAACCAATAGTCGGTCTGCTGTTCCCACGGCTTTAGTAAATTTCGTTTTGGTTCCCATAAACAATTGGCACGTGAAAAACATTAATTAATTAATTACATTCAATCAAACTTCATTATTACGGTTTTAGTTCTTTCATTTTCACACAAACAAAAATACCTTGATACTTATTAATGCTGACCCAACATAAACTAAACTTAGAGTAAACAAAGTTCTTAAATTTCTACAGTGGTAAACCTAAGTATGCATACACTACACCCTTACCCTTTTAGGTTTGGGTATTATTAAAAAATGAAACAAAGTTAAAATTAAAAAAATTTATATAAGTATGATTATGTATGCATTTTTATAAAGTGAATTTGAAGCACCTCATCTTCTTATTTCTTATTCATATTGTTACATACAGGATTTTATATTATTTATATTTCTTACATATAACCAATATATGTTAATTTAAGTATTTTTTTAGCAAATTTTTATGCACTAGTTTAGTTCTTGTTTTGTCAATTTCTATGAGTACATTTAAATCTTCTAAGTCTACTACTTTGTATGGGCCTTTGTATGGTGGTTCATACTTTTTTCTATTTAAAACTTTAACTAAAACTAAATCTCCTATTCTAAGATTTATTCTATTTTGCTTCTTTTCAGATTCTAATCCTCTTTTTCTTTTTACTTCGAGAATTATTCCTCTTGCTCTTTGTAATGAGTCGTGAAGTCTAATCTTTAGTTCATTTAAATAGTTATCAATATTATAAATTTTCTTAGCATCATCTAAAATATCGTTTGGTAGTCTAGGAAGTCTACCAAAAATTAGTTCGAACGGTGAATAGTCTGTATCGACATTTGGTGTCGTATTAAAAGCAAAAGCATAATATGGTATCCATTCATGCCAATTAATGTCATTTACAAAATTTAGAAAATATTCATTTAGAACGCGATGATTTCGTTCTATTGTACCTAAAGTTTCATGATGGTAAGGTGTTGAGAAATTTTGTTTTATTTTTAATAATACACAAATCTCTCTCATTAACTCATTGGTAAATTCAGTTCCTCTATCGGTTTTGAGAATGTTAAATAACCCGTATTTTAATACAATATGTTCTATTAAAGATTTTGCGACTGTTTTGGCATCTTTTGATTCCATCGGACAAGCAACAACATATTTTGTTAGTTCACACTGCATGGTAAGTATGTATCTAAATTGTCCGGATGGTCTTAGTGGTCCAACTGTGTCCATTACAACAGTATCAAAACCGTGTGATGGTGTATCTGTTATAGTAAAGGGTTCTTTCGTATTTCTTATTTGTTTATGCCTCTGGCATGAATCACACGTTGTTATGTACTTCTTAACCATTTTATTCATATTCTTCCAAATATATCTTTGTTTTAATTTGGAAAGTGTTTTCCTAATTCCAAAATGTCCTCCATGTGGTGAGTCATGAAATTCTTCTATCAATCTATATTGTGTTATATTATCTTTTATCTCTCTTGGCTTTCTGTATATTATTATTTCTATATCGTTGTTCTTTATATTGTTGTATCTTTCTTTCAATTCTTCGGCCGTTATATATTTAAATATTTCATCATCGTCATATAATACGTACTTTTTAAATTTCAATTTCCTCAATTTCAATAAAAGTTTCTCCATAAATGTTCCTGAAAACATAGGATTTTCGCTTTTATTGCATATTATGCGCGTTATCTTATCATTCTTTTCTTTTAATTCATTTTTAAATTTTTGCTGCAGCTTGTTATCATATATAAATTCAATCTTTTGGAGCTCCTTAATATTATTTATTGACGTACATTCCCACATATGGAGGTGATCAGTCTCCTTTCGAGATATGCAGTCTTTTATAATAATTCCCTCTTTATCATATTTGCCTTTCGCTTCGTTATTAATTTTATTTCTCATTTCGCTGTTAAACATATTTCTTGTTATTGCCAAGGTTTTCTTTTCTTTCTCATCAATACAGATTGGAATCATGTCTCTTAATATTTGTGAATCCATTTCTACACACATTCTACTGAATGAAATCTAGTTTTTCTAGTAATCTTCTAAATCTTTGCTCTGATTGTCTATCGTTATCGCGCATGTTAGTTTTATAGATTGCATAATTTTTCAATGGTATTGTAGTGACTCTTAACTTTTCTAATCGCACTGGTTCTTCCAATGTGTTTAGAATTTTAACATAGCGTTGGCCATCTTTTGGTATTATAGTGTTTGCTAAAAATATTCCGTTTGTTATTTCTTTACTACACGTAACACTATCTTCGTTTATGTCAATGTTTATAGGTACTATCTTCTCTGTTCTTGGAGGTATAGTTATATTATGTATTCTTTTCGTGTTAATCTCTATTGGGATTGTTATTTTCTCCCCTTCCATACAAGCATTTAGAGCTAATGTCTCATAGTCAATCTGACAGTTGTATCTACAGAAGAAATCTAGTCCTAAAATTCCGTCAGTAATGATTGGAAATGTTTCGTCCACTAATTGAAATCTGTGTGATAATGTTTGTTCTCCTAATATCATCTCCAAATCAGTAGAACCTACTGTCTCCTTGCATTCATTTGTAATGCCACTCAATCGGCAAATATTGTCAGTATTTCTATAATAGTTGTATATTACGTTTTCCTTACAGAGTGATATCTCTGAACCCGTGTCTATTAAAAATGTTAATTTATAGTTAATGTTCTTCACTGATAAAAAGAGAAAATTTGATGTCCCAATATGTAGTGTATAAACCCTTAGTTTCCCCTGTCCGGAGATTCGTATTGAGTCTCCAGGGTTTGTAAGTTTCCCTGTTGTCGTATTGTATGAACATTGGGGTAGCCTCTTTCCCTTGCATTATTATTGTATCTATTACCTCTGTTGTTATAGCTATTGTAATTATTGTAGTTGCTATAGTGTCTGTTTCTGTTATTGTTGTTATGGTTTCTGTTGCTACCGTTAGAGTTCCTATTGATATTGTTATAGTCTCTGTTATTGTCGTTATGGTTTCTGTTGTCACTGTTAGAGTTTCTATTGACATTGTTATAGTTTCCGTTATTGTCGTTATAGTTTCCGGTAAAATTCCTATCCATCAGTGGATTGAGGGAATTTCTATTTCTGTTAAAACCTGAATTGTTTCCATTTGTGTTATTGTCATAGTTTCGCCTATTATTATCATTTATTTGTAATGTCGTAAATGTATCTGATACTTGTAATGCTCTTTCCTGTGTGCTTGCAATGTCATAGGCCTGTGCCAAAGTCTTGGGTTGTGCTGCTATTACAGCTGTTCTTATGTCCTTATATAAACCTTCCTGAAAAACTTCCAATGCCAATTTTTCATTCATGGTCTTAATCGTAGAACGAGCCACATGATTGGTACTGTCCTCTAGTTCGGAAATTTGTGCTAATGTCAAGTCCGCTATCAAAGTGTTAATCCGTTCCTTGTAATTTAGTACATTTCCCTTTTGCCTAGTGTTCCTTAAATCAAAATGTATGCTGCTTGCCGTTCTTGTGGATTTAAAATGTTTTTTTAAAATTGTTTTAAGTTCTTCGAAAGTTTCAGGTGTGTTTTCTATAATCAAAATATCCCTGACTCTGTCTATCAATTTTATCGCCAATACATATTTTATTAGGTTCTTTTTCCCCTGATCATTTAGTTCGGTATGAACCATTTCTGTCATTGAAAGGAAAATATCAACATGTTTTGGTTTTCCGTCGAAGACTGGGATCATCTCTGAAGCTTTTTTACCGTCAAAGTTCGACATGATTTTAGGATTTTCAGCTTTTTGCCCTATTTCTAATTTTTCTCCTTTATGTTCTGTTAGCAGTTGAATTGCTGTTTCTCTCAAACTTTTAAAATGTGTAATTTTTTCATCTCTTAAAGGGTTTGCTAAATGTCCTACTAGTTTCCCGAAATTTTCACTCAATTGTTCTATTGACTTTAGTTTTTCCTGTATAGTTTCTTTCGTGTATTTCTTTGTTATAGATTTTCTAGCATTCACAATTAATTTGTCTAATTCTTCAAAAATCTGTTCCATGAATATAATATATATATATATGTACTTCAAAAAAAAAAAATTTTTATTTAGATTTTATTTATTTAAAATTTGTTCTGTTATTATGCATTTTGTACAGTGTTTCGTACAACTTGTTTCTTTATATAATGTTGCAAGAACTTAAATATGATTACTAGTATAAAAATTATCAACAAAATTATTATAATTTCTTGATCTATTGTTATCTTATTTGTATTTATCGCATTAGCATTCGCATGGCCTTCTATTTTTGTATCTGCGATGCCCATATTGAGTTGTTTTACAATATACTCTATTCTATCTTCTTCGCTAAGTATAAAGGTATGAATCGCTGGATTCATTACTTGTGTAAAATTTCAACAAAATGGTTGAAAAGTGTATTTATTAATTTACTAATATTACATTTATTAGTGAGCTTTAATATTATATAAATAATAATGTAATAAGTATTGTTAATTTTTCCAGCCCTTCTGTCTTAGTTCTACAAGTTGTTGTATAAGCCTCTGCTTTTGTTTCCCTTGGCTGATTCCTATAACTTGCTGTAGTTCCTTGCAGGCTTTTTGGTGTTTTAATTTTTTTTCCACCTTTCTTCTTCTTCTTCTTGATTTCTGGTTTTGGTTGTGGTTTGAAGTTGGTTTGTCTCGCTTTATACTGCTCGATAGTTATGGGCTTCGGGCCGGCAGACTTTGGTGTCGGTGTGTAATTGGGTGGTTCTTCGATAGGTGTGCCTTCTGGAACGTATTCGTTGTTGATAAATTTTTGCCACCGCTCAAAAATTTTGTCAACCTCTTCTTGAGTCATTTGTTTGATTTTGAGTTTTTTATTTATTATTATTATTTTAGATCCGCAGGATCGCCATGAAGTGTCTCTTAAAAGGATTTGTTTAAGGGTTATTTCAGTATTTGCTGAGCTCTGCAGCCGTTTTCCCTCAGCACCAGGAGTGCCGATTTTAAAATAGAAATGAAAGTCAGCTTTTGCCTGATCAATTCTTTCTGTTTTTTATTTTCAAAAATTATCAACTTATATACTAACTTATTCTATAGGTCAGCATTATTTTAGGATATCAACAAACCAATAGTCGGTCTGCTGTTCCCACGGCTTTAGTAAATTTCGTTTTGGTTCCCATAAACAATTGGCACGTGAAAAACATTAATTAATTAATTACATTCAATCAAACTTCATTATTACGGTTTTAGTTCTTTCATTTTCACACAAACAAAAATACCTTGATACTTATTAATGCTGACCCAACATAAACTAAACTTAGAGTAAACAAAGTTCTTAAATTTCTACAGTGGTAAACCTAAGTATGCATACACTACAATATTTTACCTAAAATGATATTTGGGGGAAACCCAGGTCCTTGGTCCGTCCAAGCCAATATATTGAGAGTAGTGCAAAGCTTTCGTTGTCCTTCTGCAATACTTTCCTAAAAAGATTTAATATATGATACCATATTTTTGCTGCGACTTAAGTTAAATTTCTTTTAATGCTTTCTTAAGTAAACTTGAGCATTATGCTTAATTTTAGGTATTCTTCGACACCTTACTTTATCAAAAACGATGTATGGGAGGTACACGTGTTCTTGTTCTGCTTTGGCAAGAATAACCTTAAGCATTATACAAAGGTTTTGCTATTCTTCGGTTATGTTTGAATAAAAAAATAAAAGGAAAACCCGAATTCTAGTTTCAATTTTTTTCAAAATTTTTAATCCTAGTTTTTTTCAAATTCAGCAATCTTTTTTTAAATTTAGTTTAAACTAGCAAATTGCACTTAAGTGAATATTTTTTGCTCTATTAATTTTTACGTTTACCTCTACATCCTAGAATATAACAAATTTAACGACATAACAATTAACATATCAACAGTCGGCTCTCATAGCAACTTCTAATGCCAAGGTTAACGTAGAAGAAATCCGGTCTTTGGCCAATGCCCTTTGCGTCGGTAAACACGTTTTTTTTTATTATGAATAACGATTATTCTTTAAATTGTATTTAAAATTAAAATGACAAAAATGTAAAAATTAAATGTCTTAAGAACAATACAATTATTGAAATATATTAACAGAAATACATTTTTATTGCTTAAAATTTTTTTTATTTAATTAAAAAACGTTTAGTTAATTCCTAATCAAAGCAAAACAGTAATAGCTTTTATGGGGGGTTACCTGAGGACTAATAACCAAATCTAGTGTAAAAACGAAATTACGATTTCCGGCGATTGCTTGACAAATAAACGTTAAGTTTTTTTAACTTTAGTTTAAATAAGAAATATTTAAAAATGCATTTCAAATTTTTAATCCAAACTTCTTCAAATTTACCAAAATATTTAAACCTATTTATTGAAAGAATCCTCATACTATTTAAATTTATCTATAACGAAGGATATATAAAAAAATAGGACATTCCATTTTTAACCGCCTTTGGAAACACTACCAATAATATTAGATTTTCATTACCTCCTACAGAACCGCTGCATTGGCAACTTCCTTTTGTAGTTCGTTTTTATAAAACATTATCTTCAGCTTTGTATGTATTGGTGAATCTGTGCCACAAATATATTTTAAACAAAAAATCTCAATTTATTCATTGAAAGCCCATGTTGAAAAAAATCATATCTTTATATATAAAGAGCAACGTTTCTGACTGACTGACTGACTCATTCATCATCATACAGCCCATACGCATAGAGCTAATAATTCGAAATTTGGACTATAGGTACCTTTCACGATGTATAGATCCACTAACACCGCATTTTGGGAAATTTGAAACCAAAAGTAGTAAACATGGGCCAAATATGGAAACAACGGAATGTTAAAATCTCCTCTTAACTATACACGAAAAAACTAAACTAAAAAAGCAGCGTATGTGGCTCAAAAAATGAACGGACCTTTATCTAACCCTTTTTCGAAATTTTGGACCCTAAGGAGTAACACGAAGAAAAAACTAAATTTTGATAATACCTAGGTCCACTTTATAACTTCTAAACGAATTAAGATATTAATATATGTAGCTCAAAATGCATTCGACAGGCCTCAAAAAATATGAACAAAGTTTTACCACTTTTTTGAAAATGAATGAACCCAAGAGATGGGAAAACGGGTACTAATTACATTTTGGTACTTTTTGTTACGTCTAGGCCAACAAAGGTCGAAATTAAATTTGAATTGCGTTTGAAAGATCCGCACAAAATATAAATATGTTTTTATACTTTTAAAAATTTCTGGACCCAAGGGATAAAAAAAAGGGTAATAATTACATATTGGCACTTTTTAGGTACTTTTTGTAACATCTAAGTCAATAAAGAGAGAAACATAGTTTGAATTTCGTTTGAAAGATCTGGACAAAATATATATATGTTTTTGATACTTTTTAAAAATTCTGTGCCCAAAGAACAGAAAAAAGGGTACTAATAACAGTTTGGAACCTGTAAGATACTTTTTGTAACGCATAAGCCAATAAGAGTAAAAGTATAATTTGAATTGCGTTCGAAAGATCTGCACAAAATATTAATATGTTTTTGATACTTTTTAAAAATTTCGGACCCAGGAGACAAAAAAAAATGGTACTAATTAAATATTGGTACTTTTTGTTACGTCTAAGCCAATAAAGTTAGAAATATAATTTGAATTGCGTTCGAAAGATTTAGACAAAATATAAGTATTTTTTTGATACTTTTTAAAAATTCTGGACCGAAGGAACATAAAAAATGGTACCAATTACATATTGGCATTTTTAAGGTACTTTTTGTTACGTTTAAGCCAATAAAGGTAGAAATATAATTTGAACTACGTTCGAAAGATCTGGACAAAATATAAATATGTTTATGATAATTTTTAAAAATTCTGGACCCAAGGAACAGAAAGAGGGTACTAATTACATATTGGTACTTTTTAGTTAGTTTTTGTTACGTTTAAGCCAACAAAGGTAGAAACATAATTTTAATTTCGTTCAAAAGATATAGACAAAATTTGAATATTGCTTTGATACTTTTTACGAATTTTGGACCCTAACAGACGCAGAAAAGGGTACTAATTTCATATTGGCTCTTTTTAGGTACTCTTTGATACTTTTAACCAGTAAAGAAAGACACATAATTCAAATTGCGTTAAAAAAATTTTTAAAAGTTATGAATATTGTTTTGATACTTTTTTGTAATATTTGATTTTAAAACGGAAGAAAAAAGCGTGCTAATTACATATTTGCACTTTTAAAATTTGTTTTTGTTAGTTCTAAAGCAGTAAAGCTAGAAACATAATTGAAATTGCGTTTGACAGATCTCGAAAAATTATGAAGATTGTTTTGCGTTTTTTTTTTACCTTAAAGAGTAGAAAAAGGGTACAATTTATAATATGGTGCTTTTTGGATGATTTAGAAGCATATTTCAAATTGTGTTCGACAGGTATCGACAAAAATTGAAAATGTTTTTGGTACTTTTTTAACATTTTGTACATTTATGAGTACTTTTTAACTTCTAAGCCAATAAAGTTAGAGGCATAACTCAAATTTTGTTCAAAAGCTCTAGAAAAATTATATATTATATATATATATTTTTGGTCCTTTTTTAAATTTTGTACCTTAAGGATAAAGAGCGTAAAAATTTTTGTATCTTTTAAACTAATAAAGATAGCAACATAATTGTAATTGCGTTCGGTAGATCTGGAACATGTTAACAATACTGTATTAGTACATTTTTGAAACTGTTTGCCTTAAATGGTTTAAATTATATCGGAACTCTTCAGATTTATTTTAAAACTTTTAAACCCATAAAGCCAGAAACATAATTCAAATTGCGTTCGACAGTTTTAGAAACAGTATGTTTTTTATTTATTTTTTTACCCTTAAGGGTAGCAAAAATAGTAAAAATTTTATTTCGGTACTTTTTAGCACTCTTTGCACGAAATAGCTATGGATGCCGATAAAGGCCAAAAGTCAACTAATGGTGTTTTCCTTTCTGGCAAAAATGTTACATTAATGCTACCATTCGAGCGGGTTTATGTTCCATTCTAAAAATACATGCAAGAGTGAAAACAGTTTTCGTTTTCCTTTCTGAACATGTTGCACAAATAACTGGCAAGAGTGTAACATATCTTACCCCCAATTATATTTCAGTGTAACAAAGTACCACTTTTTACAGCTGTGTTTTGTAAGTAAATACTTTTTTATGCAGACGAGTTTTTAACACAGAGTGCAGTTTTTATTTAAATCCAGACATTTTTCTGTTCCATTAAAACAAAAAAAATGGACAACTTTATAAGTGTGGGTGTAAACTGATAAAAATTTTACACATACATATTGTAACATTTTTTTTAGAATGGAAAACACCATAAGAGTTCAAAAATTATATCTTTCAAATTTTTGGTACTTTTTTTTTAGTTGTTTAGAACTATGAGACTATAAATTTAAGTTGACGACTATTGGCCAAGATTGAAGCCAAAAGCCTATAAAGTGTTAATAAAGTACTCCTTTCACATTTTTGGAACTTTTTTCCATGTATTGAGTTTATGACTCTAGATATATAAAATTATTATTTTATTTTTTGGCCCAGATTGATGTTGAAAATCAGCAAAGGGGACAAAATATCATTTATTTAAATTGTTAGTCATTTTTGCATTGTTTTGACATACATATTGATTTTAGAAATATGAAAAGATTAAGAAGTCAACTAAGTAGACAAAAAGTACTCCTTCACATTTCTGGTAGCTTTTTGCATTGTTTTAAAATTTCGATTTTTGAAATATGAAATCAACGCAAATTAAAAGAATTTTTTTTCATAATTCTGGGTACATTATTGCATATTTTAAAGATAGAAAATTAGAAATTCTGAAATAAGATTGTACGATCGTACGTCAAACACACTGAATGGATGTCTTCCGCCTATCACAAAATGATAATTTTGGTTTCTTGTTGTTTGATCTGCTGACAGCCACGCTGCCTTATGAAGATGTATCGAGATGTTGAAATCTTGTGCTGGTAACTACCATATTTTTGCCGCAGCAAAGTTTACTAGCTTCATTACATTACGGGAAAATTCTTCTTAGAGACTAAACTTTTCGCATACAAATTATAAAGGCGACAAGCTAATGGAATCAGAAATTTTAAGTTTCTTCCTATTTTTCACTGCGGAAAAGAGGAATTATATGCTTAAACATTTCCATTTAAGTATGTAAGTGTATGTAAGAAAAGTTTTGATAAAATATTTTCTCAAAATTATGTATGTATGTATGTTTATTCAACGAAAAGGAAAACAAGGAGACATTTTTGTTAAAATTTTTTTCGTTAATTTATTTCTGACGTAATTAGAGAACAATAAGTTCTTCTCCACTCATATGTGTTTTTAAAGATAATTCTATTTTTTCTTTTCTTTTAATATTTAAATCTAGATATTTTGCTTTGTTATTACTACATGCAAAACTTTAGGTGTATTTACACAAATGTAAGCTTTTAAGAGTATAAATAATAATTTTAAAATAAATTATTTTTTTTTTCAATAAAAATGATAATAATAATACAAACACAAAAAGAGAAATCTCAAGTTTTACACACAAATAATTTATTATGAAAACAAAAAGATTGCAAATAATAATTTTATTTATTATGGGTATTCATTGCACACTGTAAAGCAGCTAATAAATTTATGGCAAATTTTTGCATAATGTTTTGTAGTTTTATTTTTAATATTATTTATTACCTTTTTTATGTTTTATAAATATAAATATTTATTTAAAGAAAACTATTCGATGTTTATGTTATATTAGATTTCTTTGAGATTTTTAAAAATATATATTTCATGCACTTCAATACTATTTTCGTTTGTAATAACACGTACAGGATTATATACTAATTTATTTTAAAGTGTTTCTTATAAAAATAAAGTCTTATTTTAATTTGAATAATATTTGGATGTGTACTTATAGCTGGTTTTTTATTTTTATATATAAATTGGCCAATAGTCAAGGGAGTTCAGGTTGCAAAAATTTCAGAAAAAAATTCCAAAAAAAATTTTTGTCTTTACTACTTGGAATTAATGGATGGAGTTTAAATTTCTTATAAAAGTATGGTAACTTACTATATTTACCATATTTAAGCAGGCGCAGAACAAAGGAACGAAATTTTTTTTCTTGGTTGTTGTTGTTTTTTTTTTAATTTTAAGATATGTATGATTATTTTTAAAAGGAAAATCTTGAAACATTATCTTTAGATAGAAAATTTTCAAAATTAACCTGTGTTTTAATACCTAATAATTCTAGCTATTTATTCGAAATTTTTAACATAAAAAATTTTCGATAATTGCGAAAAATTTTGTTTAAAATTCTAAATTAAAAACTAAAAGTTTTTTATTTTTTTCTGTAATTTTCTTCATCCTACCTTTCTGAAGGGATTTTAAATAGACCTCTGGGTAGAAGTGGGGAATATCCTTCATCCCTGCCCTACGCAACCTATCCAAACCTAACCTTACTTATTTAAAAAATGCAACAGATAACTTTATTCTTCTTTTAATTGTTTCCCCAAAATTTCTTTTTCTTAGTTTTAATTTTAAATATGTTTAAAACTTGTAAATTTTTTAAAATGGAAAGGAAAAAGTTTTGCCAACCTGAAACCCCTTATCAATATGGTTGCTTTTTTCATATTAAATTTTTTTAACAGTCTCTTATGATTCCTTTTAAATTAAAGATTATCTACATTTTTTTGCTTATAAAGTATTTACAAATTAAAAAGAAGAAGAAAATCACTAGATTCGTTGTGGTTTATTCTTGTTTGAAGACGATCACAATTCCGTTGAATACTCTTGAGGATTCATAGAAAATTTACGCCAACATATATGATCACCATTATTGATGTCTGCCGCTGTAAATGTGGGCTTTGAAACATTACGATTACTTTCAATTTTGCTCGAGCTAGAAGAACGTTTAACATAGTTGTTGCTATTACCGTGTGATCCACTTGATCTCGCAATAGGATTTCGGGTGGGTGCATATGATATGGAATCATTTGAAGGTTTTATTTCGATGCGCGTAGCATGTTGGCCCTCTTCGGAGGATAAACGTCTAATATAGACAACTTCTCGATGCCTCATGGGCTCGGGATTATCGCTGCGCAGCTCTATTTGGCTGCTGTGATGCCGCAGTCTATGCGGTTGATGGGGCTGTTGCGGCTGCGGCATTTGGTTACCCGAACGAAGTAGTTGATTACGAGTTTTATGGTACTGTCTTGCCGGTTTATTATTCGTTTCACTGTTGTGAAATGGCACAAATTGCTGTGAAATTTCCGGAAACTTATCAACACTTATGTCTTCCTCTATGGCTGAGTCACCAAACACAGAACCACTATAGTTAGGTGAACTATTGCCTGGTGTGGAAGACTTCCAATTGTGTTGATTGTTAGCATGGTTAGCAACAGCTCCATTTCCATTGGCGTATTTATTTGATGTAGAGTATTGACCTTTTTTAATGGAATGAGTGTAATCTCTGGTGCCACGGCGTCTTAAAGTAAAATCCCTTTGCCCGGTATCTTGACAAACTGAACGCCATTGTTTCCAGGCATGTCTGGCCAAAGGGTCAGCTGGTCCCCATTCTTTGGCCGACTTTGATGCCTCACAAATCATGCCAAAGAAATTATAATCTACTTGCCGGAATATTTGTATACCGGCTATGACCATGATAACTAACAAAACCAGCAATATAGGAGCCCATCTAGGCATAACACTAGACAACACATCAAGCTCATCATAGTCCGAACACCACCAGACTAGCAATCCAGTCAATATGGCTGGACAAAGACACCATAAGCCCAACCATACTTTGTAAATAGGTCGACCTATAGAGAATTCCAAGTCTGTATAAATATTTTTAACTCCATAGATCCAAGTCAGTGCTATTAGTTCAAACACAAGAGCTGTTATGGCCATAGTACCCACTATGCGAGAATCCAAAAGTCTAGCCACATAAAATTTGGGAACAGCCAGTGATATAATCGAAGCAATAAGGCCCATCAAACTTATAACATAATTTGGGTGACGCGGCACTAGACGAGTGCACGTATAAATTCCCACCACTATGTTAATAAAACAACAAATCACCACCAAAACATATATCAGGGCTGGTAATAATTTCACCCACAATTCATATTGCGGTTTGTCATAGAGAACACGATCATATATTGTGGTCAATGGTTTAAGCTCCTCTATCATATGGGCACCATTGGCAGAATGATCAAATTGTATCATAAAAAGTGTCACTGCTATGGCATTGATCAGTAAATTAAAACATAAATAAACCACTGAGGTTCGTACTGCATCGCCTTTATAAAGAAATTTCCCTGTAATCATGGGTAGCACGCCAAAACCGCAATTCAAGGCGTATATAACTTGCATTAAAGCGCTAAACCATAAATTACTCTCGAATAGATATTCCTTGGTAAAGCCGTACAAAGGAGGAAAATATGGAACGGTTTTATCAAGGGAATTGAGAATTTCCCAGCCGGTAAGACAGCAAAGTAAGAGAAAACCCATTAAACCGAAAACAAAGAGGACTCTTCGTAAAACTCTTCCATTGTGGGTGCTAAAAGAAAAATTATATTAAATAGAAATGATATTTGAATCCTAAACAAAAATATAAGATAAACTTACCACAACATTACCACCGCCCACAAGGCAATCAAACCAATTGATAATAAACCAAAAAATAATGGATTCTCCCAGAAGGGTGTTAGAAAAGTTTTCTCAATGCATTCCTGGCCGCTTACATTGCTTAGCGCATAACCATCCTTTAAAGTGAAAAAATTTAATGTTAATAAAATTGTATAGCAGAAGCGTTACATTTTAAACTTACCGCCGCCAGTCTTAAATTACCCAGACACTCTCTAAAAGGAAAAGTGTTAAAAGAAAACATGCCTACATACGCCAAGGCCATAACGGCCTGCAAAGAGACCCAAATGGTAGAAAACCATGACGCAACACGACTGACTATACAGGCGCCTGTAAAAAAATAATAAAAAAAAATTCAAAAAAGTTTTTTATTAACTTGAGTGAGCGAGCCCCTTGTTTTAAAACTAAAAATATACAAAAAAAAAAACAGTTATTCCAGAAGATTCTAGACTTTTTATGGTGTAAATGTTAAATATGATTTCAGATTGAAGGGGTTTATCTTAAAATTTCAAAGTACACGTATTTAGTTTGACAAAAAAAAATATAACATAAAAAAGAGAATTTATAATTTTTTTTTAATTTGGGAAGTATTACTTGATTCTTTAAAATGACCCCATGATTACGGTTAACTAATTCAAAAAAAAATGATTTGCGCATAAATTACTTAAATGCCAAATTTATTCAGAACAATTACCAATTAGGAACTAATAACTAACTATTCCGTTTGAATCAAGTTAACTATCTGGAGTCATTTAAACTTAAAGTTATACTGCAGCCTTATATTATCCAGTCCAAGTTTGTGGCAATTTACGGAAGCGAGTGAGCATTTAAAGGGAGCCAATCACAATCGTCTTCTGAATCTTATTTTAGGTTTAAAATTTAATTGTTTAATTTTATAAAAAAATTAATAATATTGCAAGACGTTTTTAAGCTTTATTTGAAAACAATTTGTTTTAACTTTTCAATGTTTGCTTAATAGTTTAAATATTGTTTGCTGGGCAGTTTCAGCACTGAACGTGGTAAAAATTGATTTGTGAAATATGTTGCATACCTTAGGGAGCTTCATAATTCGACATAGAAACTATATGGCAGCCGCAGATTCCAAAATTAAATATCTTTTGATTTTTTATTAAATAAACTAGCAATACACACCCGCTATTTTGTAAGCGCGGTCTTGAATATTGACTTAAATAAAGTACTAAATGCGATAGATTACTTAAAGCAACAAAAAGGAAATTTTCACGTTTTTTTTACAATCTCATCCAGAATCTCTTTAATTTTCTATTTCTAAAATATTCAAAAATATAAAAAAGTGCTTTTAATATTTTTTTAATTCCTTTTCTTTTTTAAATAAATAAAATTTAAAAATTTACAAAAAAAAATAAAAAAGTCTTTTTTACCACTTATTGGATTGCAACCTTCACCTGGATAAAAAAAAACCAACAATTTTATATTTCAAGACTCATATTCTAAAAATCTTCATTGGTTAAGCAGTCACAAGGTACTGTAAAGGGAATAAAAATTTAGAAAAAGTACCCAAAGCATATTCATTGTTTTGGACCCCTTTCACCAGCAGTCTTAATTACGTTTCTGCATTTATTAGGTTCGAAATAACAAAGTGAGCCCGTTTTGCTCCCTAGAACCCAAAATTTCAAAAAATGTCAGACCGTGGTCCGTCTTTTTTTGAGTAGCAATACTGAGAAGACCCAATTATACCGCCTTTGGATCCAAATTTTCCGGAGTCCGCATTTGTAGGTCTATATATCGGGAGAGAAACCCGCAATTCGAAACATAAATTTTCAGTCTTACGCGTCTGGAATAATTTTGGTACTTTTTAGGTAATTTTGGTACATAGCTTCTAAATCAAAAAAGGAAAAAAAAACATTTTAAATTGCATTCGACTGTACCAAGTTTAAAAAAAAATTAAACATTTCTTTATTACTTTTTAGAAATCTTGGACTCAAAAAAATAGCACATAATTATATATTTGTGTTTTTTTAGATACTTCTTGTAACATCAAATCCATTAAAGATAGAAACACTATTCACACTGGGTGTGAACAAATTAAAAATTATATACTTCCTTTTTTTTAATTTTGAACTCGATAGGTGAAAGAGGGCAAACATTATATTTTGGTATTTTTGAAACATTTAAGCCAGTAAAAATAAAAACATAATCCAAATTGTATTCGACAGCTTAAGAGCCCAATTGAGGTTCAAAATGGCATATAAAGGCAAACGCATTTTTAAAATTTTTTGGTTCTTTTTATATAAAAAAAAAATACTTTTCCACTTTGTTGTTACTTTTATAAAAACGAAGGCATTGTGGTTAAAAATCGGATAAGTGGTAAGGTTTTTTCTACACTTTCTGCTCTAACAAAGTAGCGGGTTAATTATTATATACATATGTATGTGTTAGTAAAACCGTGTTAATAATAATAATTTATACATATATATTCCCCTATTTTATAAAAGCGGATTTTTTTTCTTTTTGTTTGTTAAAACTCACCTTTAAAAATTGGCGACGCCCGCCATGTGTGTGCTGCTCCTTGTCCCAAAAATTGTCCCACTGATATCTCTAATAGAACAATGGGTAAACCGACTAGAAATAAAAGTAATAAATACGGTACCAAATACGCTAAGCCGTATTTATCCATTTCCCGGGGAAAACGTACCACATTGGCATAAGTGACATTTAGGCAAATGCACAATATAAGACCTCGAAATACCGAACATTTTGTCTGAAACATAATAAATGAAATTAATTAATTTTATACAAACTAAGACATTTTAAAAGGTACAAAAATTTTTTAAAAATATATGATTTCTTTAGACGTATTTGTTACACTAACCAGTGACTTAAAATGCAGTAAACTAATTTGGGAAAACATTTTATTGAATAGGAGTGAAGCAAATAGTAGGCCCCCTACATTTTATAACGGACGTGCATATGTATAAGTGTAAGGACCAGTATTCCTATTTTTTTTTCTTGAATTCTTTAGCACCTTTTATACAGTTATGTGATATGTGGCTTTTAAATCGATAACTGATACACAGAGAGAAGAAACCGTTCGAAAAACACCAAAATGGACACCATACGTTGTCAGAAATAAGCTGAGAACGCATTTTCTCCATTTGTCAATGGATTGTGTCAATTTTTTAGAAACTCCTGACTATTATTTCGACAACAACGCTACGCTTTGCCTTATTTCCACAAAAGTTGCTCCTTATTTGGCACCAGGTTTTTTTTATTTAATAACAGGGCGTTTACAAATTGACAACTTCTGGTGTTCATAAAATTTCATTCTATATTTTCCCACAAAGCATTCATGATCTGACAGCGTCTTGTATCTTCTATTAATCGTTTTTGGTTTGACACTATTTTGTTTTATATTTTCGATCGGTTGTTCTTAAAAAACTGAGAATAATTTGTTCTTAATTTAAGACCAGCGTGCTCTCCTGTAAAAATTTTTTTTACTATTCATGGTTTGTATTAGTCAAAGGACACCAATTTCCTAATGGGTTTTTCCAATAAGCATATTTCGGGAAAAAAATCATAGCGGAGCAGGAAGGGTAAACCTTCCATACCAATAGCCAAACTGTGGCTGATGAAAGCTGCTACGAAAAAAAAACATAACAACTTTTTTGCCGAGTAACCAACCTGGTCCATTTTTATTTTATTTCATACATTAACCTCCAGATTTAACAAAAATTGAGAATTGGGACATTGAAACAAAAATTTGGATAATGCGCCGCCTTAGAGTCCGTAGCTTCCGTCCAAAGTGAATATAAGCGCACGTTTGGCGGCACTTCTCCTAGCAGATGGACTCTAATGAGGTTCGTAAATAATTTTGCCGAACGTGGCATAATTGCAAAAAGGCCTTATCGTTGAGGTCCCTGAGTTCGAACAAAAGAAGCTATCGCTGCTGTAGCTGCTGCCATACAATCTGATCGTAAAGTTTCAAAAATGAGCTTATTTTTTAAAATGGATGTCAGCAGACAGTCACTGCAGACAATTTTGCATAAGGATTAAAACATATCCATATTTGATTCAATTAGCAAGCAAACTGAATACAACAGGCAGAGTATAAAAACATCTTGAACTGCATTTTTATGTCTGATAAAGCACATGTTGATCTAAACGGCAATGTTAACAAACTAATTGTCATTTATGGAATATTTCTGACACACAGATGCTTTATGATATGCAATTGTATCCACTTTGCGTCACAGTGTGATGTGCAATTTATTCAATGTTCATTGTCGGGTCTTAATTTTTCGAAGAAAACGTTCTCACTGTTACGGTCAATAGAAACCGTTACTTAAAGATGTTGAAAGAGTTTTTCTTTCCAGAATTATGCCCTTTCAACTCTGAGTGATTTAAAAAGGATGGAGCAACTTGTCACATAGTCACGCCTATTATGACAGAATTGCGACGAAAATGCCACAATCAGCTGATTTCAAGAAATTCCACATTCTGTTGGCCCCCAGGTCTCCTGGCCTTACTGCACCTGATTTTCTATGGGGTTATTGCAAACAGGAAGTTTACAAAAGCAAACCAAAAACTTTAATGATTTAAAGCAATCCATTTAAACGATAATTGAAAAAAATCCCGCTGCTGCAACCCTCCAGGCAGTAGCGAATAACTTTTTGATAAGATGTCGCACATGTGTCACCGAGGGTGGATGCCATTTGAATTCAATTATTTTTAACCCTTCATGCATTACTTTAAAAAAATATATTATTTTTAAAAAATTAACATAAACTTTACAAAAAGTTATTTGAGATTTTAAATTATTTAATTTATTTAACTTCTATTACCTTTTAATGAGTTAATTAAAGTTCCGATCTTAATTCTTCTTGAGCTATGTTTTTTCCAAAATTTAGCAATAAAGAGTAAATACAAAGCCGGCATGTAATAAATTATTTTATAAATTTGCGATATGACCTTTTCGATGTGCTTTTTTTAAACATCTAATTAGGAGCAAATATTTTGTTTAATATTGTATTTAAAACCACTACAACTACACACACAAAGGAAACACAGACATTGTGATTTGGTCAAATATTTTATGCTCATGATTTTAAGTTTAAAACCCAAATTTTTTACACCAACCAAACTTTTGCAAATTTAAAAGTTTTCTTAATAAAACCTTTTATTTACTTTCAAAAACTCAATGTTAAATATGATACCAAAAGAAAAAAACGTTATAAAGCATAATTGTAGTTCGTTAAACTTGAAAAAATTTATATTTTAAACCAAATACATATGTACACAGAAAAGTAAAAAAAAACCGCACTACCACAAAATACTTCCCCTTAACTGTCGAACTAAACGCAAAAATTACAAATACAACTTAATTTTATTTACATTAGGGTGTTCAAAATATGTAAAGCTTTTAAAATAACCGGGTTTAATATTTTTGTATAACCTTTACATTAGTTAGTAATTTCTTTAACATCCATTTGCGACTCCAAAAAATATGGGGGATTTCATGTCGAGTGACCCAACTTTTAAAACCGATGTCTTTCGATTGGAAAGAAATATGGATCAAAGTAAGTTCTTGCAGAGAGTAGCTTAGACACAATTTTTTAACACGATCGGTCAAGAACTCTCTGAGCTAGAGGGGTTCAAAATTTGACGTTTTCGGCAAATAGGTGTTTTTTCTCATACATGTAGTTTATTACCTTTTGCTTTTAACAAAATTCGTCCCAAATACTTTCGATAGCTTTTTTTTCAATCTTCCAGAAAAAAATATTTTTAAAATTAAAAAAATTTTTTTTTTATTTTTTTTTTATAAAATAATTAGAAAAAAATTTTTTTTTCCAAATGTGTCCATTTTTTTTTTTTTTTTTTTTTTTGCTCAAAAGAAAGCTTAGGTCCTTTGTTTGAAGAGCTTGGAAGTCGCTTAGTGGGATGCGAGTGGGATATCTATAAAAAATAATGTTTTGTAACTCAAGGTAGAGGTTTTTCCAATTTTCGCGTAAATTCTATTTTGATTTTTTTGCTATTTATGTAAAATTTTCTCTTAAGCAAAAAAAAAATATATTTTATGCTTAGAAACAAAATAATTTAACCTTTCCGACGGTATGCATTGAAAATAAAGTCTCATACACTCGACACTGCATTACCAACAAAATGGTAGGCCTCTGGAATAAAATCACTTTTATATGGTAATGTCTGAACACATTTTGTTAATATTTTCAATGCATACCGTCGGAAAGGTTAAATTATTTTGTTTCTTAGCATAAAATAATTTTTTTGCTTAAGAAATAATTTTACATAAATAGGAAAAAAAATTAAAATAGAATATACGCGAAAATTGGAAAACCTCTACCTTGAGTTACAAAACATTATTTTTTATAGATATCCCACTCGCATCCCACTAAGCGACTTCCAAGCTCTTCAAACAAAAGACCTAAGCTTTCTTTTGAGCAAAAAAAAAAAAAAAAAAATGGGCACATTTGGAAAAAAAATTTTTTTCTAATTATTTTATAAAAAAAAAAATAAAAAAAAAATTTTTTTAATTTTAAAAATATTTTTTTCTGGAAGATTGAAAAAAAAGCTATCGAAAGTATTTGGGACGAATTTTGTTAAAAGCAAAAGGTAATAAACTACATGTATGAGAAAAAACACATATTTGCCGAAAACGTCAAATTTTGAAGCCCTCTAGCTCAGAGAGTTCTTGACCGATCGTGTTAAAAAATTGTGTCTAAACTACTCTCTGCAAGAACTTACTTTGATCCAAATTTCTTTCCAATCGAAAAAAAAAGTTGGGTCACTTGACATGAAATCCTCCATATATATTTTCTTGATCCTTATAGATATAAAAGTAGCGATGTCCGTCTGTCCGTCAAGCCCCTTGAAATTTCTTGGACCTGTTTGTAGTATCAAAACATCAGGTATACTTGCGAAAATTCTGCTATTGAAACTCAGCAAAATCGCCCCATAACTGACCGAGATATAAGCCAAAAATCAAGACTACCTATGTTTATTTCTCTAAATGAAAACACAGATGCAAACTCAGAACAATTCCCATTAATTTATATTTACGAAAATTTTTGTGAAACATACTTACACCATGTCTTCGCCCTCTAACAAGTTTGCCAAACAAAGTATAATTTTTTTTAATTCGCTCCAACAACTTCAAGGGTGCTACTACCAATGTGAAATGTAAGACCGACCCCAATTAATTTTTTCTCTTAAATATTTTTGTGGCACATACTTACCCCCTGCCTCCAGCCTCTAACAGGGTTGGCATACTAAATTTTAAAAAAATAGGGTTAAACCCCCTACAACTTTTCCGCAGTCACCCTTAGATGATTAAAATGTATCATAGTTTTCCCCTTCCAAACATATTCCTAAAAAATTCTAACTTCTTGCTTCGTCGCCTAAGGGGGTTGGTTGCCATAAAAAATTTACAAAAATTATGTAAAAACGGTATAACTTCCCCAGAATTAGCCTTAGAAAAATAAACTAAATGACCGACCACCATTAGTTTTCTTCCCAAACATTTGTTTACAATATACTTACCTATCTCCACCCTTACAGGGGTTGCCCTACAAAATTTGAAAAAATAGAGTTAAAACGTGAAGGTATGAGGGGTATTAAAGATTCGGCACAGCCGAATATAGCGCTCTTACTTGTTTTTTCCTTAACCTAAAAAATAAAAAAAATTATCTTAAAGTTATTAATTATTTGAACTTAGGAAAAAACAAGTAAGATCGCCATATTCGGCTGTGCCGAATCTTATATACCCTCAAAGCTTGGAGGGGTTTTAACTCTATTTTTTTTTTTCAAATTCCAAAGCGATATCGCTTTTATTATTTTAATTGTTAAATTTTCGCCTATTTTCTTCGATCTTTTGTTTTAATGCTTTGTCCTTTTTAATTCAAGCTGAAAATCTTTTATATTTGTTTTTTTTTTCTTTTTTTTCGATATTTCGCCGAAGTTTCCCTAAAGAAGCTTCCTTCTAATAGTGGTGGCGACATATCGGAAAAAAGAGAAAAAACATATATAAAAGATCTTAAGCTTGAATTAAATAGGACAAAGCATTTTAATTGTTAAATAAAATTAGCTTTTATTTAAATTTTAGATTCACATTCTTGAAAAAACTTATAATTGCGTATTTGTAAAATTTATTAGGGATTGATTTAAGGTAATTTTGTTCTGTTTTGATTTCGGGTAATATTGTGTTGATTTATTTATTTATAAAAATATTAAAAAATAGTTTTCCTAAATACAATTAACTCATTTAACAGGTTTATTTGAAGTTCAATCAATTTAAAATCGGTTCGTTTTTGTTTAGTAAAAACTGTTGGGCGGCATTTTAAACCCAATTTTCTACATCAGCGCGTTTATTCGAATTTTAATTTTAAATACTTAAGGCGGGTTTCACGTTTGCTAAACGAAAACTCTTATTAATATTTGTTTACAACCAGCCGACTGATTGTGCAAATAATGTGTTAATTTAATATTTGCTTAAACAATTAACAAAATCTAAAAAACCTTACTTTTTTCAAATAAAATAATTAATACGATTTCCTAAACTAACTGAGAGTTTCATGGAAAAAATTAAATCAAAACTTACTTTACGATAATAACGAAATGGCACGTCCTCGTGTACGACATAAAGATAATCTGCTAAATATTTTGTTGTTGGTATTTCCATTTTGGGGCAGATTTTGTAGCGTTTATTATCAGTCGAGCATAAAAAATTTTCATTTTCTTGCATTTGGTTGATGGAAGGTTGGTGCTCTTTGATTTAGAATGATGATTAAAGGATTTAATGAAATGAATTAATTTTTTGTAGATAATTTTTTTATTTTGTTTAAATTTTTTGAACTATTTTATTTGTTTGGCAACAGCATTTTTTTATATATAAATTATTTTTTTTTTTTAATTTTTAATATAAGGTAAAGCTTCTCAACTCAATATTTATATTTCGTAACGAGTGTCAGTGTTTATTAATTTCATTGCTTAAAAAGTATTAAATAGAAAGAAAAATTTTTATTTTATTTCTTTAACAATAACAACATTTTATTAATTATTTTTGGCATGACGTCTAAGATTTATTTTCGTTGATTTTACACAATTTTTATCCATTGGCCCCAAGGCCCAATAGAAAGTTGGCACTATTGGATTTAGTGGATTTTTATGCGGCGTTTTAAGCTCACTTTTGAAATTTCAATATTCTAAAATGGAAAATTTATTAAAAATTTACTAATTCCAAAAAAAACCGGTTGTAACGTATTTTCGAAACCCGCTAGACCGTTTAAAGGTTTTTAAAACATGAAGACACTATTATTTACAAAAAAATCGCTAAATCAGTTTAGCGGGGTTTTAATAACAATCTACTAACAATGATTTTTTATATTTTGTTTATATATACATTATATATATGTAGATGTGTTATTATTTTTTTTAATTAAAAGTTTTCATTTTTCATCTTTAGCCTAAACTTTAATATAAACAAATAAGCATCCAATATAATAACTTCCTCATATAATGACATTTATTTGTCACATCATTCATTTCATTTTATTTTCTACCCACTACTTATGTATGTATGCATTTTAAGATATATTTTTTAATAAAAAAAAATCAACTCAAGAACTTGTAGATAAAATTTAAAAGAAACGAATCAAAAAACTGTGCATAATATTTAAAAAAATTTTGTGATTTTGTCTTTAAAATATCTACAGTTAAAAATTTGCATAAGAAAGCATTAATTTTGAGTTTTAAATAAGTTTTGATAAGAAAACATACACATACACACTATATGCAAATACAAGTATACAAATATTTTATTTATATTATATTTTAAAAAACCAACGACTGTTACCGTTTAAATTTGAACCGGAAATATGATTTTAATAAAAAAAAAAATTAGGAAATTTCTCGTCAAAAGATAAAAGAAAGTAAAAATTATGGCCAAACGTAATGTTGAACTCATTCTGTTGCAAATATTAATTTTTGTTAGTTTCAAGATTTTCAATTAATATTAAATAAAGCTGTATAGCATTTGTACTATATTTTATTCAATTTCCTTTTTTTTTATTTTATTTTAATTTATTAAATTTTATTTTATTTTAGTTTATTTTATTTTATTTTATTTTATTTTATTTTATTTTATTTTATTTTATTTTATTTTATTTTATTTTATTTTATTTTATTTTATTTTATTTTATTTTTAATTAGACTTATGTTTCTTTTATAGGGTATTTTTTTGTAGATTTTTTTAATTTACAATTGTAAAGTAGCGCGTAAACTTATGACTTTTTGAACTTGAATGAAATTGTAAAAAAAACATTTACGGGTCACACTCACACATTCACGCGCTGCTTACGTATTTGGTATTGATTTGAAAGAAAACTAACCGCAAGTTTATTACGACCGTAGTAAACAAACTAAGCACGTTTAACATAGCGCAGTATGAAGTTGAATGACTGACGGTTTCGGTAAAATACTTGTACTTGAAATTAAAAAAAAAAACTGTTTTTTGATAAAACAAAAAACTTTAAAATTCTCAAGATGGAGTTAAATTTTAAACAAATAACAGCAACAATCACTTAATGTATGAAATCAGGCGTCAGGGCATTAAAAGCAACAATATAAAAATCAAAAACAAGAACAACAGCAACAATTTAAGTAAATTTTAAGTTAAACTTGCTTAACACGTCTTTCTAATAGTTTCTTGACCATAACAATTGTGTACTATTTCTGTTATTTATTTATTCTATTCTGCTTTCTTTCTCATTTCTTTTTTTAATTCTATTTACTTTTAATTGAATTTTTTCTTTGTTTGGTTAATAAGATTTGGTATAATTTTTTACATTTTCTATTATTTTTTTTTTTATAATTTTGCAGTAATAAAGCCGTTAACTTGACGTTAAATTAAATAAAATTTATCTTTTAATCAAAAACGCCCAAACGACCAACACACGCTCTCTTTAATGCAAAACTAAATATGCTTTGGAAAGCGACTTGAGGCTTAAGTCTAGGATTGAATGAAAAACAAACAAAAATAATTAAACAGTGTTGCCAGAATTATGTTAATCACTTTTTAATTAAAAAAAAAAAATAAAAAAAAACTACACAACTTCTAAATAAAATTTTGAATATTTACATTGTTTTTTAGAAATTTCTAATTCAATTTTAGAAAATTATAATTATATTTTAGAACTTTTATATTAAATCTCAAAATTTTTTAGTTTAAATTTAGAAAATTTCTTATTTATATTTAGAAATTTCTAATCTAGTTTCAAGAATTTCAACTTTGATTTTAAAAGTTGCCTTTTATATTTAAGAATTTTAGTATTGTATTTTAGAATATTAATATTTATTTTAAGAATTTTATTTTTTTACAGAATTTTCCATATAAAATTCAAAAGTTTATATTTGTTTTTCCAATAATATTTTATTTTTTTTAATGTTAAATTTGAGCTTCAGAATTTTACATTTGAAATATTATTCTCTAAAACTCTCTTCTAAAACACAATCAGAAAATTATGAGACACAAACTGAGAACTCTAACAGTTTAAAAAAATCTGAAACAAAAATGAAAAATCCGGAAACACAATTAGAAGATTCAAAATGGAAATTCCTAAATTCCAAACAGAAAACTCTGAATTATAAACAGAAAGCTCTAAAATACAATTCAACCTTTTAAAATTTAAACAAAAATTTCAGAAATAAATTAAAAATTCCTAAAACTGGGGCCAAATCGTCGCATTCGATTCGAATCGAAATTTTAAAATTCTTATTAGAATTCCTATATTTAAGCCTTGACAACTCGATCGAACGAGTGAAATTTCGATTCGAATCGAATGCGACGATTTGGCCCCTGAATTGGATTTATGAGTTTGAAATTTCTAATATTTAACTAAAAAAATTTTAAAAATTAAATAAAAACTTCGGATATGCAATTACAAATTTCTAAAATTTGATTAGAAATTTCTGAAATACTATTGCTGGTCAAATCCTAAAATAACCATTCACTGCACAGCAGGGGCGAGTATTTTTTCTATTTTAAATTGCAGATGGATTGCAGCTATGGAATGAAACAGAAATGTTTTCGTTTTTTCAAAAGATAACTTTTTTGTTTTTAGGGGAAATATTATAGAAAAACATTTTTAACTCTTAGAACATATTTCCTGTAAACAGTTGCCTAGTAAATTTTAACGTCATCTCCTAATTATTGGTCTTAATATAAGTATGAGCATTGTGTAACTAATTTTTAAATAAATAAATAGACGATATATAACAATTTTCAGCTTTTTTCACTTTTCAAATTCAAGCAAAAGTCTTGCCCCGGCCTCAAGTACCAATTAAAGAAGTTTAGGATTAAAAACTTTAAAAATGTAACCAAGGCTGACTTTATTTAAAAATTTGATGCAACAATGCTTTTTTATTTTTTAGAATTTTTTTTATTTTAACAAACGTTTTTTTTACAAAAAACCCCTGGCAACTCCGCTATCAAGCAATTAAATCACCTCAAAACAATCTAACAGGCCAACAAATACGTTAAGTGTAAAACTAAGCTTTACTTTTCAGTTAAGCCAACAATAACAGTTTTACTTGCTCTTACTGTGTTTTGCTTTTTATTTATAAAATTCGCGCTTCACTCGTCTACTCACCACCGTCAGTTTAACACTTTTTCTCATAGTGTTGGCGTTGATATAAACTTATTCATTCATTCATTAATTTAGACATTTGTTTACATTTACCTTCTCAGTATGTTTTGATTTGAAAAAAAATTGTACTTTTGGGTTAACTTGTATTTCGAAGCTAAAAACCTAAATTTTGTCCTAAAGAAATTATAATTAAGCATGTACAGTTTAGGCGAAAAGTTGTGTGACACTTAGGGTATTTCCTGTTTTAAGGTAGCATGCTAAATGTCTCAAAATTCGCGACCTTTAAATGTTTCACAAAAATACAGGGACACCCAAACCGACTTTGAATCTAATCTATCGGTATTATAAAGGGTAAGTCCCCGACTATTAATTTTAGACATTAAAAATATATGCACAAGCGCATAATACTTCTACATACCATGTACATAAGTATGTGGTGTAAGTATAACGAACCAACAGTGTTGGATGATTTCTTGATGGCTTAATATAAAAAGGGCGTAACTTAATTTTTTTTTGTTTCGTAATAAGGGAAGCAAAAACTTTATCAAACCTGTAAAATTTATCATATAAAGAATTGTTAATTCAATTTTTAATAAAAAGAGGCAACAAACATTATTTTTAAATCGAAAAACTAACAAAACATTATGATGCACTTAACATTTTTTTGCCAAAATAGTTACGCCCTCTCTATATTAAGCCAGCCATCTGTTATACTTGCCGAATCTTAGATACCCTTCACATTGGACTTTCAAACCCCCTTTTTTTATCCGTTTTTTATTTATGAAATATGTATTTCTAATTTTTAAATAAGGGTTGGTGTCATATTTTTACCCTCGGTAATGAGGGAAGCTGTAACGGGTTTTACCCTAATTTTTTTTAAATTTTATAGGGCTTTTTACTCTATTTTTTTTTTTAATTTTGGATGGCAACTCTTGTAGGTGATAAAGACTGTGGGTAAGTACGTTTTAGGAATATGTTTAGGGGGAAAACTTAATGGGGGTCTGTTATACATTTTTTTCCTCTAGGGGCGACTCCGGGGAATTTGTAAGGGTTCTCACCTTATTTTTTTAAATTTTGTATGGCAACCCCCTTAGGGCATGGAGATAGGAAATAAGTATGTTCTTGAAATATGTAAAGGGAAACTAATGGGGGTCGTACACTTTGTTTTTCTAGGGCCGACTTTAAGGAAGTTGTGGGCGTTTTTACATTATTTTTGTAAATTTTGTAGGGCAGCTCCATTAGGTGACGGTGATAGGGGGTAAGAATGTTTGAAAGGGAAAACGAATTGGGGCTGTGATATACTTTATTCCTCTATGGGCGACTCTTGGGAATGAAAGGTATTTTTGTTTATTTCGATAAATGGTCTGCTCATAATTCACAATAAGCAAAACAATATCTTGACTTAAAAAATACGAGTTAAGGCCTTGATATATTTAGGTAACGATATGTACATATGTATTCACGTAGCGGTTATCACATCTTTTAAGGTGTTAAAAGATTTAACTCTCTAAAAAGTATATCATACTCATTTTCATTTTTGATGTATGATTCATGTTTTTAAAAATACAAACATTAATGTCGTTACCTTAATTTAAAAAGGCCCTAAATATTTGTATATCCTTTACATAGAAAAAAGAGTACATATAAGTTTATCATTCCTTTTGTAATTTTGTTAACCATGAAGTATATATTTTTTGAAAGTCGATTTGGCCATGACTGTCTGCGTGCCCGTCTGTTGAAATCAAGTTTCCGGAGCAAACTAAAAATATAGCGAAGGGTATATAAGATTCGGCACAGCCATGTACGGAGCTCTTACTTGTCCAAAATTTTTTGTTTATTTTAAAAATGAGCAGACACATAAATTATCTACAATTAGTCAAAAAAAAAATCTCGACTTAATAACTACGAGTTAGTGCCTTTATATATTAGGGTAACGATATATCCAAACATAAGAATGTACTAAAGATACTTTTCAAGATATAAAATTTCGTTACGATTCGTTGATTTTCTTTTAGTTTTTCCTAATATCCCTCTAAACAATTGGAAGTTAGTTTTTGGATAAAAGTATCTAATAAGTCACTACTTTTGATCTACTGGTTGATAGTAAACATTTTACAAAAACAATTTACATTAATTTCAATATTTAAACTTCCGTATGTTAAAATTCATTGTAAATTTTAAAGTTGAAAAACTTTCTAATCTGTAACTACTTTAATATATTAAAAGTATAAAAATATAATACTTTTTCGATACAAAAGTAGATAATTCTTGGTTACATAGTAGATATTTTTAAAACAACAATTTAAATTTTTTCGAATTATACCTTTAAGAAGTAACTTAATAGTCTTATTAAGTAAATATTATAGTTATGGAACAGGTTTTCCCGAACGGGGACACTTTTTAAATAAAAAATTTATATCATATTTGATGAGTTTGAACTTCCTTTTGTATCAAATAGTTGTCATTTTGAATAGAAATTGCTTGAAGGGATGTTTCATATAAAAATAGGTAAAAGTATTATAATTTTGCATAACCACATACAAGTACAAACACACACACACACACACACTTAATAAATTAAAACATACTACTCTATACAACATTGATATCCATCCAACCTACAGTTTTTTCATTAAAAAAAATAATTAATAAAGTTATTGTCCCATTACATTAAGACTAGCGAAAGATATTAATTATTTTCTTTGCAAAATCAAAAAAATATGTTTTTTTATTTTTTAGCAAATATCCCAATCGGGTAGCATTTTTGTTATTTATTTTACAATATTTTCTTACAAAAAAACCAATAAATTCAATTTAAAACAATTTTCCACATTTTTGTATCTTAGTTTTGCCTTAATTCACCTGCAGCCCTTAAGTTTGACAACCCCTTAATAACATTATCAAAAGCTGTATATGCAGTTGTAGTTCTATTGATAACTGCAGCATCCTTCCTAAAAGCCCAAAACAAAAAGCTTTAGTTTAAGCTAAAAATATATTGTACCTTAACAGCACGCATGTACATGAAAAGGCAAAAAAGCTTTTAATTATAAGCTTGCATCTTCCTTGACATTTCAGATGCAGACAACTTGTTATTTTGCATTGATGTACATATTACTGACCTGCAACCACCCACCCACCTTAAAGTTTTTGTGAAATTTTGTCAAAATGCTTCCTTGACTGCATCGAAATAAAAATTCCTAAATCCTTTTTCCTTAACTTGCATGATATAAATACAACTTTCAATTTTAACACTAGCACGGCGGTCTGATGTTCCAAATGTTGAAATTGGGTTGTAACACATCCCCATTTAAATTGTGTTAAAAATGAACTTAAATCTTTCGTCAAAAATGATTAAACCACATATTAATTGCAACCAACTACTTGAATATAATTTAAAGATCTACAATTGAAAAAATTCAATTTACATGTCCCGGCTTTGCATATGGAAAAAAATCTTAAAAAAAAACATCCAAAATGAATTAAAAATAATTACCAATCCAAATAGATGTTACAGTATTGACCAGAAGGCAGAAGCAACAATTTATGGGCGCCCACAAAAATCATAATGTGAACACTTTCTGGAATACATACTGATAATGTCCTTAAAATTTAGGGTGAGAGAATTCAAAAAACAGATTTCAAAAAAATTGCCAAATCAAAAACAAATAAACTAAAAGAAATTAAATTAACCATAGACATTTGTGGCAAAAAAAAAATAAATAAAAAATACAAAAAATAGCAACAAAAATGGCGGGTCAAAAATATCAACAAAAATTCAAGGAACATGCTGTGATCGCCTCTTTTTGGATTTTTCCCGTTATTTTAAATTTTAAAAATTTATTATAAAACGAAATTCACTCTTTTTAAAACCAAATCTGTGCTTAGTATCTTAAAAATTTCGGTAAGATAACAAAAATTGAATTCATCGCAAAACTTGGTAGAGAGAGTTGTAAAGTCATAAGCTTATTAAGGGGAACAAAATTTTGGATGAAAGCCCCGAACAAATGGACGAATTTAAATTTATTTAACAACACATGTTTTGAAAACTATAATATCTGTAAATAACTGTTTTGAGCAAATTAATATTTTATTTGTGGAAAAATTTAGTAGGACTGGAGCACGAGTGATGGTATTTCCAGCCTGTGTAATTTAACAAAGTTAATAGGGTTTCGTATCTGGGAAACTACAGCAGCTGTCGACTTTATGCACGAAAAAACTAACCAGTTTTATGAAATAGTGACATTTTTCAAAAACTATGACACCCATCATCGACTTGGCACCTTGCATGAGGGAGCTACATTACCTTACCGTCTTTTAAAAAAAATAGTTGGAAGGGTACCCAGGGAATGTTACTTTCTAAACAAACAAAAAATAAAAAATAAATATAAAAAATATATTTTCGTGGTGCCACATTTTAGAAACTAAAAGCTTGGAGTTTTGAGAGTGGTACAGAGGCAGATGGCTTAGATAGAAACTTTGAGATACTAGACCTGTAACAGGAAACACTGAAAAACCTGAACAAGATATGAAATAGGCTGTCAATACCTTCAAGGCCTACAAATCAACGGACGCGATTTGAATTATTCCTGCCATTATAGAGAGCATTGCGAGTCAATTTTTATACTGCTGGTAAAAGTTTTTAGAGCATGTCTTTTTCGATAATATCTTCTACCTAGGAGAAGGAGTGAAGTTAGAGTAGTTTTTATATCCAAATCTGTGGATTGGGCTACTTAAGACCTAGTAATTCGAGCGGTGGACTTGTCGTATCGACTTTACTGCTTAGGACGTTAAAACACAAATCTTAGTAGATCTTCTTCTGAGAAATTTTAATGGCTCACGCACCGCAATAGATACGGCTTTTTAAAACCCATGAATGCAACCTCTATGCTTGGGGCAGGGTTGTAAGTTCTAGGCTAGGGCACGTCGATTGTAGAAGAAAAGTGGCCACTGGGCAGCACAATTTTTTTTTCGCCTCTATTGTGGGTCCTAACGGTCGAAGGTATATTTAAAAAGTTTGATTCTAAAGGAAGAAACTGGTCAGAAGAAGTTTTTAACTGACGGGGAGCTACTGCAATCGGCGTTGTATGTGGTTTCTTCGTAGGCATAAAGGAAAAGGTTAGGCGTGAATCCTGTTAGAACAGAACAAATCCTGTTTATCACGAAGTACAATAGAGGGTCGGGGGCTTTAAAAAGCCTAAGCTCTAAATGGAGTGGGGTTAAAGCAAGCATGTTAGGGTAAATATCTTGCAGATATTCTTAATGAAAAACTATCATGGAATAGGAATGCATAGAAAAGCGTCAAGAAAGGCCTTAAACGTCAACTATACGTGCGAAAACTTTCATAGTAAAAAGCTAGAGCTTGCAACAGAAGATCGTAAATTGGATTAACACAATGGTTGAAGGACCTTTTCTATTTGCACTGTGTGGTGGAAGGCAGTAGGTTTCTGAATATGATGAACTTTTAGCAGGGGAACAATAGTGCCCTTAGGTAAGCTAAGGCTAAGATCAGGAGGCCTACGTTGCTTATGAGTTTCTGGAGAATGGGTCTATTAACCACGATAGGGATCATAACTGGACACTGTCTGGTTTGAACTAGGATGATCATATGGGATCGCAGATCTCCTGATAATTATAAGATGAGTGATGATAAGGAGGAATTGGAGGCAATAGAGCATTTTGCCTGCCGTTGCTCGAGATTGCCGAAGCATTGGGTCAATTGGTTGAATAAAAGATTTCAATGAGAACTAGGCAATGGATCGAAGTGTATACATAACTGGGTTTGATGGACCCATGAGGTCTCCAAATGCTGTTGTATTAGAGGGTGTATTTCTATTAATAACTCTTCGCAGCCTCACTTTAGTCTGGCGCAAAGTAATGTCGTTTCAATATACATGTTTTGGAATCTAATTAGTTAAATCGGAGCACGGAGGGTAATGCCTCTTATAAAATTAAACCAAACAAAAACATCTCATAATAAAACTATCCCGAGGCGGTAAAAGAGCGGCGGCTAAAGGTCTAACATTTTCGGCTACAACGGTCCATCGGCTACAAGCCGGGAAAATAAGCAGCTTAAAAAAATATCGATCGAGTCGAGCTATGTACTGTATATGTAACACGTTTGCCGAAACATCTTGGGTGTTTTGCGTGTGTTTTTTTTCAAACAATACAAAATGTGTACAAACAAACCGCCTGAGACGTTTTGTCAAACGGAATACAAAATCAGCTCTTTAAAGTACCAAAAACAATTCGAAAAAATCCACAAACGTAGCCTTTGTGTGGCGGCAGCGTCAAAAAGGAACTACCTGCTGTTCACCACTGCACATATTATATCTGATTACTTAAATATTTTAAACTTTGCTTTTAGCATTAAGAAATATTTTGACTTTTATTACTTTCAGCCTTATTCTTAACCGAACTTTTGTTTAATAAAATGTATATAAAACAAAATCTTCATACACAATTTGTTTTTTTTTTAATCCTTAATAAATTAAAAGATTTTGAATCCATTTAATTTTCATGCAACAAAAATTTTAAAGTACAAAAGAACATTAAAAAAAATTATCAATAAAAAATGTGCCTAGAAGTTAAGCCGCCGATCAGCCAAATATATCAGCAGCAGCGCATATTTTTAAAAAATTTGGCTATCGACTCAAAACGGTTAGCTTCTCTGCCGTGCGGTTCAAAATGCCATTACTATAATTTTAATTTTTACTTTAGAAAGTATCGAAAACTTATACCTAAAATACCAAGAGTTGCAAGCAATTTTTATTGAATGCAATAAAAACGCCAAAAAAGTCAAGTTTAATGGTCTATATCTACCCAACGACAGTTGGGTTAAACAACATTTTGTTGTAAGTGACAAGGAATTTTGTGTACTTTTAACGATCATATGAATTTAGTCGGGTTTTAAAGTTTATGTTTTAAATAATTCCCAGAACCCCAACGTGCGAGTATAATGAGACAACAAACTAAGTAGTTTTGACTTAACCTTTAATTTTTATTATTTCAGATTATGAAATGATGAATTATTACATTTTTGATCTTCGTTTGTTAACCAATAATTTTTTCAAAAATTTTCGACACATAATTTGTTAATTGTTTTCTTTTTAATATATATACCGTAATACATACACCTCTAATTACTTTTCTAATTAGCATCGAGAGTTTTTTTATTGTTTCATTGCCGTTGCACAATTCCTTTTTTTCTTCTTATTTTGTGGGAACCTCCTTAGCAATAAACAGTTTTTTAAAATTGCTTTCTTTTATTACACCAAAATGTTAAACAAAAAATTATTTACTTAATTAGCATAATTAACAAAATATGCTTATGTACATATGTATGTACGTATGTATGTTTAAACAAAAAACTACTTAATCATATTGTATTTACAACTATGTAAAAAAGTTTTTTCCTAAATTTGTTAATTAAAAAAATACATATTTCCGCTGTTAAGTGATGTTGCCAACAAAGAAGTAAGAAAAACAAAAAACGCTTACTCGTATAATGAAGTTACTCAATTTTAATTATTATAACCAGGGCAACCAAAAACATGCTCCTAAAAATTGGTTTTATGCCCATAAAATATGTGGTAAAAAGTTAAAATGTGCTTCAAAAACTAAAAAAAATAAGCTTTAACAATAAGAATGATAGGAACTTAAATCAAAAAATCTGAAAACGAAGCATTTAAATATGTGTATGTTTGCGTTTACAAAACAACAAGTTAAAATTTTAATTCCGATACAAAATAAAAAAAGGGGAAACCAAAATGATGTTAAAAAATTTTTAAATAAACGGTTTTAAAAGCAGTTGGGTATCGAGTTTTTGTCATATCAAAACAAACCAGAATGGGTTTCGCTTAAAAAAAAACCTAAAAGGCGGCATGAGCACTCGAGGGATTATTTGTTAGGTTTTCTTAAATAAATTTTAAAAAAATTTAAAAATTACTTAAAAACGGGATATTAAAAAATAAATTCTTTTAAGGAAAGAATATGCCAAAATATAATGTTATATGCAAACTATGCAAAAATATGCTCTAACAAATTTATGCCAATATTTTGCGAAAGTTCTGATACGGATGACAATATCAACGTGTTTCGCTTAAAAATAAATGATTAAATAAAAAAACCAAGAGCTAACGAAATGTGGCAAGGAACAGTCAAAAGATTTTTTTGTTATTTTTTTTTTTTTAATTAAATAGAAAAAGTTCAAAACAAAGTTGAAAGCTCGGTTTTGAAAAAAATACGCTCTTAAAGGAAATATATACCAAAATATGCTGTTATATGTGAAATATGCAAAACTATGCCCTAACAAATCGATGCCAAATTTTTAAAAAGTTCTAAAACAAATAAATAACAACATTATAGGTTAATGCGACGCACAGAAAGAAGTAAGATTTTGCATAATTTTGGTTGCCCTGATTATTACTTTGCCTTTGAACTGGGAGCAATTTTTTTATACAAGCTTTTCTAATAATTTGTTTTTAAATTTTCTTTAATGTTAAACAGCCAATTACAGTGGGACCCAAATGCTTACAGTTTTTTGTTACCTTTTGTTTTGTTTTCTTTCAAATACATGGCGTTTAACAAACAATCATAATTTATTAAGTCACTTCTAACTGTTGTTTATACCCACACCACATACATGGTTAAGGTATTATGCGTTTGTGTAGACGTTTGAAACGCCCAGAAATAATGGTCTGAGAGCCGCCTTTAAATATGCCGAATCACAGAATCACTTCCTGAGTCAATTTCATCATGTCCATCTGTCTGGCTAGCTGGGTTTCCGCGTATTCCTGTGAACACGTTACAGGTCGCAATTTTGGAGATATTTTGATGAATCCTACTGTTTTTGGTAATGATCATGGCTTTTTATGACATATCCCTCATACAAATGTCATCCCGCAATAAGCAGTTTAAGCTACAAATGGCTCCAAGATTACTCTATTTTGAGAAAATCTTGCACGCGTGTCGTTTTTAATTCCACTAACTATTATAGTGAATATGTGGTGCAGGGTATATTATATGGTCGGGCTTGAGCGACTAAAACTTTTTGCCATCTTTTATTATAAAAAAAATTTTTAATTAAAATCACGTTGAAAAAGTTTAATTAAAATGTAGAAAAGAACTAGTAAAATAAAGAAGCAGAAGTAAATAATACCACCTACTTGTATTTAATTAAAGAGTCAGAAAACTCTTGCATGTCAGTAAACTTTTGTGTTTAATCTTCATTAGATATACTTAAATGTAACTTTAATATGATTTTCTAGTATCTAGCGTTCTATTTAATAATATGAGAAATGCTTAGAATGAAATTTTAGTCATTTTTAAAATAAGCAGCAGAGATAGGCAACTTCACCTAAAACGGCTTAAAATGAGGATTTATTTATTTACTTCTTAAAAAAACCAAAAAACTTACGTCTAAAAAAAGAATAACAATGTTCGATATATAAATGAATTGGTGCAAGTTTAAAGTAATATTTTTGCCTGTATAATCCCCTGTTCTTTTTTTATGTTTTAATAAAAATATCACACCCGTCACATTTTCTTCAAACTTTAGTTTTTGCAGAAATAAAGCACAAAATACGTTAAATCTGCAAGTAAACTAAAATAGTTAAGCTCGTACTAAAGAATATTTTACATAATACAAAATTACTAGATATATGTACGAAATTAGGTACTAGTGTTGACCCATTACTAAGTAGAGTAAAAGTACTTTTTTCACAGTTTTGATACTTTTTTGCACTTTTTCAGATCATCTGATAGACATTACTATTGACCCATATAGGGGTCAGAAGTCAACTAAATAAGTTTAGGTTAGGCTATATTACGAAGAGTAGTGGCGAGTCCAACTCACCATCTCCACTCATAGGCCCTCAGACTCATTGTGAATCCTTTTAGAAGAGTCAAGAGAAGAAAAGTAAAGAGTAAAGACAAGCATTTCATACGTAAAAGGAAAACTGAATCACCCATCTGCCCAGCCAACCAACCCTCTTAATGATACCTATGATGCTCCCCAGCCCACAGCTAGGGACCTCACGAAGTCCACCGAAGAAGCGTCCTCCAAACCACCTCTGTTGATGGATCTGCAGCCCAGGGAAATTGTAGACAAGACGTTCTGCCTTCTCTATCTCCTCCTCGTCCCCGCATACCCAGCAGAAATTTAAAGAGTTCCTGTCCTATTTTTTCAGCATATAACTCGCATTGCAGTGCCCTGTGAGTGTCACAATAATGACCTTAGAACCCCTCTGCTCTCTTTGAGCAGGAGTTCAGTGCCCATCCTGTCCAGCCTGGGCCTTAAAGTCTAAAGATCCTGCAATCAGCCCTATCCCTCCAGGTTTCGCCCAACTTCACCATTATCCAAGTCCCTATCAGCCCATAATAAAAGCCCAAGGGTGGCCTCACCAGTTTGGAACCAATTCCAGTATCCCAGGCCGATCCCTTCCTTGCCAGTCCATCAACAATCTAATTACCGGAAACGTCTTAGTGACATAATGTCCCTCTAGAGCCTTAAGCGCGCCCTGACTATCAACGTAGATTATCACATCTCCTCTCCCATCCACACCTCCCCTTTCGATCCATCAGCAAAGACTGCACACCCTTTATACAGCTTCTCTGATCCCTTCCACGCCTCCCTTTCCTAAAACGCTACTTGGGGCAGGAACCCAAAGTCGAGTTTTGCTACCTGACCCTTCCTAAAATGCCGACATGTCCATCCAAACCTACTCCACGCATATCTGACTCCCTAAGTCTAAACGAGTTCCTAGGCGCCATTCTAGCAACAAAATCCTTGATGGAAAGAAGATGTAGAATTAACTAAATAAACAAAAAGTACTTTTTCCACATTTTTTGAATATTACTTTACTTAAGGATTATAGACACATTAAAAAGAATGTCACCTAAGTGAACTAAAATTACCTTTTCCACATATTTCTTGCCTTTTTTTAAGGTAATAAGTCTAGAAATATAGTATTAAGGACTATTGACCCATATTGAGGTCAGATGTAAATTAAGTGCACAAAAAGGACTTTTTGAAAATTTTTGGTATTTTACTGCCCTTTAAAAGATTATGACTATTGAAAAAAAGGTTTGGGCTTTTGACACATGTGGAAGTCGAAAGTCAATTTAGCGAACAAAAAATACATTTTTGGTAATTTTTGCCTTTTTTTTAATTATTATGGGTCTAAATATATGAAATTGAGGACTATGCATTTATATAGAGGTCGAAAGTCAACTAAGTAAACACTAAGTACTTTTTTCACATTTTTGGAACTTCTTTGACCGTTTTGAGGTTATAAACTAGAAATATGAAATTAACAAATATTGACCAATATAGAGGCCGAAAGTCAACTAAGTGAACAAAAAGTACTTTTTACAGATTTTGAAAACTTCTTTGACTGTTTTGAGCTTTAAGTGTAGATATTATTATTTAAAGATTATTGACCCATAAGGAGTCAACTAAGCGGGCAAAAACTGATTTTCTAATATTTTTGGTACTTTTTGCCTTTTTTAAATCTGGAAATATGACAATTAGGCTTTTGATCCATAAGAAAATATTTACTTACAAAAGTATTGCGTAATGTATACTTAGAAGAAGGGGTATTATAACCTGAACTTTACCGACATTTATTATTTGTTTTTTGTTTTCTCAAATCGCTCAAATTTACAACTTTTATATTTAAGAACGAAATCAGTTAAATACGAGTCTTAAATAGGTTCTGCCTTAGTAACATTTGCCATTCACTTTTAACATGATATGCAAACAAAAAATTAAAATGTATTTTGTTTTATTACAGTCATTAGCATAGACAACTTACAAACAAATTAAGTAAAGTTGAAAGACACAAAATGTACTTAAATGTATAAAATTACATGATGTAATAGACGGTTTCAATATGGCTTAAGAAATAATTATATATTTTTTTAAACAAAACAATGATACTAATGCCCAATAATGGTCATACGGTTAATTTGTTTACTTTTATTAAACGTTTCTAATTTTCATTGTAACAATTAAAATTTTTCGCACAAAAATTGATTTTATCTTAAGTTGATTTAGTCATTTATGGCTTCAAAGTATTTATCTGGCATTTGTTTTTGAATTTAAGGCATTTAGAGATCTTTTGAGTATTTTTGTCAACATTTTTAGCAATAAAATATTTGAGTTTTTAAAATAATTTGTTAATTTACGGCTTATTTGTTTTAATATTTCATAATAACCCAAGTAAAAAAAATATATGCAACAAGTGAATTCCCTACAGGTATTGTTTTATTTTTTTACAAAAATTTTTAAGCAATTTAAGAAAGCACTTTTTGAATAAAACAATAGTTAAATTCACAATCTATTGTATATTTTGTAAGTCGTATTAAAATTGTTGAAAAAATGTGATTAATTTTGACTTCATCACCCCATCACACAAATGCCAGAAGCCTTGTCTTAACAATCCCACGCATTTCTTCCAGGTCTTGGAACAAATAAAACGCCAGACTGTTGTCTCTGGAGCGCACGAGCGCTGGGTAGTAAAACAGCATACGCTGAACAGTCTCCTTTTCGCACGGTATACCACAGAATCTACTCTTTTGGCATAAACCGCTGTCGAACAATCATCATCCCCACTAGGAGTCTACAATCGCTCCTTCGCAAGGACAAGAGAAGCCTCGTCTCGTCCGGGTCATAATCCTGAAGACTGTACAGACATCGGAGGCTCTGACCCTTTCTACAGAGTCTCTACTCTTATTGTAGAACTGAAGTGGAGAGCGAACGTCCATTGCTCTTTCCATAGGCAAATGAAGCCAGCTAGTCTGCCCTTTTCTTCCCCTAAAGACCTCTGTGTCACTGAACCCAGTAGATGTCCACTTGTCTTACGGCATACAATCGGCTAATTGAATTTTTGCATGCTTGAACAATTAGGGAGCAGGAGGGGTTCGCGAAGATTGCCTAAAATATGTTAAGCTGAGAGTTCTTGGCCTGAGAGGACAAGTTAAAATCGGTAATCAGTTTGGCTGCTCCGCCTAAAAAAAACTGCAGGAAAAAAAACTGGTCAGGAAGCTAATAGGACTCCCTATTGCCATATTTCCGGTTGAAAATTGCACCTCCAATCACACTCTATTTTTATAAAATTTTTAATGCACTATTTCTTAGAAACTGTTAAAGCTGTCGACTACAAACCTGCCCCAAATAAATTTTATTATGATGCTTGCGGTTTGAAACAACTTACCGGGATCAGTTGGCTGCGACTGTAATATACCAATGTGGAGGGTATATAAGACTCTGCACAACCGAATAAAGCGCTTTTACTTGTTTAATTTAGAAAATGTATAGCATAAGAGCCTTAAACCCCCAATTACTTTTAAAAAATATTTCATAATAATAATTGAGAAAAATTGTTTTTGTTTTATAATATATAAAAATGTAATGAATTTTCTCTTAATTACTCAATGACTTAAAGCATCTATACTTTTCTTATAATTTTATTAAATGCCGCTATCTAAGACAAAACAAATATTTAAAAAAAAAATAATGCAGTAATTAGCTTTGGCCATTTAAAGTTGAAATCAACTAAAACCATAAACGCAATTCAAGGCAACGCAACTAGTTGCCTTCAAATAATGTAACAATTTTTTTTAAGATTTTTCAAAGTTTTAAAATAAATAAATTTACTAAAAATTTTTTTATAAGATTTTATCTACATTAAGCTCTTGCTATAATTTCAACTAATTTTTAAGGCCACATCCAAAATATTATGTAAAACTAATGCAATTTTTCTTTTAAAATCGAAGGTACATAAAAACGCATTTGAAGCAAATAAAATGTTAATAAAAAATATATAAAAAATATTTCTAACAACTAACATTTAGGTTTTATTCATTTTCACCAAAAAAAATTGATTTGAGACCGAGGTGAGCTGCAAGAAGACTAGGATGGAAAAGTTAGTTGTTCACCTTTTTCGTAAATGTAGGGCAGAACAGACGTGGAAAGGAAAATTTTTCCTAAGCAAATACCGAAAAAAAAAGCGAAAAAGTAAAATTTTGCATTAAACGAGTCCGTAATTTCCAAATTTAACGTTAACAAAGTGTTTTTTTAAGAATGGAACCTTCAACTTCAGGTATTAAACTTTACAAAAAATGATGTAGAGTTTTTGAAAATATGTGTAAAAATATTTTTGACGATTTTTTTAAAAAAGGTCTAAAATTGGCCTATTTTTGATGTTTCGTGAACCATAACTTTTAAGTTAGTTAAGTTTGGGTTTTAAATCATATATTTTCTAAAAGTATGGAATCTTAGCTTGATAATTCAAAAAAGAAAATTTGCGGTTTTTTGCTCCATTTTTCGCTAATAACATTTTTTTGTTTGAAGTCGTGTTTTTTCTAAGTCATGTATTTAACAAAACTAACGTGTATTTTGTTTTGCTATAGTTCAAGGCGAATTTATACAAGGTGAACGCAGGGAGAAAAATACGCACCTAAAATGTTAAACACAAATATGGCACCATTAAAAAAACACACAAATTATTTGCAGAAGAAAAAAGTGAATAAAACTAATTTTACACTTTTTTTTGCACAAAGCACAAGAACGCATCATTTGGTTTTACTGTTTGTTAATTAAAAACCCTTTTTTAAATTTTTAGTTTAAAAATCTAACCGACGCGTAATTTTTTTTAAATCAAGAAGAAGCACATTGACAAACTTTTGACATATTGTGAGGAAAATTGCACGAGCAAAAAATGGTCAGCTGATCTGTCAAGACCACCTTCTTTATGAATTCGCCTTGGCTCTAGTCATTCGTTCAATGTTTACTATTGCTGTTATTGTTGTCGGAGGATTTTAATTTCAATAGAGATAGGTGCGTGAACAAGTTTCAGTCATCTTCATTCACGAGAGTGTTAAAATGGTTTTGTATGACTTCTACAATGCATAAACTTTTAATTCATGGTCTCGAAATCATAAAATATGCCCTTTTACCAATTGGAGAACTTTCAGAAGAAGCTCAGAAATAAGGATTTAAAAAATTATAAGGAACACTTTGCTCGCAAATGCAACCGAGAAAAGTCGAATGAAGATATTCTAAATAGATTTTTTTTCAGTTCAGATCCATTCATATCTAGTATTAATAAACAAAATGAGCGAAAAGAAAAGCAACAATTATCAAATTCCGAACTACAGCTTTTGCGATCGCCTATTATTTTTCAAGAAAAACATGATAGTGAGAGTAATGATAGCGAAGATTTTGATTATGAAGGTGAGGATGAACATTATATGGTTTCTTTTTAAGTGTATGACAATTATTGATAAACAAAAAAAATTATAAAAATTTATTTCATTACTTTTTTAAAAAATTTGTAAAAGTCTCGAAATCCTTCAAAGCCGAAATTCAGACTTCTTATATATTTTTTTTTATTTTTTAGAAAGAAGACAAAATAAGCTTTTGTTTTGCTTCTCATTTTTTAAAAAAATCACTTTCCAATTTTAAAATTACGGGGAAAATTCTGAAACAAACCATAATTTTCCGAAAAATAAAAATGTCTATAAAATCGCAAAAAAAAAAAATTTTCTCCGTGTATCTTTCTTTCAGAATATGCCTTTTTATGCATATTTAACGATTTTAAAAAAAAAATTTTTTAAATTTAAATTACGGCTCCCATGAATTAATCGCCACTTTCGGTGTCATCGAACCCACTGTGCACCGGATGGGGGCGAAACGAGAAATTATTTGCAAGGGATGCTACATGTCACAAAGAATGACATTTTAGAAAATAGCCTTTAAGATTCAAATATATTTGAATATATATTTGTTGATTTGCTCAATTTTTACCCACTCCGGATCTTAATTTCCCGAAATCTCGTCTTAGTGGGTGTATTTCAAGTCTCTAGCTTTACGCGTTTAGGCCGTGAGTTGGTGAATCAGTCAGTCAGTCATTAACACTGCCAAATACAGCCTGACTAACTGTTAAGAAAAATCTGGCGTCCAGGTTTCGCCATAAGTATGCTAGATACGACGGCTAAGTTTTCAAATTAAACAAACCAGTTGGATGCACAAGATGGGCCAAAAGAAATCATCCGATGTTGTTTGGCCCTCATTTTGTCATCAGTTTGTCATTCCGTTTGTAATTTCTTTATTATCCATTTGCGACCCCATAAAGTATATATATATTCTGGATCCTTATAGATAGGGAAGTTGGTATAGCCATATCCGTCTGTCCGTCTGTCTGTCTGTCTGTCTGTCTGTCTGTCTGTCCGTCTGTCCGTCCGTTGAAATCAAGTTTCCGGAGTCAAATAAAAAGATACAGACCAGTTAATGGTGTCAAACGATTATAAATATCCCGCTAACAATAGTTATTTAAAATCAGCAAAATCGGTTCACTATTGACCGAGATATAAGCGAAAACCCAAAACAACCCATTTTTTTAGGACAAAATCCGTGCATATATCCCTATATATCTCAGTAAGTATAGTCATTTTTGCCACAAAACTTGGTACGAATACTCTTAAAGTAGGCACCTAAATAATGGAAAAATTTTTTTAAGATAGGATCACCGGAAGTGGTAGTTTCCCTACAATTGCACAAATTTGGTGAAATATTTTATGCGCTATATCTCGGAAACTATAACAGCTATCGACTTAAAATGTTCTTCAAAAAGTAATTGTACAATAAAACCTACATTTAAAAAAAAATTTTTTTGGGTGAAGGCAGAAAATGGGGTAGCTCCCATACAAATCGACAATTGTTATAAAATATTCGATACGCTATATCTCGGAAACTATAACAGATATCGACATCAAATGTTCTGCAAAAAAGAATTGGACAACAAAACCTACACTTTAAAGAAAAAATTTTTTGGTTGGGGGCAGAAAAAGGGATAGCTCCCATACAAATTAACAATTTTTATGAAATTTTTGATTCGCTACATCTGGGAAACTATAACATCTATCGACTTTGAATATTATACACAAAGTAATAATCAAATAATTCATACATTTTGGAAAAAAAAAAGTTGGAGAGGAGCAGGGGGATTAAAACATCCCATAAAAATTAACAACTTTTATTAACCTTTTAATATGAGTAATATCGAAAACTTTTAAAACTCTCGACCTCAAATCTTCTTCATCTATTTCTATTATCCATACGAACGTTAAAATTTTGTAAAGTTTTCTATGGACTTTAAAGCTCGCACAAGGTATTTTTATTATATTATTTGCAGTACAAAATAACTCGGCTGGGTATATTAAAAGACCAATGTGAAGGGTATATAAGATTCGGCACAGCGCTTTTACTTGTTTTCTATATGAAAAACATCGATTCGAACCTTTACAATTTTATTGGTTATGTCGAGAAGATAATATCGGCCGAATCTGCGCCGTCACAATAGATTGCATTTTGGCGAGAACTTCGGGCGACAGATTCTCGCACTCGTGTCCAATGTTGTCCTCTAGGGCTTCCAGGGTCTTAGGCTTCTTCACGTAAACACTTTAAAAACCCCCACAAAAAAAGTCTGAAACGGTTAAATCACCAAAATTGCGGGCCAATGTAAATCGCCAAAACGAGAGATGAGGCGACCCGGGAACACCACCTTCAGAATATCGGTTGTAGCTCGCACAGTGTAAGCCGTTGCTTTATTCTGTAGGAACCACATGTTCTCCGGTCCTATCTCGTTCAATTGCGGCAGAAAAAACTCGGCGTATATGGGCCTATAGCGCGCACTCTCCACTGTTGCCGTTTGACCAGCGGATTCCTAAAAAAAAAATGGCCCGATGACTCCTCTAGCGTGAACAGCGCATCACGCAGTTTATTGCAACAGCTGAACATCACCGACAACAGCGGCGATATTTTCGGCAAAACGGGCACTCTGGGGTTGGCCTCTCTTGGAAGCGTCTCGTGTTGTCCCATACTCTTCAAAGTTAGTGGCCAACAGAGCAGCGACGGAATTCGGCCTACGCCAACACCGCAGATGAATTGTTACGCAAAAAATAGACACGATTATTCCGCGTTCTTGCGGAGTGCATCGCTCCAAGGCCTGTTCACTTGTATTCTATATCTTTCCAGTTCACAAAAGTCAAAACAGAATTTATATTGGCCGCCATTTGCAAAAAAAAGAACATCTTCCATTAGGATGATTTCTTTTGGCCCACCTTGTATATTTAAAACATTTAACTCTTTTTAATTAAAAAAAAATTCTTTACAAGCCAGATTATAGCCAGTCAATCCCGACATTCATAAAAAAAGCGATATTTAGCTACATTTGTTTTCTTAAATGCGATCTGTATAATCATGAACAACAAGTTGGACGTACAAACGGACATGGTTTAATGGACTCAGCATCCGATCAGAATAATTGGAGATGTAATAATAACACCCCTACCCACCACAAATGTTGTGTTTTTCTTTGCATTTAATTTTACAAGAAGCAACTTTTAATAAGGATAGATAACTGATATTTTTAATATATGATGATTTGAAATTTTGTGTTTAGTTTTAAAATTAACATTTAAGAAACGCCCATAGAAAGGCTCATAGCTTAACGATCATTGGTATTTTTCGTATTAAAATGAAAAGTATTTGGTTATTAGAAAGTGTTTTAGATAATAAAAACTTTAAACAAAAATATTTAGCGTTAAGTTATTTTATGTATTACAACTATTACTATTAACTTGTATTTAATTTTTATTACCAAATAAACTTTTAACTTGTAATAAAACAATGTTGAACCAAAAACGAAAACATCAAAACTATTAAAAGGAAAACAAATGGAAAAATATGAATAATAATTAATTTGGCAAAAAAAAAACTAGTGCAGGAATTGTTTATTGCAACTACTTGGTCTTACAATAAAATATTTAGTTGCAATAAAAAATGGGAACATTACATTAGCATAGTTCCAGCATTTCCAACAATTTTAATTTGATCCCTATGACCGATTATTAAAGAAACGTAACCAACCTTTTAGGTCTTTACATAGAAAAGAAGCCAATCAAAATAGCCATAACAACTTAAAGCACATCATAAAGTGAAATTGTAAATAATTCCATTAGATGAAAATTTAACTTGCACTGGGAAGGAACAATAGTGAGGCTATCAACAATGGGACAAACAAATATAATACCTCATGGCTAGTTTTCAGTTATATGAGAAGTTATTAACACGGGCGTGAAGGTAAAAAGTAAACGGAGAAAAATAAACAAAAAGAAACGAGATTTCAATTTCATTAAAGAAATGTACAATCGCTTTAATATTACGTATGTTGTATGTATGTTTATCTGTTAAATACTTTTGTTTGCAACAACAACAATAATATAACTGTCATTTCACAAAGAATCGCAGAATAATTACCTACACTTGTAAGTACTTAAGTATCAGCATCAAAGAAAATAAGTATAAAAAATGTTGTCCCTTTCACTAAGCGCCACAAACGAATACAAAAACCATAAGCATTATTAAAAAGAGATTGTAGTTAACAAAGTAGCTGAAAATTGACCAGAGATTTTCTTAATTAGGGTATTCCAACTATAAAGCAAAATGCATCCAAATCATAAAAAAAAAGTTAAGTGCACAGTCGTCAGAACCGGTTTTCCATATATTCGATAAACCAGATTTTTGTTTAACAGCAAGATTTTGAATTAATTAATTGTTCGATTATTAGATCATTTTGCCCCAATATTGATTATAGCCTTAACATAAGTGAAAAGGGTATATATCAGTTTATCATTCCGTTTGCTATTTCTTTAATATCCATCGGCAACTCCATAAAGTATATATTTTCTGGGTCCTTATAAATAGGGAAGTCGATTTAGCGTCCGTCTTTGTGTCTTCCCGTCTGGCCGTGCTATAGTTAAAATCAACTACTTCATGTCCTCCAGCATCGCATAGACCCGTAGGTGGTATCAAACTATCCGAAATATATGCGAGCAAATCCAGAAAAACCGCCCGATAACTGGCCGATATGCAACCGAAAAACCAAGACTACCTTTGTTTATTTCTCTAAAATTGGACCATAAAAACCTCTACAACAGCCCTGGAGTTGCCCCTACACGGGTACAATGTAAGACCAATTCCAATTAATATTTTCTCACATACATTTTTTTTGAACATACTTACATCCTATCTTCGCCCCCTAAAAGGGTTGTCCTACAATATTTAGTTTTCTTTTAATCGCTCCCACAGATTCCAGGGTGCTCCTGCAAAGGTAAAATATAAAATCAACCCCAATTAAGTTTTCCTTCCAAACATTTTTGTGGACCATACTTACCCCTATCTCCAGCATCTAATAGTGTTGCCTTACAAAAGTTTAAAAAATTACGCTAAAAGCCCATACAACTACCCCGGAGTCACCCTAAAAGGAATAAAATGGATTTCAGACCCCCAAAACATATGTAAAAACGCCTATAACTTCCCCAGAGTTGGCATTAAAGCAATAAAGTGTACGACCGACCCCTATCAGTTTCAGACATATTTCTAAAACATACTCACCCCCTATCTCCATTGCCTAAGGGGGCTCCCATACAAAGTTTGGTAAAAATGAAATAAATCCCTCCTACAGTTTCCAGGGTGCCCGTAAAGAGGTCAAATGTAGGACTAGCTCACACTCGTTTTTCCTTGCAAACATTTTCCTTGAACATACTTACCTTGAACATACTTACTTTGCTATAGATTTGCATGTCTGTTTACGTTATAAGTTTGTTTGGCTTAGAGACACGTGCAAGTAAGCATTGCAAAAAAAATTGGTTTAAGCCCAGAAAATATAGCAAAAACTTTTTAAATGGAATACGTGTTTGAGAACGGACGGATGGACAGATGGAGGGAAAGTGATTCCGTATTGCAAAAAGTGAGTTCACGCATGTGGCGTGGGTATAAAATATGGCACCTGTACTTTTACAGTTGTGCTGTGCAGTGGTTGTGGTTGCGGTTCTCACAAATCAGAATAAAAATTTTCATATATGAGAATGAAAATTCTCACATATGAGATAAGCAATACTCACATTTGAGAATAAAAATTCTAACATTTGACAAAAAAATGAAAATAATAATTCTCATATATGTGAAAAAGAATTTCATATATGAGAATTGTGGTTGTGGTTGCAGTTGTGAAGTTGTGTAGCTATGTAGCTGTGCAGTTGTGTAGCTGTACAGTTGTGTAGTTGTAGTACGTTTCTTTAAGGACGTCTTTAATTTGTTCAACATCGCTCAATTTTTGCCACAGAATATTACTGCGTTTAATTTAGCAATTTTAATTTCACAGCTTGCAGATAAAAAATAAAGATTTGGAAAATTTGATTAAAAAACAGCTTATGTTGAAAACTAAAATGAAAAATTTATAAAGACCGCCCAGAAAATATTAAAGATGTTTTAGCAAGATGTGACCCAGATATTTACCCAAATTTGCTGAAAATATTTAATAATTTTGTTTTAATGCCGGTCAGTAATGGTGCGGCTGAAATGTCATTTTTCACCCTTTGCCGTATTAAAATATGGCTGAGATCAACCATAACAGAGGACAGGCTTAATGTCTTAGTAATAATGCATTTATATAATAAGATTAAAATTGACGCAAATGTCGTGCTTAAAAAATTTGCTTCAACAGGAAACCATAAACCATAATCTGAAAAAATTTAATAAATTTTTCTTTTGCCTTTTATGTAATTATATTTATTTTAAATGAATAAAACTTTTTGTTGGATTTTTTGTTTTGAAAACCGCTTAAAGCTAGTTTTTCAATTGTGTGCTTCATTTAGAATCGCCCCCCCTCCCCCCACCAAAGCTTCAGCTGGATCCGCGCCTGAGTCAGTAAGTATCAGTAAAAACAAGTTTCTTTCAACATTAATAGAAAATATTATTTTCTTGTAATAAAAATAAATTCAATATAAACTTTAAGCATAATAAGAAGAAGAAATTTGTTTTTTTAAAAGTTTACCCCTATTCTTCATTATTTGAAACGAAATTTTGTCCCTCGTCCTTTTTCACTGTTGAATAGTTTGGCCGCAAATAACTTTTTCTTAGTATATATTGGATTTTTCGTTAGAAAACAATTGTTTTTATTTCTGCTTTAATATATATGCGTAGTTGCATGCGGAATCATAATCGAAATGGAGAAAACCCTCCCCATTAACTATAATTATATCGAAGTTGGTTACTTTAAAAAAGTTTTAAAAAATTCCAACAGAACTTAAGCTGCAGTTATTAGATCTTTATTAAAAATTTAAGAAATAATTAAGTTATTAAAAATCACAGTTTAAATCTTCATAAATAAATAATGTGTTTTCAAAAAAAAAAATCCAATTTTCAATTTTAGCCGCTGAGTCAAAAGAAACAAAAGGTAGTCAGTCACTCTAAATCCCCCAGAGGTGTTTCTTTATTTAAAATTTTTTCTTTTAACATTTCTACTCTGAAAGCTTAACTACATATGCCCATGATTACCAAATTTTGTATATATTGACTTGGTGTTTTAAAAGTTTTATTTATTTTAATTTGTTTTTAATTGCCATTAAATACAGTTATAACACATTAAAGTTCTATTGCAAACACGCACATACACGCAAGTTAATATGTTTAACATTTGTGTATGTCTACAACCGGTTTTTTTGTGGTGTAGTGTTTATAATAAAATTGTTGTTGTTATATATATGAGGGTTTGATTTAGATTTCTTAGACATACTTAGCTTTGCCTCTAAAACGCCGGTGCGGCTATTTCATTGCACAAGGTTGCACCAGACAGCTCTAAATATTTTTGTTTTTAATATATTTAATTTGACTGTAAGTATTAGTTTTTCAACATTTTAAAATTAAAAACGATTTCAGTTTAAAAAACCAGAATTTGTGTCTCAACTCCTTGCTTTTCTAAACTGATTTTATTTAACTAAAACTAAAGTAATCGAAATTATCATTTCCTTGAGGGCCAGAAAAACTTAATGTGTATAGTAGTTTACATTTTCCTAATAATTCTTTTTTAACTTGCCCGATTTAGTTTAATTTAGAAAACTAAATTACTTCCAAAAATTTGTAACAATTTCCGTGAATTTTTTATTAGTTTGTTCTACATAGTAATTTAATGTGGGAATGTTTTTTTACTAAGGGATCAACAAGCAAACATAACAAAATTACTTTAGGAAGTAACGATGAACTTAAACTTACATGTTTTAATACTTTGTTGGGTGTAAGCTGAGTATTGCTTGATGTAACACATTTATTAATCCATTTTTAGCACTTGAAACCATGTACAAACAAAAAAAAACCCCCGTTGCGTATTCGTCACACTCATCATTACGACAAACAAGCAAGCGGTATTTTAAAGAGAGTATTATTTGATATTAAACACACTTTAAAAATAAAATATGTGGGTACGATTTAAAACGTATAAAAAATCTAAAACAAATACAAATACATTCAATTTTTATGAATTGAAATACGTAATATGTGTACACGTGCAGAAATTAAATTTTATGTTGTGCCCAGCTTAATTAAGTATTTTTTTAAATTAAAATGCAAAACATGTGCTTGTCTCTCTGTTCCTCTCTGAATTAAAAGTCAATACTTAAGCTTTCTGGCAACCAAAATAGTAAATGCCATTAAATCTATAACGGCATGCTAAGATATTTTAATAAACCATTTAAAGTTTATTACACCTAAACTTAACGATTTATTCAAAAAAAAATTGACTTTGCAAACTAACAAGTTTTCTTTAATTACTTTTATCTTTTTTCTTATAAATAACAAAAATCCTCCATACAAAAATACAACAACAAAAATAACGAAAATATTGATTTTTTAGCAATTATGTGGTTTCTTAATTGATTTGATTTTCTGAATAAAATTAATTTTTACTACATCTACTACATAAAGTATGTTTTGTTTGTGCTCAATTAGCGTAACAAAATTTTTTTAATATTAATTTAAAACAGAACAAATTTAACGTTTCCCCTTGTTATTATCATTTGCATGTAAAAACTAAACGAAAAACTTAAGAAACAAACTTGGTTTTCTTAAAACTTACATGCATTTGTAAACGGTGGAGCCATTTATTTCTTTTATTTATATTTTTTTTGACAATGAAATTTTAATTTCCATTTTAATTTAAACTTTATTTTTTATTTTTTAAATAATTAGTTTTTTACTTTTAAAAAATATAATATTTACTTATTCTTAATAACACATTTGCTTAATATTTTTAAATGGAATACTTTTATTTAGTTTGCAGCCTAAAGGTGTGCTACATAAAATCGAATATATTTGTTTAGAGGTGGATATAAGTAAAAGAGAGCTGCCACATTAAGTGTTATTACTTAGGCAAAGGGAAAATGTGAAACTTACTAGGGATTTTTTTTATAGAGCAAAAAAATAATTCAAAGAAAATTTCGATAATTTTGAAAACAAGAAAAAAATGAGTGATATGTATTTTAAAAATGAAAAAACTTGAAAGTTTTATAGGGGTTTCGGCAGAAATGTAAATTGATACATATGGGCATTTCCATGAATATGTCAACCACGACTGGAAAAATAAAAGTCATCGCAACTTTTTTTTAAATATACCAAAGAGCAATAAAACACTTAAATTTTATTATGTGAAAGTTTTTATAGCTAATTATAATTTTAAAAGAGCAAAAATAGCAGATTAAACTGGTAATCTCTTTGATCAACTTCCAGAAATTGAAATTAACTATTTTGTCTTAACTAGTGGCTAAATTTAGGTAATTGTAATATTCCAATTATACTTTAAAAATAATGGTACAACATCAGTGGCCAAGTTCCATTATGAAATTAAAAATTTAGAGTTCGAATAGCGGTATTTTTTATAGATTGCTTTGAATGATATTCAAATGTCACGTACGTAATGCAAAAACGTTATTTGTCGTCATCATTTGAATTCGACCGGTCGCAAGTATTTAAAAATAAAAGTTCAAAGCAAGATAAATCTCGCAAACAATTATTGATCGATTTTTTTTTTAAATTTGATGCAATAAAAATTTTATAGTCTTTCAAAGTTTGTAGCATACGATATTGTAAGTAACACAATTCAATTTAATGCTTTCAAATTCCTTTATAATTATAAATATTTTATTAAGATGGGTAAAAATAGCTATGAGACTACAAAGAAATGGAGGGAGGACTTGAAGAAAAACGAAGAACAAATAAAGAAATACCGAAAAAAGGAGGCTGAAAGACAGCATATCTATCGAAAAAAGTTCGCAGATGCAGCCAAAAAAGACAAAAAAAAATAATTAACGACGAATTAACACACAATAAGTTTGATGTTTATATTTAATTACAAAAACTATGCTTGAAATAAGCGAACAATATGAAGATATATCGTCTATATATATGTTTAAATACTTGTCCACATAATTAAAAATTTCGCATTTAACTAGTGGAACTTTCAGATCTTTGTGGATGTTGCTGTTTTTAATATACCAAGGAGCACCAGTTATCATTCTTAGGATTTTATTTTGACGGCGTTGAATTTTTTCTATGTTGGAGGCGGAAGCAGTGCCCCATAATTGTATACCGTAGCAACAAATTGGTTTTAAAATCGAGTTGTAGAGTAGAAGTTTACAATCCAGACGTAGCACAGAGTTTCTACCCATTAGCCAGTGTATTTCAGCAGCTTTAAGTTTCATTTGAGTCAGCTTCGAATCTATATGAGGCTTCCATGTGAGGTGGCGATCCAGATGAATGCCAAGATATTTCGTCTCAATTCGTTGAGGCACCGTATGGTTGTTAATAAGAATTGGGGGGCACGTTTCCTTGCGTAACGTAAAAGTAACGTGGGTGCATTTCTGTTCATTTATTTTAATACCCCATAACTTTGCCCATTTTTCAACTTGGGATACGTGATGTTGAAGTTGTTTTGTGGCCTCTTTAGGGTCTTTATGAGTACTGAGAAAAGCGGTATCGTCAGCAAATGTAGACGTGTGCGTAAAACTGTTTGTTGGCATATCTGCCGTCTAAAGCAAGTACAAGATTGGACCAAGGATACTCCCTTGAGGTACACCAGCCCCTATTGGTTGGTAACAACTTATTTGGTTTCCCTCTTTGATTTTAAACTGTCGACCGGTTATGTAATTTTCTAGTAGGTTAAAAATATTAGATGGAAGGTTGAGCTTTAATTTGTTTAACAGGCCTTCATGCCATACTTTGTCGAACGCTTGAGAGACATCTTTGAAGAGCGCGGAGCATTTTTTCTTTTCCTCAAAGGCTTTTCTTATAACCTGCACCAATCTGTGGGTTTGTTCGATGGTACTATGTTGATTTCTAAATCCAAATTGGTGATCTGGAATGCAGTTGTTTTCATTCAGGATCGGAGTCAGCTTGTTTTTAAACAATTTCTCAAACAATTTGGACATAGTTGGTAACAGACTTATAGGCCTGTAAGACTTCACCTTTGAAGGATATTTTCCCGGCTTAGGGATCATCTTTATTAAGGCAACTTTCCATACTGGCGGGAAATGTTCGAGCCGTAATATGGCGTTAAACATAAAAAGAATTATTCTTTTTGCTGTGCATGGCAGCTCCATAAGCATTTTATTGCTGATTTCATCAATGCCAGGAGCTTTTTTAGCATCGACAATAAACAAATTTAGCTGCCAACATTTAGAATGGAACTTCTTTGCCACATCACATGGTAAAGGTGCAGTTGATGGAGCAGGTGGTACTGTTAAAAGAAAGGTCTGGCAAATTTTAAAAGCAAATGAATTTATCTTGCCAGATGCTTTCTCATTTTATGAATGTGCTCATAAATATGTGGAAGGAGTTAATTTATTTTATGTTGCTACCGAAGAGGTTGAAGGGTTTTCTGCTCATCTCCATGAAAAATGGCAAAATGTCCAGCCCATCCCAAAAATAAGAAAACTTTATTCGTTTACTTATCATGATAGTCAGTATATAAATGTGTCTCGAACTGCGTATTCAGTAAAAGAAAAAATTAAAATTTAATAATTAAGTGCCAGCGCCCAAGTACATAGTGTATAGTAAGAAATGAAAATAACCTTTTATTGTTTTTATTGCTATTATCACCGAATAAACATTTTTTAATTCTTTTTAAATTTGTTATGTATACATATATTAAAAAAACCTATTTTTTTCAGACAAATACTATAAGAGAAAAATCTGTCACATACGGTATGTCACGAACGATATTAAGATTTGTTCGTAACAAAATCATCTAAAAATCTTTTTGTATTTAAAAATTATGGATTATCAAGGAAAAATATTTGGCTTGGTGAAAGAACTTAAAGAAAGGAAAAAAACTTTTACAATTCGCAGATTTTTATATATGTATATGTGCATGCACCTCGACATCACTTCAGTTTTTTGTCACGTACGATATGCGCCTTTTTCGCCCGATATTTTGGCCGGCAAGGTTTTCAAAGTCATGATTTTTTTTTAGATTATAGTACCCTCTAAATGTAACATATTGACGAAACAATTTTTCAGTTACCACTCTTTTTGCAAAATCAACACCACTTTGTAGGCGTACAAATGTCACGTACGATGACATGGAAATGCCCATATGCGTATGTACATATGTACATAAGTATGTATATCTACGCTTAACAATATATTTTAAATATCGTGTATTCCACATGAAATATTATAAATCTAGAATACAAAGTACTTATTAATGGAATTTTTGCCAATATGTCCTTCGCTTCTATCAGTGAATCTCAACAAAGAGGCATGTACAACAACTACTTAAATAAATGAAATAAAAAAAAATTAAAAATACATATTTTATTCCTAATGACATAATAACCTATATTTTTTAATTTGATTAAAGGTCCGAAGCAATAGCAATTTTTTATATTTTTTTTATCGCATGCGTCATAATTTAAGAAAAGTTTATCCAAAATTTAACATGTACGACAAAATGTCTTTTATTTGTTATAAAAAAAATATTAATGATTTTAATTTTCGTTAGGACTTGGACTGGTTTTACATATGTATGTCATAGTATTTCAGGCAACATATCTGAAAAAATTTTAAGACAAATTTTGCATGAAAATCTTTTGAATGTTAAATACTTAAACTATAAATCCAATTTCCAAAAAAAAATCTGCAACTACGATAAGACAGTCATAGGAGCACGATATGTAGAAAGCGTAAATAAAATAAGCTCAAGTTTCAGGTAGAATATGTTCAAATTAAACCAATTTTAACCCTTTAAGCTCAACTCAATCGTGTGAGGTTTCTCCGCTATTGACTAGAAACAGAACTGGAACGAATGACAAGCCCAGAGTGTTTCCTAACTCTGTGTCAGGCGAAAGAACATTAAAAAAATATGGTAACTTTCACAAAAACAAAAACACGAAACGACCTACACGACACTAAACATATGAGTTAGGAGATAGATGTTGTTCACCATATATTGCTCGCTATGCCTTGTTGTAGTTCCTGTTACAAAACCAATGTTTTCTACTGGCCTTTTCCCCCAACACTACCTTTTCAATCACCAATTTCCAATGTCCAAAAAGAATTAAATTAAGCCTTAAAAAAGTAAGGGGTATATTAGATTCGTTTTAGCCGAATATAAGGCGCATATAAATTTTAAGTTTTATTTTAAAAGTGACATTGACTTTGAACGTCAAGTGCTAGCAATGCAAGTGTAAAAAATGGGAAGAGTAACTACAAAACACATTTAATATTTTTACACATTTTACATTTTCACGTCAGTAAAACATTTGTAACAATTTGTGGTAAACTTGAAAAACAGTAAAAAACATACATGTATAAAAACATACATACTAACATACATACATACCTTTTCATACATTAATCTACAAAACTAATTATATGTGTAACACTATATCAACAAAAATATTACCAAAATGAACGCTATAAATTTTACAGAGGAGTTTGTTTGACAATTGCTGAGTTTACAAGCACCGATTAAGTTGCTTCACACGGAGTATATTTTATACTTTCTGAAAACAAGTCGTGTGAAGGCGTTTTAACATTGCTCGGGTAAAATGTATAAGAGTCATGTGAGTTCTTATTTGCTGCACGGCACATAAAAGTGATTTAGAGAAAAACGATAAAAAATGTTAAGATCAATTTTCTTACATATTTTTTTCAAGATTTCTCTTTTAAATAAAAATATCATGTCTCTTAAAAATTTAAAAAATATATATATTAAAAGTTATTAAGATTTGAATAAAGAAAACCAAAAAGTTTTTTGTGTGTCGCATTTAATTATTTTGGATACTAACATATTTTCCTCTGCTTGATATACGGCAAAAAGAATATAGTGTATTTTTTGTGCGCCGTTAATTTTATTTTCATTGTATTTTTGTGTTGATTTACGTTTTTTAAATGTAACTTTCGCAAAAAGTGAATAAATAATTAAGCAAAACAATATTCTGTAAACTATGAAATTTAAGATATAAAAATGGATTACGGATTTTAAAAAGGAATACATTAAACATATATTATTAATAACTAACTTATTTCTTTAAAAAATTTTCATGCATCCAATAAGAACTCATACGGTGATATGACAAATTTGCGACTCGATCGTATCTTATTTTCATCTGATATCAGCTGTTTTTGAAAGCAGGGGAAGCAAAAGCAAGCTTTAAATATCGTGTGAAAGCAGCCTTAGGGGCATAACTGTCCTCTTTTCTTACTATAATTATTTTCTTATAATATTATTGTAATTACATAAGTTTTTAATGGGCCCCATATAAGCCCAGCCCCTAGAAATTCTCCTTAAGCCTGATTTAATTTTTAACAAATAATAGTTTTAAATGGAAATAACAGGTTCTGGACCAACTTATAATTAAACTGATCGCCTCGGGCAGGTCCATCGGCTTGGCGGAGGTCCATGTTCGGCGCAGAAAAGTTTTTTTGGTGTAGTGATCAAGGCTATTAAAAATGGTGATAACCAAATTAAGGTCCATCTGCCAATAATTTACAGTGGGTATCCTAAAGGCCCCACTTATCAAAGTCATCCTAACCTGCAAAAAAAATTGCGATGCAGGGTAAAATATACACAGAAAAAACTGAGATTTAGAATCAGTAACAAATTTCAGAGAATCAGTAAATATTTTGTCTGGCTGAAGACCTACAACGAAATTTGTAAATTTAGACAAACAATTTTGCAAGAATTTTAGCTTCTGTTAAAAAATTTTGCTGAGCTGGTTAAATATTTTATTTGTCTAGGCGAAAATTTTGTTTGATTTAAAAATCAAATAAAAATATTATTAGATACTATTAAATAAATTGACTAAAAAAATAAATTATTTTGAACAAGAATTTGTTTGAAAAATTTTTTTTGTAGTTTTTTGTGTGTAGTCGGGCTTGACCAACTATAAGTTTTGTACTTGTTTCAAGTTTAAAACTATTGCAGATCAATGATGCACGTGTTTAATTATATAAATATTTGTTTAACCGCAAAAAAAAAATAAAAAAAAATATCTATTAGCAAATTGCTTTAAAAGAAATACGTAGTACGTGCTGTAAAGGCATTCAAGCTGATAGATTTATATTGTTTTTTATTTTGTTACGTTTCTGGGTCGTTTTTACTATCTGCATTTAAAAGCTTTTATTTTCTGGGTATAAATGTGTTTTTAGTAGGTTAAAGCTGCTTTCTTAAAATTATTGAATACATACAGGTAAGTAAGTATGTATTTGCAATTTTATTTTTAGCTTTTATATAAAAAATTAGCAATTATTCGAATTGACAGAGTATTCATATTTACTTCAGTAATTAAGACAATCCGAAAAAAAAATTAAATAAAATAAAAATTTGGCACATTTACTTGCATATGTCCATATATCGTTACCTTAATATAGAAAGGCCTTAACTCATATTTTTAAGAAGAGATTTTTTGGATAATTGTGATACATTACCAGGCAGACCATTTATTGAAGTAAACGAAACTCTGAACTTATAACAAATACTAGCTAGAGCCTTTTTATATTAAGCTAACGATATACAAGTGTATTGCAAACGACCCAAAAAAAACGAAAGAAACGATTTCTACTTGTCTTTTAAAGTATCAAGTTCTGGTTGTTAAACATTTAATGTGCAAATTTTTTCAAAAATTTTAAATTTAACAACGAAAAACCTGACCCGGTTTCTTAAAGTGTTACAAAATCAACCTTGTGGGAAATATCATGCATTCGTATTTGTTAAAATATAATGTGTCCGTCCTATAGTAAGATAAAGTAATTAAAGTTTGTTTTATTTAAAATAGATTTTAATTTTGATTTTTTACGCATCATTGTTTGTTTTGCTTTAAGTTACATCATATTTTTAGTTAAACTTATTACTAAGATTTTTGTTTCATTTTAGTAACAAAAACAAAATGATAAGTCAATCAAATGTCAAAACAATTACTAAAGTTTTTAGTGTTAATAAAACGAGAAAACAAGTAAAAATAGAAATATGTAATCGTTAATAGTCATTTCAATAAAAACATTCTATGTACATAACAACCTCAAACTGCTTCAATAAACAAAAACAAAAGAAGACAATAAACACAACAATAACAACAGTAGGGTTAAAACAGATTCCAATTTATTTGTTAATTGATCAATTTAAATTGTTTACCAGACAGTTTATGCGACAAAAATAATACATTTGTATATACATATGTTTGCTTTTAATGACAGTTTAATGCCACATCATTAGGCATATTCATAGTAAATTGATTATTACAAGAATATGATGCAAAAGCCAAGAACTATTATCACACATATGGCCAATACATCAGTTACAGTTTAAGCAATGGCTTGTTAATCCAGTTTAGATTTTAAAAATAATTTAAACTAAGCATGTGTAAACCACTTGTTCCCTTAATTGGTTGCAGTTTGTCTAATAAAAGGTCGGTAAAACCGTGAAGAATGCTTAAAACCAGCTGCTTTTGGCGTTTTATTTTAAAGCATTTATGTGAAGTTGAAATTTCCAAGTTTTTGCGATAAAACGATGAAACAGAGCACGACCGCAACTTCCCTAACTGTCACTTAACACAAATTGCACCAACCAGTGATGCCGACAAGTTTTCCAATTTTTATCTACAAGTCTTCCTTTAATTAAGTGTTTGGTACAATGGCGACTGAAAATTATATGATTATGCAATCATACTTTTGTATTTCTTTTATTGACAAATTTACAAAATTTTAAATTTAGATTCGCTTTTTAATGTTTCTTTTATTTGCTTTTGTTCTTAGTTTTCCTCTTTAAAACACATGGTTTTGTTAACAAAATGTATGATATTTAATAAAAGTATGGCAATATTGTTGAAAGAGAGCAAAAGAAAAATCGCTGTTAAAATAAAATAGGATAAATTTTAAAACTGCTTTAAGCAGCGAGGTTTTATGTCAAATTGTATCACAAAACGACACGCCCCAAATCTGTTTCATCATTAAAGATGGTATTAGTGTTTACTGATAAAAGGACTTACCGGCTTAAGCTTTTTAAACTGAAAACAGATAAACTCCCACGGTCAATAGATCTGTCAAAAAACTTATGTGTTTTTAAGGAGCTACATGAAATAAAGTAATGGTAGGTACAAACTTTGCAACATGTTTATGCAACCCGGCATGTTTCATTGTTAGTTGCAAAGTGTGTAGTTATGTTTTTGGTTAAATTTCATATTGCATTCAAGGTTTTAAAACTTATTAAAAATGCTTATGATCAGCATTAAACATTACTGATAAGCGTGTTGCATAAGCACGCTGCAAAGTTTGAACCTATCACAATAGTTTTGATCAATTAGAGTTGTATTTCTAAAAAAACACCTTTATTGAAGTGATCGTGTGGCAACGACGGCACAATTGGTTGCATTGATAAGTGTAGAATAATGTACTCTGTTGTTTTGCAAACAATGCAACTTTTCATTAAAAGAGACTTAGTCAATACAGTTAACTGTAACATTGTGTGAATGACCTTTAACGCTACTGCAATACTTGCGAGATATTGCACATTAACATACATACATATGAAAGTATATATATGTATGTAAGCACATGCCCTGCAAAAAATCTTGGACCACATGATCCGTTTTAGCTGAAATGAACTAGTTACAACATGGTCCTTGTGTAATGCAGTCATGGACCACGTCATTGTCAAAAAAGAACTTGTAGTTACTTAAGTGATATGCGTTCGTGTTTTAACGATTGCGTACCGAGTTGTCGTTGTTTGTAGGTAGGATAGAGTAGTTTTAAAACTACTCCGACGTAATGCAAATCTGGGTTAAGTGGTCCGGCCCTAGGACATCATATGTTAAAAAGACCATGTTTTTTACATGCATTTGGGTTAGTTTTGGAGTAATCCTACTCCTTTATGGACTAGTCCATACACGCATGTATGGACTAGTCCTGTTTTCTGCAGGGTGTTTATGTATTGCCATAATTTGTCACATACAAATGGTACTGGAACAATTAATGCGTTTTAATTAAGGGTAAGTGAAATGGCCTTTTTTGTCTGTTTAACTGTTTAAGCAGATACATCCATTTAAGCAAAAGCTGGATATTCAAAGCATAACTGTATAAAAAAAGTTAATCGTTTAATAAAGGACATGTGTTTCCCAGCAAACGATCCTTTTAATACAAATGTGGGTGGGCGACAAAATCGACCGCACCCCCCTATTCCTTTTACTACACTAGGTCACAAATAACAAACTTTTGTCTGTTATTTGTTTCTAGCATACTTTTTCTCATGGATTTGGACCTACTGAACACGAAAATGAATTTTAAAAATTTTTCTGTCGATTGGTTTGCGAGATACAAATTTTTTAATTTTTTTTTTTTAATTTTTGGAGGTACACTTACTATTTTGAGCATATCTTTAGTCTTCTTTGACCTATTTTATCCTACTACTACTCAAATTAAAGACAATTGAGCCGTCTACAACTTATTCTCAGAAAATTTTCAAATCGGGTTAGTAGTTTTGATGTTGGCGGCTTAAAAAGGTTAAAAAACTGGGTTTTTTTAGTAAAAATGTGGCTGAAAAATTCATATAAAAATTCATATAAAATATAAAACGCGATGTTAACAGCGATTTTAATTTTTTTACGTATAGCTGACACTTTTCCAAAGAAAATAAGCCCTTACTTAACAAAATCTGATGACAAATGGCCGACTTATTATTTTTTTGGTAAACGACCGAAATTCCGCTATTTTACGATTTTTTGATTTTCATTATTTGCACAGCTTACCTACCCAACGCAAACGAATAAATACATTTGAACTTAATTTAAAATAAACAAATTAGTCTTCGTATATTATTTTTTAATTTATTTGAGTAAAAACAAAGATATAAGTGTACATTTTATGCCATGTGGAAAAACTGCTGACTTCTTCTTTGTTTTTTGTATTCGCTGCAATCGGTCTCACGTATTAGGGTCCAAATATAGTCACCCATCATAGCCGTGTCATAGATGCCCTGATAGCGTCGTTCCATAGCCTTCAATTCCTGATGAAAGCGCTCGCCGTGTTCGTCGCTCACGTCTCCTAAATTCTCAGGGAAAAAATCCAAATGAGAATGCAGAAAGTGTATTTTAAGTGACATGTGCACTCCCATGGCTTCATAGTTCTTTACCAGATCCTCAACTATGTCCTTATAATTCGGGCTTTTGTTGTTTCCTAAAAAGTTTTCCACAACAAGCCTGAAGGAATTCCATGATGCGGCTTCGATGGGTGATAACAGCTTTGGGAATTTTTCATCTTTCAAAATTTTTTTTATCTCGGGTCCTGCGAAGACTCCTTCTTTAATTTTTGCCAGCGAAAGGTAAGGGAAAATTGACCGTAAATAGGCAAAAGCTTCACCTTCTTTGTCTAATTTTTTGGTAAAATTTTTAATCAAACCCAATTTTATGTGCAGCGGCGGAAGTATTATATTTTCACGGTTCTCTATTAGTGGTTTGCGCTGAACATTCGCTTCTCCAACTACAGGTTTCGTTCGTACCGGCCATTTTTTTTTTATATAATGCTGATCATCAGCGCGGCTATTCCAAAGGCACAGAAAACAGCAATGTCGCGTATAGCCTCCTTGGAGTCCACACAGAATGGCCACAACTTTAAGGTCGGCGCATATTTTCCAATTGTATTTCCTATACTCTATGCATTTCAGCAAAATGTCCATAGTTTCATAGTTCTCCTTTGAATGAACCGCATGAGCAATAGGAACAGATGGCTTTTCATTCCCATTATGTAAGAGAACTGCCTTCAAGCTCTCTTTGTTGCTGTCAATAAACAACCTCCATTCGTTGGGGTTGTGAATTTGGTGAAGCTCTTGGAACAAGCCTGAAATGTCGCTGCAAAAACATATTTGGTCTTTCTTTGTATAAAATTTTGCATACTCCTTGTGACGGTTTCTGTACGCTGTTACTTTCACTTCTGAAGCCACAAATCCACACTGTATCATCCGAGACGCAAAAAGTTCGGCTTTCTCCTTAGTGAGACCAAAATCGCGCACCCAATCGTTTAGTTCGGCCTGTGACAGTAATTTTCGCTTTGCACCCGGCTCAAATTCGCTTGCATTTGACTCGGACTCTTCTTCTGACGATTCTGCTTTTTGAAGAGATGCACCAGGGCACACTGGATATGGCACATCATGCGAATGTGGTACTGGAAGCGCAAACGATCCCACTTGAGCGTAGTTCCATTTAAAAAATCTTCCTACCCCACTGTTTGTGGTGAGGCAAAAATAACAGTCTGTGGAATGGCATAGCGGCTTTTTCCACATCATTGGTGTATCGAATTTCATATGGCGGCTAAAATTAAAATAAATTACTATATTCGCTATGTATAATGTGTTTAAATAAAAATTCTTACCTTCCGCCAGCTGCCCAGTTGGTTAAGATTATATAGCAAAGATCACACAGCGACTTAGGTGTCCATGGTTCTGTGATATTTGGTGAAATACCAAAATAATTCAAATAGTGCAATTGTACTGCTGGAGTAAACTTGTGTGCGTGATTTTTTTTTATAAACTGGCCACAAACATTGCAGAAATTGTCTGGATCGTTCAAACACTCGAACACACGTAGTCTTTTACTCATTGTCTTCCTTGCGTTTTCTAAATATTAACTTCTTTACACTTTCACAGACAGTTTTGAAATGCAATTGATAACCGTGTCTCCTTATGTTTAAATATGTATGAGCATGTAGTGCTGTAAATAAATTAAAAAATAATATACGAAGACTAATTTGTTTATTTTAAATTAAGTTCAAATGTATTTATTCGTTTGCGTTGGGTAGGTAAGCTGTGCAAATAATGAAAATCAAAAAATCGTAAAATAGCGGAATTTCGGTCGTTTACCAAAAAAATAATAAGTCGGCCATTTGTCATCAGATTTTGTTAAGTAAGGGCTTATTTTCTTTGGAAAAGTGTCAGCTATACGTAAAAAAATTAAAATCGCTGTTAACATCGCGTTTTATATTTTATATGAATTTTTATATGAATTTTTCAGCCACATTTTTACTAAAAAAACCCAGTTTTTTAACCTTTTTAAGCCGCCAACATCAAAACTACTAACCCGATTTGAAAATTTTCTGAGAATAAGTTGTAGACGGCTCAATTGTCTTTAATTTGAGTAGTAGTAGGATAAAATAGGTCAAAGAAGACTAAAGATATGCTCAAAATAGTAAGTGTACCTCCAAAAATTAAAAAAAAAAAATTAAAAAATTTGTATCTCGCAAACCAATCGACAGAAAAATTTTTAAAATTCATTTTCGTGTTCAGTAGGTCCAAATCCATGAGAAAAAGTATGCTAGAAACAAATAACAAAATGGCTGTTGCCTAGTGCTATTAGCTATTGTTCTTAAAAGCATTATAAAAGAAATTACTTTTAACCAAAAGAGATACCGAGAGTTTATCACAATAAAAAAAGAGATCCTTTAATGGCAACTTGAACCCTGTATGGATTGAACATTGTTATTTATAAGAATAATGTAACCTCTCACAAGACAACATTTCTTTTTCCCTGCTGTGGTTTGCTACTTACAACACACAGTCTACTAGGAGTTTGAACTCGAGAGGGATTCACAACTAGTTTGCAGATGATGTGATTATACTCCTATGGGGAAGGACCCAAACCTACTTTGTAGAGAGTTCTAGGTCCAAAATTGGGCCTTAGTACAAAGACGACACACTGGCTTTACATTACAGATGCGTAGTTAGACCATTGCTAACTTACGCTTCGGAGGTACGTTGAACAACAATGGACAAGTAGTGCAACATTAGGTTATATAAGGTTGGATTGCAAAGAGTAAGCAAAACCCTCTAATACATCAGCACAAAGGAACCTTTTAGATGTATAATAATTCCTCTTAAATAAAAATAAGAAAACAAAACATCAAGTAAAAGAAGTTGAAAAACTATCAAGAAAGAAAAGTATAGACTTAGATGCACAAAAAATCTAAACAAGTATCCGTGAAAACCCTTCTTCATTACATATTCTCTGGCCATCTGATTTCCACTATAAACCAAATGACGTTTTAAAGTTTATACCCCAAAACATCGCATTATTCTTCGTGGAGCATTTTAGTCAACTTCTTGATACTTTGGTTCTGTAATATCGGCCAGTGACAGACAACATTCTCTTTCGTTAGCAATTCCTTTTAATTCTCACACATTCTTCAATTATCCGGTATGCCAAGATCTAATCTCCTTTTTTCTATCCATAACCGGATAGTGTCCAATTATGTCCCTAATCGTGGTCCTTATTCCCAATTTATTTAAGTCTATTAGCAACCTAATATCTGCTAAGCATAGCCATGGTCATGCAGCCCTAGTAACCTACAACCACTCCTGATTCCGAACAATGCCTTTGAAATGCTTAGCACCCATGTTCTTGTTATCCCAAAACAGTGATCTATTTTTGATCTCACAGTTGCCTCTTTACGTGTCAACTCAATAGCAAAATCATTTCAAGCGAGCTGGTCGGCTTCACCAAGGGCTTCCCTAAAATTCCTTACCAGCCTAGAATTCACACAATTCGCCTTCAAGGCCTTTATTATCACTACACTTATCAGATAGTCTATAAAATCATCTTGATGGTGCATATGCCGGTTCCCGTGCCCATATTTAGCCTTGATCCATCAGTGAAAACTTCATACCCCTTATACAGACAATCAGATACCAGCTAACAATCATACCTCTCAGGATCCCAAGCTCGTACTAAGATCCTCAAGACCAATTTTCCACAATATCCTAGTGTGGGTGGTATTAATAAATTTTTCTAATCCTTAATGTCATTGTCTGAGTGAGCTTTTGCTACAATTCCCGTAATCTAGTACGCAACAGCTACCGTGTGAAGCACAGTTTAATAGTTAAATTAGTTACCTAAAAGAGAATGACATCCTTGAGCAGGTTTTTTTACAGCCTTTTACCATGCAGTGCTTCAAATGTTAAACTAAGTCTAAGTCATCGTGCAAACCGCTTCGCTTGGCTTTTTGCATGATAGTTTCTATCAAGGACTGATCCAATATATATAGCCTCACATACTAGCTTCAGCTCCACTCCTATGAATGTTAAGTTTCTAAAAGCGCCGACCTTAAACTTTCTAGTAAAGAAGACTAGTTGCGTTTTTTAGGATTCACGCACAACCCGTTCCCTGACGCAACACAAAAATCGTACAAAAGTTGCAGCGTACATTTGCTTTCGGAAAAAGAAGAGCAATTAAAGGGCTAGAAATGTACCCATGTAAATCCAGGCTAACTATACTGCGCCGGTACCAAATTGAAAGTCCTTATTTAATAAAATTCTGATACAGAAGCCCAATAGAACGTGTTGTTACACGGACAGCTCTGGGGTGGGGAAGAACAGAATTAGTACTCTTTGTTAAATCCTCCAGGACCAAGAACTGCTTCCGGCTCCTTGAACACAACACAGTCTTACAAGCAGACGTCCAAGGTATCGCAGAATGTTTGTCCCAGCTCAGGAAACATGCAGGTGCAACAGACGTAAGCAGCTGTATGGATAGTCAAACTTCGAAAAGGCCAATAATGTCAGAGGGTTAAAAATTTAAGACAGTATTGCAATGTAAGAGAATAATTAATAATCACTCGGCAGATAACGGACACATAATCTAAGGATATGGATAATAGCAAAACTGCAGGTAGTTGATAGTTGAAGAATACGTAGCTTTTTGTGTGGCGATGAAAGCAGCGTAAAAGGAGAATCCATTGATGCAACCCGGATAAGGATGAGACTTAGAATATGTTTAATTTTAAGAAACCTTTACTAAGCAATGGCAATAAATGTATTAACGGTTCAATCAAACCTACAAGCCTACCTCTTATGGTTGGAAGTTTTGGAGGGTAGCGGTTGCCGGGCATGCATTAGGACATCGAATCAAAGAAAGATTATCACTATCATTTAAATTTTATATGCCAGAATACTATGTTTTATGTTCGATTTCCTAGTACCAGATGTAGGGCACATGATATGCCATGAAATTTCGATCCTTGTCTTAAGTGTATATCCTGTGGACTTCAGGCCTTCTTTTAGGTTCCCTTCCTACAACTTACATACCTACCTACCACCTTGACTTTGCGGACGAAATTTGCTTAATATTGCACGGTAATGGAAGAGACAAGGTAGCACATGTGAACCATATCTACTATCTTAAAGAAAAACCTAAAAAAGTAAAAATGATATACGGATGATGACTTTCCTCTTTGGCAGTAAAACCTGGCTAATTTCAAATTAATCTACATTAATTCGATAATGGCCCAAATAGGTGCTTCGATACATATCACAAGTGGAGAGTTGTTGTTATTGAAACATTTTCCTTTCTTTTTTTTCATTTTTATAAACGTCCTATTAAAAAATTAAAAAAACTCACCTGTTGATTTGACTCGTCATCTGTAGCTGATAACAACTTAACGGTGCTACCATTGGCCAAATTATAACTGCTGTTTACGGATGATTGCTGTTTTACGGGTGAAACTCCGATGTGTGAAAAATTTTGAAAGTTATTGCTAGCGACGACGTCTTGACTGTGATAATCTGAATGAATATCATTAAGTGTATTATTACTGCCACTAATGGTAGTAATACCACTGGAACTATTACGACCTGATGTGGCCGTTGTACGACCACTTATAGTGCCCACACCACTAACACCACCACCTACATCTCTACCACCCGACCCTCGTCCAATCCCGTTAGAACAAATTAATTCCGTATTTGTTATATTTGATACATAGCTGCGTGTTGTCTGGGGTGAGGGTGTTATAGGCGGCACCATACTGTTGCCACCTGCTCTACTGCCACCGCTTATGCTGCTACCGCCTTCAGCTCGACGATGCATATTAACCCAAGAAAGGCGATGTTCCTGTTTGCGATCTAAAGTATTGCTATTGCTAGAATACTGATCTTTCAAAGTGGAATTGTGACCCATAACATAAATGCTTGTGGCAGAGGAATCGCTGCGCATGCGCATTTGTTCCATACTTGTTTGGGGAGGCGTTGGTGGTTTTGGCAAAGTTGTGCTCTTTGTTGTCGTCTTAGTCGTTGCATATAATTTATTTAAATTTTGTTTTCTTTGAGCCGTTATGGCTTTTAGCTGTTGTAAATGTTCATTTAGTGCTTCGTCACTTGTTCGTGTTTTAAAAGATGAATTCATCATCTTTGTTATTGCTCATGAACGACAAAAGGGTTAAGACAATCTTTTGTTAAACAAGTTAATGAACTTTAACAAATCATTTGTATTTGCAAACAAATCTGTAAGAAAAAGAAAATTTTAATTACTTTTTGTTCCGTTAAGTCTTCTGAGTCAATTGATAAAGGCGGTTAAAGAAAATGAATTTATAAAATTTTTAGAAACGGTGATTTTTTTAGTTTTCTTTTGAAATTTGTTTAAGAATTTTTTTGTAATAAAACATTATAATAACGACTAAACTCACAATAGCATTCTTCTTAATTTCTTTTAAATTTAAATGAATCATTATTAACTGATAATACAAAAATAGCGGTCATTTACATAAACTTTTAATATCAATTAATTTTTTAATACATGGATATTTTACATAATCAGTATTTAAGTGTATTTTTCTAATTTAAATGTTAATGATCTCAGCCAGAATTAATGTAAAATATTATCTTTTAACAGCTATAAAACTTGCTCAGCTTTATTCTTACAACATTTACTAGCGCTTAGATAATCCAATAGAAAACAAGTAAGAAAGTTATAGTCGGTCAAGCCCGGCCATATTATACCCTACACCACATTTGTGTGGGGTGCTTATGGGTTCCTCTCAGTTCGGATAATCTAGAGATTACTTACTTAGTTGGTCATTAATAGCAGCCCAGTTGGGTAATTTGCTGAGGTCTAGAGCTATTTAAGAAAATATAATTTTTTGGTTGTAGGGATATTGAAAATAGCACAGTGACAGTTGATCCAGGAAAGAATTTTAGGGTTCTAAACTTGAAACAGGAGACAGTTGAAAAATTGATGACTAACGAAAAAATTCAATGACCGGTTAAAACCTTTGAGAACTACAAATCCCCGGAAACGGGGGCTAAAAATTAAATTTTTACTCCATTGGTGATGAGCATGTTTTCTTTAAAGATATATACCTACGAGGGTGTTGGGTAACTTTTATACCAAAGTAGGGCAGCAAAACCAGAAACTGGAAAGACTCTTAATTCTTCATCTCAGAGATTTATTTGATCTAGATACCATTACTGGGGCTCAGCATGCCAACCTCAAATGAAGACCTGTTAAGGATGCGTTACGTGAAATGATTGGTTAAATAAGACGCGCCTGCATGGTAGGAGAAAATGCTGGTGACATTTTGGGATATAAAAATAATCTTTAACAACATCAAGATAGAGGCAAAATATGAGGCTCCAAGGAATCTAACAGTCAAAAAGTTTTAAGATGGATTACATTTATGCTTGAGAATAGTGTTTTAAATTCTAAAATTAGAAAGTTTGATTGTGAGAGAATAGTGACTGCAATCGACGTTGTGTGCACTTTCTTTATAGGCATCAGGGAACGGATTAAGCGTTTCTACTAACAAAACAGAATTAGACAGACCTCTTCCTTAGAAAAAGTATGGAGGTAGGGCTTTATAGGAACAATTAGGCACAGCCAAAGCTATTGTAAAGGTCTAAATATCTCACGGTTGCCTTTGGTAGGCAACTATCATGGGAGGAGTAGGATTGGGAAACGGTCGAGAAGGCCTTACGCCTAATATTCATGCAACCAAAGGTGGCAAACGGGATTAGCGCAATCATTATGCGGCTCCAAGGACTTGCTTTACTTAGCATCATTGGTGCTATATCACATCAAGCGGCACTAGACATCTCCTCCACACGGTAGCAACATGGAGGCGCATTGCTTTAAGTCTTCGTTGGTAAGTGATTGTAAATATTAAGGCCTTTGGTAGGATTATGTACTTCTTTAATATCAGATTATTCTGAAAAAATAACGACAAGCTCGTTTGATATGGATCGGCCCTTAAGTTAAAAAATAAAAAAGAAACAGTGAGACCACAAATAGGGCATTACAGTGGGAAGATAAGGACATAGGAGCATACATAACATAATAAACCTTAAGTGGGGGAATAGAAGTGGGTGTACGGTCTCTAGAGTCTAGTCGCTGAGTAAAAGGTTCCACGAAGAGCTAAGCGATTTTGCGAGGATTAAGCTGAATAGCACCATTGGGCTTCTTATAGAAATAAGGTAACTAGTAAACTAGCAATGAAGAGGGGATTTTCAAATGGCTACTTGTAACAGTTTTACGAAGTAGCACAAAAAGTAATAGGCCGGACAAAACGTTGCAAATGGCAACTTTAGTCGGCTAACGGCTACGCTGGTCGAATCATTGATTAAAAAGTAAGATATAAGCTGGGTGCCCCGGTAGATCAGTGGTAAGTGCACGAGTCTACCAGTCTGGGGGTTGTGGGTTCGATTCCCACCAGAGACCCTGGTAAGTTTGCTTCATTTTCTGTTCTTTCTTTCTTATCCTTTTCTTAATTTCTTCTTTCCTTCCATCTCAACCTATTCTATCTGCCTCTCCAGGTAACACAAAGGGACCGAATTAAGCGAACCCAAGTGAGCTGTATCCTTTTCTTCAACGGCTGCCTTTTCTACCTTACCTAAGCTAACCTAAGATATAAGCTGAATGGCATAGGCAGACTTCGAAGCTGCCGTAAGCAATCTGTGTAAAATATGACTATTTATACACGTTAAAACCCCATCTTGTGTGAAACAAGCTTAATTGTGTCACGTATATTAAGCTTTATACAAATATACGATAAAAAAAAACCTTTTTCATCTTTTAACATAGCACAGAACTACAGAAACAATTGTCTTTAAATAAAAACACTTGTATACTATTTAAACTGCAAAAACAATATATAAACTGGACATACACATGTACATATATGCAAATGTATATACTTAACTCGAAAACATAAGTATGTTAAATGCAAAATCAACAGATATAAAATGTTTCTCTTATCTTTTATAGATCGCAGGTAGATATTGACTTATTTTTTTTTTTTGCGAGTACTATTAATTAAACTAAGAAATTTTATATGTATACGTATGTATGTATGTTAGGGGAGTCCTTATTTCCGAGTTATAAATTTTGGTGGTCTACTATAAAAAAATTAATTATGTATTTATACCCTTCACAAAGCAATCAGAATAGTTTGCCATTGCGTATATAATTTGTATGAGTCTAGTGTTGTCAAAAATACTTTGATAATTTGGATAATCAAAAACTTCGTTTTAACTTACAGAAAACAGTTCCGTTTGCTTTTCTGGATAACGTGTAGGTCAAAAATACTACTACCGTTTAAAGAGTACTGAGGAGAAAAATTCATAGCTGGTCTCGAAAATGCATTTTTTTCGACTAGTTATGGTAGAAAAGCTTTCTTTTTCAAATAAAGTTTCTTTCGACATAAAAAAAATACTAAATTTTTCTTAGTAAAAGAAAATTTTTTTTTTATTTTGTAATAAATATTTGATATTAAATCCTTGGTAGCAACTCTTATATGTTATTTCAATGTCATAAACACTTGACTTGGTTTTTTAAAAATATTTTTTTATAATATTACCGATTGGCCCGTATAAAAGTTATTGTACTCAAGACCACCCTAATGTGTGTACTTTACGTATAAAAATGTGAGTCAATTTGCGGCATAGAAATTTCGAAGCGTTTTAATTGTACCTGTATCTGTTTTCACTTAATTATTTTATAACCAATTCTAATTAGTCACATTTTATATTTTTAAACAAAAAAACTCATTTTATATCCTTAAACAAAAAAATTTTAATATGAATAATTAGATTACCCTACTATCTTTTTGACAAACGAAAAAAGGTAACTTGAAGTAATTTTTATCCAAATTATTTTCAAAAAAAGTACGGAAAATATTAGCTGATTTAGAGATAATTGGATTACTTAGGAGGCAAGCCGGTAATAGAGTTTTTTTACTGTATTTCTATGAGAAATTGCAGAAGGCCTAGCAAAATAGGGGCTAAATCGTCACATTCGATTCGAATCGAAATTTCATTCGATCGATCGAGTTGTCAATGCTTTGAGTATAGGAATTCTAATAAGAATTTTTAAATTTCGATTCGAATCGAATGCGACGATTTGGCCCCAGAGCGGGTAAATCTGGTGCATTGGTACACATCGGAAAAAAATTCTTTATACGAATGTATGGGAGTTTTTTCACTCATTGTGTCTTTAAAAAAAGACAATGCGACATTAACCTGCTAAAGTGGAAACTAGTGGAACACTAATTGAGCATTTTGTATTTTCTGCTTCTTTGTTTAGGCTCTCGATTGTGCTTGTGTGTGTGTGAACATGTCAAACTCTCTTAGTGTTCGGGCCCCAGGAACCAACTTGACCTTTGATCATTATTAATAATTTTCATTAAAAAAAATTGTTATATTAATTCAAAGTTTAATTGTTTTTCCATTAGAAGAATTAACATTTTACACGTAGCTTTATTTGCAATTGTTCCAATTAAATATTATATGTTTTTAAATTAAAATTGAGCTAAATAAAATTTTAAATAAAAACATATTATTTTTCTTTTATATTTTTAAATAATTTTTTGTGTTTATTTAATTATTAAATACACACGTGTATTATGTTTATCTACAAATACTATTGCCATTTAAATACATTTAGTTTTGTTAAATTAGAACAATTAAGTTTTTATATTAAAATCATTATTTTTTATATTAAATTAAAAAAATAATAATATTTTATTCTGTGTGCTACGTAAGTAAAAAACAAGTAAGAGCGCTATATTCGGCTGTGCCGAATCTTATATACCCTTCACAATGGTCTTTAAATATACCCAGCCGAGTGATTTTGCACTGCAAATAATTTAATAAAAAACGTTGTGCGAGTTTTAAAGCCCATAGAAAAAATAAAATTTTAACGTTCGTATGAATAATATAAATAGATGAAGAAGATTTGAGGTCGAGAGTTTTAAAAGTTTTCGACATTATTCATATTTAAAGGTTAATAAAACTTGTTAAATGTTCTAGCCCCCCTGCTCTTCTCCAACTTTTTCTCCAAAACGTATGAATTATATGATTATTACTTTTTGTAGAATATTCGAAGTCGATAGCTTTAATAGTAGCGTATCGAAAATTTTATAAAAATTGTTAATTTGTATGGGAGCTACCCCTTCTTCACCCCCCATCCGAAAATTTTTTTCTTCAGAGCGTAGCCCTTGATGTCCAATCACTTTTTGTAGGACATTTGATTTCGATATCCGTTATAGTTTCCGAGATATAGCATATCGAAAATTTAACAAAAATTATTAATTTGTATTGGGGCTACCCCTTTTTTTGCCCCCACTCAAAAAATTTTTTCTTTAAAGTGTAGATCTTTGCGTACAATCACTTTTTGTAGAACATTTTATGTCGATAGCTGTTAAAGTTTCCGAGATATAGCGTATCGAATATTTTATAACAATTGTCGATTTGTATGGGAGCTACCCCATTTTTTGCCCCCACTCAAAAAATTTTTTCTTTAAAGTGTAGATCTTTGCGTACAATTACTTTTTGTAGAACATTTTATGTCGATAGCTGTTACAGTTTCCGAGATATAGCGTATCGAATATTTTATAACAATTGTCGATTTGTATGGGAGCTACCCCATTTTTTGCCCCCACTCAAAAAATTTTTTCTTTAAAGTGTAGATCTTTGCGTACAATTACTTTTTGTTGAATATTTTATGTCGATAGCTGTTACAGTTTCCGAGATATATCGTATCGAATATTTTATAACAATTGTCGATTTGTATGGGAGCTACCCCATTTTTTGCCCCCACTCAAAAAATTTTTTCTTAAAAGTGTAGATCTTTGCGTACAATCACTTTTTGTAGAACATTTTATGTCGATAGCTGTTATAGCTTCCGAGATATAGCGCATAAAATATTTCACCAAATTTGTGCAATTGTAGGAAAAATACCCCTTCCCCAGGTCCTATCTGAAAAAACTTTTTCCATTACTTAGGTTTCTTCTTTAGGAGTATCAGTGCCAAGTTTTGTGGCAAGAGTGGCTATACTTACTGAGATATATAGGGATATATGCACGGATTTTGTCCTAAAAAAAATGGGTTACTCTGGGTTTTCGCCTATATCTCGGTCAATAGTGAACCGATTTTGCTGATTTTAAATAGCGATTGTTAGCGGGATATTTCTGATCGTTTGACACCATTAACTGGTCTGTATCTTTTTATTTGACTCCGGAAACTTGATTTCAACAGACGGACAGACGGACAACGCTAAATCGGCTTCCCCATCTATAAGGATCCAGAATATATATACTTTATGGGGTCGCAAATGAATAATAAAGAAATTACAAACGGAATGACAAAGTGATATATACCCTATCACTATGTGAAGGGTATAATAAAAGCCTAATAAATAAAGAAACATTTTCAAATGTTTTTTTTTAAGTTTAACTTTCATATACACAAACCCTTTTCGAATTTTTAGAAGAATTATTTGGTGAAATATTTTTTTTTAATTTTTAAGGCTTACTGCTTGAAAATCCGACAACTATTCTAATGTTATTAACTTTACGAATAATGAAAGAGAAGAAAGGAGCAAGTTCTGTTGTTCTAAATCACAAAGAAATAAATTGAAATGATAATTTATTTGTTTGACATTAATTACTCACAACGTTGATGTTTACAGATAAGATCTTATAGAGATAATAAAGATAATAAGAAAAAGTGTTCTTTTGAAAAAACATGAGACATTCTTATACATGTGTATTTATGAAAACAATTTATACATTTTAGTTTTATTATTTGAACTTTTCCTTATCTTATAACAATTTCAATTAATTCGGATTTAAAAAGGTATTTTTGAAAGTTTCAACTAGAATTTGAATACTAAAATTATATTCATTCTCTATATTGCTTAGACCGAACTAATTCTAGTTCTCTATGCATTTATCACTTTTAACTTCTATTATTTACTTCCCATTCTTAGCTATCACAATTTTAATTAAAAAATGAAATCCGAATAAATGGAAATTGTAATAAAAATAATTTAATTTTAAAATCTTATAATATGACCTTTTTCATTACGATATACCCACACTTCTTAAGGTGGTCTTAGGTCAGCAGTTTTGAGTAAAAGTATTAAAATCCTACCAAAGAAGAAGGGGTAAAAATGGGACAAATAGGGCGAAATCGTTATGAAAATATTTCCTTTACTATACACGATAGAAGCAAGACAGGATTAAAACTATATTTTGATACTGCTTCGATCTGTTTTGTAACATCTGAACTAATAAATATAGAAATATTATTTAAAATGCGTTTGAGTGGCCACGAAACTATATAAATAATTTTGATACTTTTCTGAAAATTTGGAGCCTAAAGAGTGTAAAAAGGATATATGTATGTACATTAAATTACTATAATTTTTGAACCAATAAAGATATAAACATAAAAAATGCATTCGAATGGTCTTAAAACTATATGAACACGCTTTTGGTATAAAAAGGATGGGTTTTATATTGTGGTACCTTTATGGTACTTTTTTGAAATATAAAAGAAATGGCTTTGGATCTATATTCGGGCCAAAAGTCAACCAAGTGGAAAAAAAGTACCGTTTTCAAATTTCGATTATTTCCCCCTCTAGTAATATAAAATAATAGGCCATTGACCCATATTGAGGTCGCAATTTAACAAAGTCGACAAAAAGTACTTTTTAATTTTTCGAGATTATAAGCACACATACATATATGAAAATAACGACCTTTGACCCATATAAAGTTCAAAAGTCAATTTTGTTATCAAAAGCACTTTTTAAACGTTTTTAATACTTTTTGCATTTTCAAATATTTTGGTCCTAGAGGTGCCTTTTTTACATTTTTTGTACTTTTTGCATGTTGTCTTATCATCAGTCCAGGAATATTTAATAAACGTTTATTAACCCGAATTGAGGTCGAAAATAAATTAAGCAATTAAAAAGTACTTTTTCACATTTTTGGTATTTTTTTGCGTTTTTTGAAATTATGGTTCTAAAAACATAGATTAAGGTCGAAAATCATAAAAAATAAAAAACTATAGATCCTGGATTAAGATTCTATAGATGCAAATTTAGCTTTTTTAATGCTCATAGTACTCTTTGATTTAGTTTTTGTTAATATTAAAAACTTCGCTTTCGAAGAAGAGGGTCTATTACTAGTAAACCATACAACCCTTAACAAAAAAAAAGTTGGAAAGGCTAGTTTAATAAGCCGTATCCAATTTGTTTAAATTTAATTTCAAAAATTATTATAAATTTATAGGCTTTGGCAGGATAAAATTAAGTTAATTTTGCCTTACTTAGTAGAAAAATAGCAATTAAAATTGTTTAAAAGGATTTCTCTTCAAAACAAACTCAATGTTACGAAATTTTCATAAATTTGATTTTTAAAGGAGTGCTGTTTTCCATGTTAGTTTACCTCAGTAAAGCTGGGTCTAGCAAATCAGGCCATAATAATTTAGGCAACTATACATAAAACGCCTTAAAGCAGCTTGCCACTTATTTTATTAAAAGCTTAGATTGGGCTTAAAATTAAATATAAATTCTGCAATCTAAAAGTGGCCGTAAAAATATTATCCAAAATTAGTGCTGAAAAATTCGTTACAGACGACTTCTTTAACTTTTAAACTTGAAATTTCTTCTTCTATTTTTAAAACATGTTAACTAAACAATAGCACATTAACCTGTCATATTGTAATTGAAACGTTCCGTAAAATCTTCTTTTAATTTTAATAATATTTACTTACACAAATACACCTTTAAGAAATTATTACATGAAAGTTTCCAAGAATTTTTGTTTACGAAAATTGTTTTTCTTAAACTTGAAATACTTGTTGACTCAATTTAACCCCTGAATTATACAAAACTAACAGAGTGTAACACATTTGATAAGTGCTGAAATCACACCAGAACATTTTTTAAACCTTTATGGGTTTTTTTATTTTAAATATTATTTTAGGGAACACTACAACCAGCAGATTTGAAAAAAAAAATTTGCTAGTTTTTAGTAAATTGGAAAATGAATATTTTATCGAAAGGGTTAGGCAAGAAATTATGTTTTTATTTATTTATTCTTTTCAATTACGTTAATAAAAAGTTTATTTTTTATTTCGCACGCTATTTCGTGTCTATAGCGTCATCTGGGGGTTTCAATACAAGTGTCTGTATGGTTTTAAATACATATTTATGTACATACATACGACTGAACAAGTACTACGAATAATGTGGTTTTTATTTAGATCCACAATTGATTGATTGTTGTAATTATCTGAGTTAATGTTTTTTCCGTAGTTTTAAAGTTTATTTAAAAACTATAGCGTCACATTTTTGTTTATTTTTTAATTAATTATTTTATAAAATAAAACATACAAATTGATATATATAGTACACTTGCTTTACCCGGCACCCTTTGCTAGACCCGGCTTTTCCGATTATTCCAATATTTTTGGGCGCAGCACCATACAATTTTTTTGCTTTGAGAACTCTACATTAAACAATATGTACTCAAAATTTTCAGGGATTCGACAGATAGAAAACTTGTTCTTAGGTTTTAACATTTTTTAGGCATAGTATCTCGCACTTTTTTAAATTAACAATTTTGTCTTATGAAGCCACCTATATGAACACAAAGTTTTATGAAAATTGACGAGGTAGAAGATTTTAATATTTTTAATCACGGCACCGCCTACTTTTTTACTTCAAAACTTTGGCTTTAAAGACTACCAATATGCACACAAATCTTTATAAACATCCGTGCAGCAGAAGTATCTGTATTTAGATTTTAATTTTTGTGGGTGTGGCACCACCCCCATAAGCTATAAGCAAACTGAGTCAAAAATATTGTTAGAAAATTGTGAGTCATAAAACAGTGACATACAGGTAAGTTTTCTTCAAGTAAGAGTGCTATATGCAGCTTTGCGAATCCTGCCCTGCAGATAATTTGTATTAACTGTCCATTATATACACAAGATGGCCCAAGAGAAATCACCCTATTGGAAGATGCTCTTATTTTTGCAAATGACCGTTAATGTCAAACATTTTTGAACTAAACAGATGTAGAATACAAGTAAAAAAGCCTTGTAGCGATACACTCCTCAAGAACGCGGAATAATCGTGCTTTGCGTGACAATTCGTTTGTGGTGTTGGTGCAGCGCTAATTCCGTCGCCGACTTCCCGGTCGTCCGGCACCGACAGCGCCGTTTGTCCACCAAAGAGACGCTCCCAAGAGTGGCCGGCCCCGGAGCGCCCGTTCTGCTGAGAATATCGTCGCTGTTGGCGAGGATGTCGAGCTGTTGCCAGAAACATCAACCAGACGCCGTGCTACGCAATTAGCCATCAGCCGGTCGTCTATAAGGCAGATTTTTGTCAAAGACCTGCGTATGTTCCCGTACAAAATCCAGTTCGTGCATCAGTTTTTGCCTGTCGACCGCCAAACGCGTGTAACCTACGCCCAAGCCATCCTCAATTTAGAGGCCACAGTGGACGATTTTTCGACCAAATTCATAATGAACGATTAGGCTCATTTCAACCTCAGCGGGTACGTCAACAAGCAAAGCTATCGCTTCCGGAGTACCGAAAATCTACGAGTGATGCACAAGGACCCATTACACCCGCTCCAAGTGACTGTATGGTGCGCTGTTCCCGCTGGAGGAGTCATCGGGCCACTTTTTCGAGGACGCCGCTGGTCAAACGACAACAGTGGACGGTGCGCGCTATAAGGGTATGTTAGCCGAGTTTTTTCTGTCGCAATTAAACGAATTAGGACTGGAGGATATGTGGTGTTAGCAGAATGGAGCAACGGTACACACTGCGCGAGCCACAACCGATATTCTGAAGGCGGCGTTTCCGGGTCGCTTCATCTCTTGTTTTGGCGATTTACATTGGCCCGAAATATCGCCCGATTTAACCGTTTCAGACTTTTTTATGGGTTTTTTTTAAATCCCGTGTTTACGTGAACAAGCCTGATACCCTAGAAGCCCTCAAGGACAACAATTGACACGAGTGCGAGCATCTGTCGCCCGAATTTTTCGCCAAAGTGATGAAAAATGCCATAAAACGAGCCCGTATAGCAATCAGTTGTGAAAGCGCCCATTTAGCCGATATCATCTTCTCGACTTGACCAATAAAATTCTCAAGGTTCAAATAAACACAGTCAAAAAACAGAATCGAAGTTTTTTACTTAGAAAAAAATGAGAGCCAAGCAACATCGGATGACATTTTTTGCCCACCTTTCACTATGCAACTTCTGGCAAGTTAACATTGACTAATAGTAATATGATCAATGATTTACAGAACGAAGCAATTGAACCCTTTTTACCACTACAAAGTGCTAAAACTAGAACTAGTAATCATTTAAGCTCTGGGTTAGTTTTTTACCTTAGGGCCGAGGATATATGAATACCAATGGGCAGGCCAAACAAACTTATTAAATCCCACTGGTGCTTCCAAAACCTTAACTTAAATTCTTTTAATTAAACCAAATGTCAAACCACCCTTTATTTTATTTTATATAAAGCTAAATAAGCTTTTTTGTTTATATCTATTCTCTTTTCTTTTATTTTTAAAATAAAAAATAAATAAATAATTAAAAAAAATAAAATATCACCTAAAAAACTGCAGTTGGTGTTCTTTGAAACTTTAAACGGCTGCATTCATACAGCGATAACTCACGTTTTTTTTAAGAAGCAGTAGACAAAACAAAATACAAAAAAATCGTTTCCTATAAAGAAAGAAGTTAAACAAGTCCATGTGCAGCGTTGCATAAAACCTAATAATGATTATTAATATAAAAAGTGTTTTCTTTAAGATCATTTTCGTTACGCTTACTTTATTAATATGCGCGCCAGTGGCAAGCTTTAGCAAGTTCATGGCGTAAATTATAAAAAACATATTTTTAAACAATTCAAAATATGTTCTTTTAACAAAATTCTATTTTTTTAGGAAATATATTATTTAAGAATTAAAAGTAGTAAGTCTTTCTATTGTTAAGCTGAATGGCTTCTAAAAGATAAAACAGAGTTCAATGGAATAATAATTTTTATTTTTAAACAAATACAAAATCGGTTACTTTAATAACATAATACCAATTTACATTGGTTATAAAAAAAACCTATTAAAATATCACAATAAAACTTAAATATACATTTTTATTTACACAAACTTAAAAAATACATAATTACATCTAATATATGTATATAAGCCCATAGTGTAAATAACATCGCAGCATCTAAATTTAATTTTCTCAGTCAAACAAAAAAAAACATCTGCTATTAAATAAATATTTAAGGTTAGAATTAAATAATTGTAAAACAAAATTAGAAGTAACAAAGCAAATTCACAAAAGCCGTGGTAATTAGTTTACACTTAGAAAAATGTTTTGTGTGACTTAGAAAATGTTTAAATTTGTTTAATGTCAGCTGTGGTAACTATGATTCAGACAAAGTCGTTTAAATCCAACATCCCCCCTCTTTGAATAATCTTTTCATAAATCCTGTGATGCTCCCTAGCCCACAGCCAGATACCTCACCAAGTCCAGCGAAGAAACTTTTCTCAATCCACATTTGTTAGCAAAGCCTAATTTTACCTTTCACCCTCCCACAACCTTAAATCTTAAGAATTCCTATCCTATTTGCCGGTCATATATCTTGATAGTCCAAATTGTCCACATCAATTCCCACCTGCCTTTCATGAGAAGCAGGTAAGTACCTTTTTTATAATGATTCCAACACCGAAGTCTGAACACTTTGCAATCAGCCCTTCCCCTCACGACTTACCCCACTTCGCTCAAAACTCGCGCCCCTATCAAGATATAATAGAAACCTAACGGTGGCCTTACTTACTCACATTGCAGCTCGACATCATAGGCTGATCCCCGCAGCTCATTGGCGATTGTATTACTGACAACATCACAATGGTCTGGCTGTAAATAGAGGTCTTGACTTGACATAACGTTCCTCTAGAGCTTTGATCGCAGCCTTCATGCCAAAGAAAATTGTCAGATCATCTTTTCCTTGCTCTTTTTCCGCAATAAAGTTCGCGGCTCTTATCACCTTTAGCATCTCCGCCTGGCAAATGCTATATTCGTTTGAAAGTCTGTATGACATCTTTAACCTGTTTCCAAAGCAGATGTTTTTATTTATCTTCAAACCATAAGTGAAAATTGCACACCCCTTAAACAGTTTTCTGTATCCTTTTAAGTCCTCCCTTCCTGGGAGCACTACCCGATCTGTGATTCCAAATTTAAATTTTTGCGACCCTTTGGAAAGTCAAAACTATACCCTGTCCTTGGCATACCCGGTAATCACTAAGCCTAAATTAGCTCCTTGTCGCTATTCCGGCCACCAAATCCTTAATGGAAAGATGTAAATTGATAAACAGAGCTGCCTGTGGTGGCCTATACCTGGCCAAGTACAGCAATGTACTTAAAGCCGAATAAATAGATATAATATAAGACATAGAAAAGTTCAAATAAATAACCATTAAAATGTATTACAAAACACATGGCTCAATGTAAAAGTATGAATAGAAAAATTATCGAAAGAAATCGAATAACAGAATGATAAATAAAATTTATTAAAATTTAAATAAATTTAGTGCCATCCAATGGATGGCCAGAAGCAAAATAAAAATAAATTAGATTAATAGAAGTAACTAGCGATAAAATGCGAATAGAATGAGAATAAGAGAGCTTAGGGTTGTATGTGGATTTAGTTCGGCTTAAGCAATATAGAACATGAATATAATTCCAGTATTCAAATTCTATTTAAAGTTTGTTTAAATAGAACAAATCAACATTCAACTTACAGTAGCACCGAATAGAAAGAGTGCTGACGAGAAATCGTAGCTGATTTCTAAAATGCATTACACTCGGCTAGTATCGGAATTACTTAATTTTTAATGAAATTTCCATTCTTAGCTATCACATTTTTAATAATGAACTTAAAGCCGAATAAATAGATTTTGCAATATTTTATATATGTTTTATTTTTTGTCATTGACATACAAAAAATATTTATCAAAAATTTTCTCTGAGTATAGTTTGCAAGTAAATTTTTTTATTAAAAAAAAATTACGATGATGCAGTTACCAACAAAAGCTTAAATAAAATAGCGTGCATTCAATTGCACTTTTTTATTTTTTTTAATTAAAGTTTTTATTTTGCATTCTAATGTAATAAAAGTTTAAACTTGACACGGCAACTTTTAATTCAAATGTCAAAATATGATAAACAATATTTTTTGATGTTGTTTTTATTTTTAAATTAAAAACAATTTATGAAATATGTATGATGAGACAATTTTAGAATATTAAAGAAATAAGGTACAAATGTCAGAAAAGGTCATTATTTTATTAATAGTTACGCATACCTATGTAGATGGGTATGTATATGTTAATTAAGCCAATTAAAATAGTTAGTAACCAATTTAAATAACTTTTTAGAAAAAAACTTGCTTAAAACTGTAAACTTTGTTTCTATTAATTAATACTTTTATTTAACTTATTTGACATTTGGCAAATGAAAACAATTTTCTGTCATTAAAAAAATATATTAATATTTGGCATGACAATTAATTGAATTTTATTGATTAACAAATTTTTTTTTATTATTTTTTTTTAAATAGTAGAAATTGAAAACCACATTTCATTAAGATTTCGCCAAAGTTTAAATTTGCTTTTTAATATTGTTTTTATTAAAAGTAACTAGAGCTTAAAAATTTTCATTTACAATTGGGGTAAAGCAAAATGAAAATAAAACTCTATTTTTATTGGTTTATTTATTATATTTTTTTTGCAACAGAATAACCTACAAAAATCTTTAGCCATTAGTTTTATAAATACCCTGCAGTACTTTCCAGTAAAGCACATAGGTAGTTCACGTTTAATTTGTGTTTTAATTTCCAAACATCTAGAGGATTTAATATCTCATGGATGTCTATATAAACTTATATTCATTACATCAAATCAAACAAATACATATACTTGTATGCAAATTATTTACTTAAACTGATACTCCTTGGACTGTTACGAAATCATTTATTGAAATATTACTTACATTTTGAAACCAAATTTTATACAATATAATATTCACAAATATTACGTTAAGTCAATTGTGAGCTTTCATTGTCATTTAAATTTGAAAACTTTATTATTATTATTTTTTTTTTATAAAAAAATTTTCAATATGCACAAATAAACAATTTTTACTTTCTTTTATTTATATATGTATGTATATCGCCATTTAACTAAATTTGAAAAAGCAAATTATTGTTTAATATTTCTGAATTAATTAAAAAAAACAGTTTTTGTTAATTGCCATTAAAAAAATTCAAAACCTGTCAAGACGAATTATAAAACAGGTGTACCTAACTGAATAGCTGATCGCCTGTCTCTCTCGTCGAAAATGGTTTCCTTTTTTTTAAGGCGAATTAATATATATTTAGTCTTGAAATCTGTAAGTTTAATCCCTTTGTTGTCAAAATGTAATATAAATTATTATCTACAAACAAATAAGATAACCAAAGTCCGAAGCTTTAAAAAAATGATTAAAACGTTTAATATTTTTTTGTTAAAAAAACAACAAAAAAAAATAATTATAAGTCAAATATTTTTACGCATTTTTTTAAAAAGGGGTTTGCGATGTTTAAGGAAACTAATTTTTATATTCCTATCCAATTTTCATACGCAAATTCAGTGTTTATAAAGAACAAAACATATTTCATAAATTTAAAAGAATTATCTAACGCCGTATGCACATAATGTACGATGTTAAGGCAACTTTCGTGAATGGCTTAACTTTATTTCTGCGGGAACGCCTAAAGTGTATTTGCAAAAATTTATCAAAATATTTTAAAGCATGTGATTTTTACTTAACACGCAGCCGAACGGACATGATTTTACGATTCAGGAAGTGGTTCTTAAAAAATTAAACTCCAATTGTCTACAAATATCAGAGGTAGCAATTTCCTCCAAACGCTGACACCTTATATTTTTACCATTTTAAGTTAAATATAACTAAAGGGCCTTACCTACGGTCTTCATTACCCATGACCCTCTGCTAAAACATGATGTTATAACATTATTGTTTTAACAATTGCCCTAACAAAAGTGTTATAACACTCAAAAACGTTAGGATGAGCGGTCTACATTTAACAATAATATGATATTTTTTGGTAATGCACTCTCAAAAATAACCAAAAAGGGGTTCTTAAAAATATTTTAGGTATTCTCTAAGTAAAAAATTTGAAGAAATTTTACTTCAATTTTTTAACCGTAACCTGCTTATCTACGTCCTTGCATGTTGCAGGTCAAAACAAACCAAAAGTTTGCTTGAGATTCTTCGTTTTTTAATGGGATTGTCCATATAGAGCATGATGTTTAACCCCCCCGTTAGTAGCACTGACGTAAATGTTTTATTTAACTTCATTTCTTAAGTACAACCTCAGAAGAATGTATTTTGTTGCTAGTTCTACAGCTAAGCAAATGTCAATGTAAAACTTGTAAAGGCTAAAAAGGATAAAGCAATTAAGAAGATCATTTTGTTTGCCTGCACTTGAAGATTTTTGGAGCTTTTTGTTTTTCCTTTTAGAAGAAGTCAGTTGAATAGCAAAAAATATAGTTTCCGTGAGATCATCCCCTTTTATTGCCTATCTCCTAACCAATTCATCCCCCTGATAAACCTGATGATATTTTTCAGTTTTCGAATTTGAAAAAACGCCCCTTTCGTGTTAAGTATCTTACCAACTTACAGCTTACTCAATGGCAGACAGTGTGCCTTGCCGGCTCTGATAGTTAAAGTCTTAGACGAGCAACACATCATAATCACCGTACCTTAGTGCCTTCTAAACGTACCCCTTGTCAAAGTGCCCACAGAGCTCTGCAGTCACTTCTGATTCTTCAAGCAAGTTTATGTCTGATACCTATGCCCTGAACTTTTTTACCGCCTTTTTGCCATATGAGCCAATGGGTCGGTAATTTTGTTTAAAACAATGTCTTAGTGCAACGAACCCCAGTACAGTTTAAAGAGTAAGAGGTAAACAATCCTACTGAGGGTTCTCAAAAATCTCAAACAAGCCTAGGCTGACGCAATCCACCCCGTGACTTTGAAATCTGCCTGGTTGTCAACGTAAAAATGATCCCTCTTCCCACTTTTGTGTGTTCTATTGTCAGAACTGGAGATATGCCTACACGAATGGTTCTTGAGGGACTGCTACTGGATTTCGTTAACACTTTTCGCTGAATGCGATGTATTACAGATTGAAATGCCACCAACTTAATATATAGATATTTAGCAGAAATATTGGGATCCCCACCGTTGGCTAAGCCGTCATTGGGTTCCTTACCGATTTTAATACCACACTTGTATGCGTAGGTGTAGGGACATAGGACTAACGCAAATAGCTAAATTCCTAATATACTGCCAAAAGATGGTGCTAAATGGGATAACTGACGATTGACCACTATTGTGGAATTTTTCTCCCTTCCTGCAAACTCTGCTAGGATGCATGCCCCTGCAAAATCTATAGAACTAGATGATCTAAGGAACCTTGGTGCCAAACCACTAATATAACCTGGCCAAGCCTAGATCCTAAACGTTTTAAACGGAGGTTAGGAGACCCCACCGCTTTACCGTCCATTGTCGATTTGACAACCTTTTCAGTAGAATAAAACCGCCTTGCAAAGGATTCAGTAGAAACTGCCTAGATAAAAAGGAGTTTGAGATTATGCAGCACATTTTGTTCGTTACGACAATGTTCAGATTAAGCACGTTGGAGTCCGCAGACTGGACAGTCTGTTAGACTTGGCATTTACCTATCATTTCTCATTAGGGATAGCGGTTGGTTTGCGAATAGGGACCAGCGCGGGGCGACTTTTTTCAAACATATAAATCAGCTTTTACCTTTGAGTATCAGAATTTCCCTATTTTATTTTCTCTCTCTTATTTTTACAGGTATCACAAAGAAACCAAAGTAACGTTCCTACTGAGCCGCACCTCACTCTTCTATTGTTTTCGCAGCCGCCGATCTCGGTAACTGCTTCTACCTTCATGAGTTCCGTTGCCATCCAAGCAACCAATATCTTCACCTGGAAAACAACACCAACATTAGATGGATCCCTTTCCTAATACCCGCCGGTTTTATATAGGCTGTCACGCTTCATACGCCAAATACAAACAGGTGATGTTTAAAGGAAAAGTTCTTGATATTTAAAAAAAAAAAAAAAAATAAAAAAACAAAAAAGTTATTTTCGTAAAAACTCCTCAACTGAAACTTGAATATTCTGGTAGGTTAAAACAACAATTTTTAGCGAAATTATTACTATTTGTGTTTTTGGTAAAATTTAATATTTTTTTGAACATAAAATAGCTCTAAAATATTTTTAAGGGGATAAACAAAATTATCTTTCCAAGCATTGGAAATAACAGATCATGGATTTATTTTAATTTGCTTACCGCTTTGCTTTATTTTTACAAAAACATTGAGGCTATTTAAATTTTTCTTTAGATATAATTTAACACATAAAAATGATTTCTTAACATATATGTAAATGTGTTTTTTTTTTTGTTTTATTTGTGTCAGTTATTTTCACTTATTAAATTGCATTTCATTTATTGCATTCATTATTTTTTTTTAATTTTAATAATTTAATTCAATTCACATACATTTTACAAAGGAGATAAGACAAAAAACACGGTATTTCCATACACTTGACATATTCCTGGAAACCGATATTCATTTTTATATTTTTCTTGTGATCGTGAATAATAAATAAATATTTTTAAATGCAACTAAAAATATAATTTTTATAATTTACACGTACTCTGTTATTTAATAAATTGATAATTTTTTTTAAATTTATCTTCTGCTGGTTCTTACTATTTCGCATTTTCCAAGACCGTTTTAGAAATAGAACTGAAAAGAAGTCAATAAATTTCCAGCAACATCACCAGCACAACAACCCAATGAACGAACTACGACAACAGAAAACTAAAAACTTACTACCTGTTCATGAGGCAGTTGGTTAACGAACGACAAATATTGGTAAAGAGAACGATGAATGAAATACATGCGATACATTAAGAGAACAACAAAAGTTACAGAGAAAGAAGTCAAAAATTATTACGTAAATCAGGGATGGAACGTTGCCTTAAAAAATATTAAAAATATGTATAGAACATTTTAGTAAAGCACTGAATTTTTGTGCGAATTGCAAACTAAACCCTCAAAAACGCTTATAGTAAGCGATGGAAGCAAACGAGCAAACCAATATATTTTCTTAATAAATTTATTACTGAATCTTTACTTCCATAAGTTCACGGTAAGTATAAGTGTTATATTAGCTTAGCTAATGTCACGACAAAATGTATTTTTATATTAGTAAGTATGATCATTTTTTAAGGGCTTTACTTTGTCAAATCCTCTTCCTAGAAAATATGATGCTGTAGTTGGTTTAAGAGCTCTTGAGGATCTTTATGAATACTGAGAAATGCAGTGTTATAAGAAAATCCCGAGTGATGTATTTGACTGTTTGTTGGCATGAATACTGGGTGAAGCAAGAACAGGACTGATCCTATAATATTTTCTAGAGGCACACCAGCCCTTATTGTTTAGGGACAACTTGAGTGGTCCCTCTCTTTTTTCATGAAATGTCGGTCGGTTATGTACCATTCTACAAAGTTTTCGAGATTCAAGTTCATCTTTAGTTCGATTAACAGGCCTTCATATCAAATTTTTTGAAAGCTTGAAAGACATCAATAAAAAGCGAAGAACAATATTTTTCTCCTTAAATACAAGCTGCTCCAAAAAAACTCATACAATAATGTTAGCGATGCGTTTGGCGGTCGACAGGCAACAGCCGATGCACGGACTGGACGGGAACATGCGCAGGTCTTTGACCAAAATTCGCCTTAGGGACGACCAGCTGATTGCTTATTGCGAGGCACGGCGTCTGGTTGATGTTCCTGGCGACAGCTGGACATTCTTGCCAACAACGGCAAATTTCTCGGCAAAACGAGCGCTCCAGTTCCGGCCACTCTTGACAGCTTCTCATGTGGTGCCATACTCTTCAAGGTTGGTAACCAAACGGTGCAGTGTTTGCGCAGTCGGTGCCGTACGATCGGGAAGTCGGCTACGGAATTCACGCTGCGCCAATACCTCAGACGAATCGTTACGCAAAAAAATAGACACGATTATTCCACGTTCTTGGGAAGTGTATCTCTTGTTCACTTGTATTCTACATTTGTCTATTTCACAAATGTCAAAACATATATGGCATTGGCCGCCATGTACAAAAATAACAGCATCTTCCAATAGGGTGTATTCTTTTTGCCCACCTGTACATTTCTTATAACCTGTACTAATCTGTGGGTTGGCTCCATAATACTATGTTGTCGTCTAAAGCCAAATAAGTCATTGTTAATCAAAATCAAGGTCAGTTTGATTAAAAGCAATTTCTCGAGCAATTTCGACAAAGTTACTTAAAATCATGTAGGACTCAACCTTAATTAGATCCTTGCAACTTGTCATTATTAAATGACATTAGCTCAGAACTTAGAATTTTTCGTTGGTTCAGCAATTGCCCAGACAGAGCATATAGTCTCTCATCAGAAAATGCCACTGACTTTTTTGGTAGCCTGCATCTTTTTGATAAATTTTTTATCTGTTGTGAAATATGGATACAAAAACCACAAAAATTCTTATCGCATCATCGCGAGAAAGGTTGCATTCAATGGAAACTAATATCCACGGCAAAGGTTTTGCTTCTACCACCTTTAAATTAGAATTCAATTATTGGTTCTCAATATTGTGTGGCTTAAAGCTTTCCCAAGAAATCTTTGCCTAAAAAAAATATTAACTAATTAGAAAACTATTTAAAGAGTTTCATTAATATTCTTAATGTCATTTTATTCTTAGTTTTCCATCTCTGCAAAAATAACATTTGTTATTCTCATTTAAGTTCTCTTTGTGGGTATTTTATTTTTAACTTTTTAATGAAGTTATAGGTTAAATAAATTTAAATTAATTTTCCGTTTTGTTTTTTTAATATATTTTGATTTCTTTTCTGTTTATTGTGCTTCATTTCATTTGCAGTCGCATAACACTTTCATGGTTTCGCTGCTTCATACTTCTTCTTCACTTCTGTATCACTTACTTAATAACGTATTTTTTGTTGAATTTTTGCTTTTCTGTTAATACATACATATATGTATGTATGTGTGTACATATTCCCTGCAGAAAACAGGACTAGTCCATACATGCGTGTATGGACTAGTCCATAAAGGAGTAGGATTACTCCAAAACTAACCCAAATGCATGTAAAAAACATGGTCTTTTTAACATTATGATGTCCTAGGGCCGGACCACTTAACCCAGATTTGCATTACGTCGGAGTAGTTTCAAAACTACTCTATCCTACCTACAAACAACTTGGAAATGGACTAGTTACAACATGGTCCTTGTGTAATGCAGTCATGGAACATGTCATTGTCAAACAAGAACTTGTAGTTACTTAAGTGATATGCGTTCGTGTTTTAAAGATCGTGTTTTTTGTACGCAATCGTTAAAACACGAACGCATATCACTTAAGTAACTACAAGTTCTTGTTTGTCAATGACATGGTCCATGACTGCATTACACAAGGACCATGTTGTAACTAGTCCATTTCAGCTAAAACGGACCATGTGGTCCAAGATTTTTTGCAGGGTTCCTCCTATTTAACCTTATTATATTGTTTGTGTAAGGCAACCGTCTCTTAAACGCAACGTCAGTAAACTTTTGTCTGGATGGATGGGATATTTGGTTTCCTTTTTTCGTTTGTTCTTTTGTTAAAAACAAACTATTATTTCAAGGCTGACAGACTGACGCGTACAGACATACATGTACGTAGGTATATTTGAATGTTAAGCGGTTTGGCAGTTTATTGTCAGAACCAAAAACAAACCAATACCTGTTTATATAAATCGTTTACTTAATTCCTGATTTATGAGAATGTCGAAGGTAGTCGGAACAATACAACGGTAAAATTTAAGGGGCCTTTACTTTTAAGACCTTTTCTTCGTCCATTTTCCTAGACATACATACATAGGTCTAGGTTTCTCTATTTTTTCAAAAGTATTTTAATTGCACTTTTAATAATCAAAAGACGAATTAATTACGCTTCCTTAAAAGGCCTTTTAAAAACTATAATAGTAAAGCATGTGGAAGGCTAATAGAAAACAGAGTAGCGAGTCCTTTCAGAAAACCAATTTGCTGACGCAAAACACAGAAGATTCTCTTTGAGAAGGACGATAAAAAAAACAACCTGGCGTGCAGTAACGTTAAACAAGCATCATTATAACGGACTTGAAACACGTCTGCATGAATAGCTCTTTTCCATACCCGATGGGAATCTCCAGTTAAATCCGTTTGCTCCCAAGCTAGAAAAAAGCATGCAGAAGAAATGCATTGTGCTTTATTAATGTAAATATACAAGAACTAACAAAAAAAATAGAACAATTGTACAGTTTAAATCGGGTGGTAGAAGTGTCTCTTTCTTATTGCCCATTTTCTAGTCTTCCGACCTTACCGATGAATTCAATGATATTTTCTAGTTTAAATTTCGAAGCATGACTTAATTTTTTGCGGAATCGTTAAGCCATTTAAATAGCTTTTTGGTTTCGAAGTCTCCAACAGCAACATGCCAGGTTTTTATCGTTTTCGGATTGTCCCATCTAATCCCATCTGTTTATTCTAACCCTAAATAGATAGTGTCCCAAAGAGCAACATAATGGTCAATTCAAAAAAACCTTAGCTCTTACTAAACTTGCCCTGGGATACAATACCCTGTTCGGGGGTTTCCCATGCAAAAAATTCACCTGCCTAAAACTGTTTGACATCAAAAAGATTTATAATCCTCATTAGAGGCCTTCTATGTGGTCTTCATCCGAAATGCGGTGATGTAAAACAAATTCTTTAACGTTTCCTATTTAACACCTCTCAAGAGAAGGCCTGTCCAGAAGCTGGGAAGTTACATAAAAATGCTTCATCATTTAATGTATTCCCTACTGGCCCTACAATCCGCAGTCCCAAACCGATGAAAGTGGATTGGTTGGTTTGCGTTTACCGTTAGTCACTCATTAACTTCTTTTTTTTTTTTTTTGTTTCTTCAGTTTCAGAATTTCCCTGGTCCAATTCTCCTTTAGTTCACCCCAGAGGATTATCGTTATTCCACCAACTGTTGCGTTGATTAATAGTGCCCTGTGGGTAGTTTCTGCACCCTCTTTCAACGCCTTCGTTTTACAAAAATGCTTCGAGTTTCTCATGTTAACTGCTTTAGTAGCCAGGTTATTATAACCCGACTAATTTTCTTCTGTGTGTACATTAGGTTTTTTATTTGTTCTAAGAAATATAAAAAACTTGTTTCAAAAACCTAAGAATCGAAAACATGCGGATGCAAATATAAATAACGCAAGTATGTATATTCGCTTAAATTTAAATTATACATTAAAAAAAACAAAAGAGAACTAATCAAACTTTTTACGCAGACATTTCTTATTAATATTTTTGGCGGTCTGATCATAAAGTCGTCTAACCTTTTTATAAAGAAATTTATGAAAATATTTAAAAATATAAAACTAGCGTGCATATGTTCAAAGAACAGAAAACTTAGATAACAAAATATTAAGACATTTTAATATTAAAATTTTTTTTATTTCTTCTATTATTATTTACCTAAAGTTAAGATGCAAAAATAAATATTTTTTTTTTCATTTTGCAGATTAAAATAAAAAATAAATTTTTTTGTGTAACCTTGATTTTAAACAAAGCAAAATATGTATATAAAAAAAATTATGCAATTTACTGGCAAATAAGCATAGACCACACGATCGCCTACAAATTAAAACAATAGTTTTGCAATTTAAAAGTTCCCCCTCTTTGTGCTTTGACGTTGCATCGCTAATTTAACTGCTGAATGCGGTAAAAAGTCTAACGTTTCTTGTAAGATTAATAAATTTTAACGTCTCAGAAAAATACCGGTGAGATTAAAAATGTTTGTTATGTACATATGTAGCAAGGCTTATGCTGATATATGACCCAGTTAATCAGCTGAATAACAGTATTTCGGTATTTAAAATTTGTTTATGTTTGTGTATTTTTTTTTGTTTACAAACAACAAAGTGTTCATAAAGAATTTGTGATTTTTTGTTATCTGCCTTTGACGCATGTATGACTATTTTGTTGTTTTTGTATAACTAAGGCCACCTGATATACATTCGCCTTGGTATGTATTCTTTTTTATTTATGATTTTTTCATAAATTTTATTAAATCAATTACATAATGCGGATGTCATAGTTTGCTAATTACTTATTTTATATTTCGAAATTGTTTTAATACATATTATATTGTTAGACATATTATTAGACTATTCACTAACAGTACAAATGTCAAAGACAGATAACAAAAAACTCAGAAATTCTTTCTTTTACTTTTTGAGATTTTCTTAGATTCTACAGTTGTTGTTAGTTAAAAAGAAAAAAAACATAAACATAAGCAAATTTTGACAATTAAACTTTTGAAATACCGTTACTCAGCCGATTAACTAAGGTCACTTGCATACGTGCGCCCTAGGAACGGCGAAAGCTCGGTATAACAAATTATATAATGTCAGACCCATTCATTATGCTGAAAATTTCGTTATACGGCGAAGCTTGTTTAATCTCTATTTCTATAAGTAAGAAAAAATCACTCAGCTTCTGAATATTATAATAATCAAAAATTAACAATAATCAAATTTATTTCAGTTTTATATGAAAAATTAGATTGATTGAAAAAAATCGCAAACAAAACTTTGTTTTTGTCTAATTCGAAGAGTTTTTTAAACTGCTTCTTCCTGGATTTCTCGTAAGACAAATGATTTTGAAATATCAGTAATGTTTTGTTTACTTCATTCAATGCAGCTTATAAACCACTTGTTGGCAGCAACTTAGTTAATTTTTATTTCGGTAACAATTGCAAAGAAACAACATTAGCTTGGACTAAGTAAGCAGTTTAGAAGTAAAGCCACCTCCCGAAAAACAAAAATCACTCTCTACAAGACACTGATACTTCCTGTACTTATTTATGGTTCTGAAGCATGGGTACTTGCGAAAGGTGATGAAGCAGTGCTTTGACGGAGGATACCGCTGTCGTATGACATAGCAATTGCAAAAAACATCAGTTCGGACTAAGTAAACAGTTTAAAAGTAAAGTCACCTCCACAAACAAAAATCACTACCTACAAGACACTGATACTACCCGTGCTTGTTTATGAATCTGAAGTATGGGTACTTGCGAAAGCTGATGAAGCAGTGCTTAAAGTTCTCGAAAGGAAGATTCTGCGGAAAATCTATGGACCAATCTGCGTTGACGGAAGATACCGTTGTCATATGAGCCGTGAGCTGTTTGCCGACATTGGCATAGTTACGCGTATCAAAATTCGACGTTTTCGTTGGCTAGGTCATGTTGTGAGAATGAATGAAAATGTTTCAGCTAGGAAGTCATTTGAATGCGAACCTGGTGATGGATCATATAGAAAAGAAAGACCGAAACTCCGATGGAAAAATCAAGTTGAGGAAGACATGTCGAAACTTCGTGTCAGAAATTGGAAGAGAAAGAAAAAGATCAAAGCGCCTGGAGATCGATTCTAAGTTTGGCTAATGGAGCAAACGTTCTGAAGTAGCCATCTAAGTAAGTCAGTAAGTAACAATTGCAATTTCTGCAGGTTCATCATTTTCTTTGTTCTCATCGGCATTATATTTATGCCCGGCATTTCTATTTCACTTAGTTATTTCATTAGAATTATTATTAAATAAAAATTTTTAAAATAAAATAGCCTGCTTGAAACAAATTTTAAAAATATTAATTATTTGTATATTAAATTTAAATACTTTTTTCTAGTTCACAAAAATGTAGATTTGATAATAAAATTGGGTAATTCAACACTTAAATCTTCTCCTATATTTAAAATTATAACAGAATATGACAATCAGACATTTTACAAGACATACTACATACTAACATAGATATTTTATTTTGTGAATTCCCAAAATATGTAAAAAAAACCAAAAGAAAAACCTTTTCAATAAATTTTGTTTAAATGTGTAAAAAGCAGATTACATGGACAACTTTAAAAGTCCTAAAAAAACAAATTTAACGCAAATAAAAAACATTTTACAAAAAATTACGCAAATTTAACACATACAAATTGTGATTCCCACAGAGATAAGATATGAACAGCACAACAGGTATAAGAAAGAAATTTAAAAGTTGTTAAAACAATTGAGTTCTTTTGAAAAAAAGTGTTAGGAAAACACTAGGATTTATTGCGGGTTTTTTGTTCAATGTGCCAGAGCATACTTACACACTTAAGCCAAATACATACACCCTAAAGGAAACATGTAGGCAAGTGTCCACATGTCACCACTTTTGTCGACTACTTTGGTCCATTTTAGCGATATTGTCAACAAAGCGTCTACATTTTTATACTTAGCTTTGATAAGAAAAAAATGACTTCCAGCAGCAAATGAAAGCTTCAGTTCACGCCTAAACACAATAATGAATAAGCGACATAATGGTCTTTATTATTCGTTAATTTCTTTAAATTGTGGTATTAAATTGATTACATGCACAGTGCATACATACATACATATTTTAACTGGCACACACATGATAAATATCTATAGAAAAAACATTGCTTGGGTTATAGCTAGTCAGTAGTACTGTATATTAAATTGCCGAAAGGTACTAGTAAAACAGTGGTTCCATTGTCTACATATGATCCCAAAAGAACTACCTTATCAGTAGTAGCACTGTCAGTAGTGGATTTTCAATGGCACGCAAATGGTAAATGTCTATAGCAAAAAGCATTACCAGGAGTATAGCTTGTCAGTTGTGCTGGTATCAACATCAATACTGATTCACCACAGTTTCACTATTAACATTTCCTGCAGGGTATTTACAACTCACACTCATATGCATAGATGTGTGTATGTATGTATGTGTGTATTTTGTATAGTATCACTAATCCTAAGGAATTCCCTGCAACCTTTGATTCATACAAATAGAAAAATTAAAATATACCTATAAAAAAAAACAAATAAATTGATTTAAAACATTCAGAATATATTAAGGAATGAGAAAAGAAAATAATAATTAATCATAATTATTTTGTAAATGAGCATTAAATGAAATGTACAGAATCAGGGATTCATTTTAACAGGGTTTTGTATTTTAGTATTTAGTATTTTCGTTTTTTTGTAAACTTTGATTTTGAAAAAAAAGTTGCGTCTACAATCGATGAAAACTTTCTTTTAAGGACAGAGAAGTAACCTTATAGGTCAAATTTAGAAAAAGCAGGAACAGTTTGTTCAAATGGTTTTGAAGTTAATAGATAATTCCTTTTAAATTTAAAATTCCAAAAATTTGTTTTTTGATAACTACAAGAAGCGGTCCGCTTTTTTTAAAAAAAGGAGACATAAGTTTAAAAAGGATAGTTAAAAAGTCGAACGTAGATGTTAATTCATATGGTTGGCAATCGCGCCCCGTCCTATTACCTTTTCTCTAATCAACCGCTATCCCTGATAAGGAATGATAGACTTGATAGCCACATTCGACAGATTGTCCAGTCTTCTAACCCTAGAGTAATTGGCACCAACATCATCCAGTGCCGAAAAAAAGTATGAGAGTCGTTGAATGTTCTCCTTCTTCTCTGCATCTGAACATCATATGCACAGGTCGTTGAGGGGCAATCCCATTCTACTGACATGGGTGCTAACCCGACAGTGACTGGTAATAGCCGTCACAATGGGCCGCAGCCTCCGTTAATCCCGATCAAGCAGACACTTTATGGATCTTACCTTGTAGAAAATTATCCACAAATTTAAAACACAAAAAGGTCCTGACTTATGTTCTTCAAACAATTTACTATTTAAAAATCTTTTATTTAGATTTTAAGTTTACTTATTGTACTGACCTTTAGGTGCAGAATCCTTTCTGTTAGATTTGATTTGCTAGACTACAAATATTTTGACACGCGTTTAACAGAAGCATCCATTATCTGAATACTAGCGCGATAGTGTGCCGTCCGCACGAAGCCCTCATGCAAACTGGAATTTTGAGGAGCATTCGACGCAAGGGAATATACTGTAACAAATTTTATCTTTAACAGTATTCCTGTAGCCAACCCAATGACAAACAAACCCCAACTAAAGACTAGTTGTTTGACTTTTAGCCGCAAAAGGATTTTTGATGCACTGTGCGTCGTCCAGTTTCGCACTATCCTTCGTCTAGTTTTTACATTATGTTTCGCGTCAGCCTGACAATTGCCTGCATTTAAACCGTGTCCCTATACCCTTACGAGAGTTATGTTAGAATGCACTGCCATTCAGATTAAGGATGTCCGTCATCCGCGGAAAAGTTGTTATATGGAGTATACACCAGTAATGACAGTTTTCGGCAAGTTCCCGCATCACTTTTCAAATCACCGACAGTCTAACCTTAAATACAATTCACTAATTGGATAATATTAATCAAATCCGGTATCTTGTTTGTGCAATGGAAACACCTTCTCCACCACTAGTTCCACTCTTAGACTCGTCTGGTCTACAGGTACAAAGAAGTCGATTTTATCTGCTTCTGCCTCTGAGATATCGAAGAAGGATTACCAGCAGAAGGAAGGTGTCGTGTGCAGTAGTCAATTAAATTGAGTATCTGCCATGAAAGAATACCAATAGTTGCAAAACCTATTCCGACGTATGGTAACACTGTGTGGGGAAAGTGGTAGAGAAGGGCTGTTATATCAAAGTCCAAAAAATTGCTTTACTCGACATCACTGATGCTGTGAAAGGGCACATCAATTGACACTAGACGTCATTCTCCCCACAGCATCCATTATGAACTGGGTGATGGGAATTTCGAAAAGAAGCTCGGCCAGATAAGGCAAATCAGGATTAGAAACACACACACTGGGATATTATGGAAAATTTTATTTAAGGATCTAAGTAAGCCAGGGACCAGGAATTCACTATACGATCACAGAGGTCAGTTTTGGGAGAACAACACATATGACAATCTCTAAAAGGGATTTCTGATTAAAATGCGATAGTCTGTATCAGGGGTGTGCAGTTTTTACTGTATAATATATTTACTAGAGCTGGCATCTATTTAGTGAAAAAGAGCAATAGATTATCCTGCAGACAGTCAGAGATACTGGCCATATTAAGAGCAACGAAATACATTGCAAGGAATAGGGAGGTCACTATTCATGTTCACATTCAGGCGGACCTTAAGTCCTTGAAAGCACATTGCGTAAAATCTAGGCTGACGAGAAACAGTTAGAGCGCCCTTGGTGGGATTATGGGCATCATCAACGTCAGCCTATGTGAGGTTGCGGGACACTGCGGCATAAGTAGCTGGCAATAAATTCGCCAGCGTGCTAGCTTGTAGCTTAAATGATTAAATATTGTTTTTGGGGAGTATGAACTATTTGGGAGTTATGGTAAATTATGTTGTAATCGCAAGGTTTTTAAGGTACTAAATGGTCCGTGTCAATTTTTCCCGGTTTCTATGAGCTACCAACTAAACGGATGAACGTCGTTAAATCGACTTAATGCAAATTATAAAAGCATGTCGTTGCCACCACAGACCTAAGTATTGGAAAAAGAGTCGGTTTTGGAAAAAAGTTGCAAATATTTATTATAATATTTTTACTTAAATTGTACCACTTTCTATACGGGTTTCTTTTTAATAAGTTAACGTGATTTTTTTTTGTTTTTTTTTTTTTACTTTTATCCAATTGCAACGTCGTTTTATGTGTTTTTTGTGGCTTTTGTGAAATGATATTTTAAGAACATTTATTTGGTGGAATAAGTCTTGGTAAGACCAGCTATTAAAAAAAATAACAAACAAGAATTCTAACATGTTTAAACTTGTTTGGAACACAATACACAGCGATATACTACCGTAATACTGCCAGAGTTGGGCAAAATACATGATTTGCTGTATTTGAAATACAAAATACAAAATACTTTTTCGCTTGTATTTCAAATACAAAATACCAAATACTTTCAAGTCGGGTATTTCAAATACAAAATGCAGTATTTTAGTATCTTTTATTTGAAATACAAAATACAAAATACATTTATAACCATTAATCATGAACACAAGATTTTTAAAAGTTTAATCAGATAAGCAGCCTCTTGTTGAATAATATATAAATCCTGCTAAAAACAACAATCTTTCTACAGGTCCTGATGAAAACAGACTGGTGTTAAATTTTATGAAAACAGTTCTCTGTAAGGCACATTCAACAAGGTTAACCCAAGGCGAATTTAAAAAATTCGCCCTCTGCATTTCCTTTTTGTGTTTGAACGGTAAAATGTCAGGAAAATTAAAAATTCCATATAAAATTAAATTTTTATAACGTGAAAATGTCAAATTGATTTTAATGTGCCTTGGTATGTGCCTTGTATGTGAAAAACAAATTAAATTAAAAGTGAAGTAATATCAAGGCGAATTCAAAAATTCGCCCTCTGCATTTATTTTGTAAACCCTTTACATAGTGATAAGGGTGTATATCAGTTTGTCATTTCGTTTGAAATTTCTTTATTTTCCGTTTGCGACCCCATAAAGTATTAATATTCTGCATCCTTATAGATAGGGTAGTTGATATAGCCATGTCCGTCTGTCAGTCTGTTGAAATCAAGTTTCTTGAGTCAAATACCGTGATACGGAACAGTTATTGGTGTCAAACTTTTGTAAATATTCTGGAGACAATCGCTTTTTAAAATTAGCAAAATCGGTTGGTTATTGACCGAGATATAAACGAAAACCCCAAAGTAACCCATTTTTTTTAGGACAAAATCCGTGCATGCATCCCTATATATCTCAGTGAATATAGTCATTCTCGCCACAAAACTTGGCGCGGATACTCTGAAAATAGGGACCTCAAAAGAAAAAAGTTTTTTTTCAGATAGGATCAAGGGAAGTAGTTTTTTCTCTGCAATTGCACAAATTTTGTGAAATATTTCATGCGCTAAATCTTAGAAATTATAACACTTTGGAAAAAAATTTTTTGAGTGGGGGCAGGAGAAAGCGTAGCTCCCATACAAATTAACAATTTTTATGAAATTTTCGATACGCTATATCTCGGAAACTATAACAGCTACCGACTTCTAGTGTTCTACAAAAAGTAATTCGATGATAAGACCTACCCTTTGGAAAAAAGGAGAAGAGGAGCAGGGGGACTAGAAGATCCCATAAAATTAACAACTTTTATTAACCTTTTAATACGAATAATGTCGAAAACTTTTATAACTGTCGACCTCAAATCTTCTTCATCTATTTCTATACGATCGTTAAAATTTTGTAAAGTTTTCTATGGACTTTAAAACTGGCACAAGGTATTTTTAATATATTATTTGCAGTGCAAAATAACTCGGCTGGGTATATTTAAAGACCAATGTGAAGGGTATATAAGATTCGGCAGAGGCAAATATAGCGATCTTACTTGATGTGTTTAAAAGTGTTAATGTCAAAAAATTTTAATTTTTATACAAAATTTAATTTTTTTGACATTCACATTTCCAAATATCCGCTTAGCTCTTGATATTACCTGAATGAGTAAGCCCTGTAAAAGAACGTGCTTTGCTAAGGCGAAGGCGTAAATGAATACGAAGACAAAGTTTCCGTTTTTTTTTTTAAATTGTAACATTTTTTCAATTTTTCTAATGGCAACTTTTTGTATAACAAAAAAATGTATTTTGCCATCATAAGTATTTGAAATACAAATAACAAAATACTTCAGTGTTAGGTATTTGAAATACAAAATACAAAATACATTAGAAGGTGGTATTTCAAATACAAAATACGTATTTGTATTTCAAATACGTATTTTAAATTCAAGTATTTGAAATACTGCCCAGCCCTGAATACTGCTATGCTTTCTTTCAACTTTTTTTAGTTCATCTTAACTTGTAGTAACGCCTGCAGTCTTAAGACGTGAACAAGTTCTTAGCTGCAAGGAAAACCAACGTTAAAAGCTACAGATTTCGAAAGAATTTTGTGCAATAACATATTTTTATTGCATGAGAAAAAATATATAAATTTGGTCGATGAAGTGCAAAAAAATTAATTGTAACAAACAATCATACAGTCGTAAATATTTTTTAGTTTATAAAGAAGTTGGCAAGAGTTTTAGAAAAGGTCAAAGCTTTTAAATACACATTTCAAACTCATCTCATCTTCAGCAAAAGACTTTTCTATTAACACAAAATTCTTTAAAACGTGTGTCTTGCATTTGGCTAAGCTAAAATCGGAATAGGATCCACCACTATAACCAGAGACTACTATTTCCATCATGTATCCTTCCTAGCTAATGCTTGATTATCTCTCAAAAAGCTTATTTTACTTATTTGGATATGAAGACACAACATGATTTTTAAAATCATAGAGCCTTCCTTATTTATAATTTAAATCTTTATTTGTAGCAAACTAGTGCTCTAGCCATGAATTCTTTGGCGTCTTTATCATGTTTATATGTACGTTACACAATTGATTCATTATTTTTAATTCGGCGCATATTAAATAAGCCGGGTTTCAAATTAAAGCTTTGGTATGTCCACCAGTTGATAGTGAGCAAATTAATTTTTCTATTTTCGTACGTGAAAACAAATTAACTGCTTAAAATCCAACTCGTTTCTATGCATTTTCAATTATTTAAAGTTTTCTGTTTTTATTTTTATAAACTAAAATAACACTGCAATAAAAAAAGTCACGTAATTCTAGACGATTAGTTTTGATGCAACAGAATTCTTTTCACAAATAAACAAAACTCTCGCTTGTAAACAACAATTAAGTTTCAATTAGTTATATTTGATTAGAAAATATTTATTAAATCAATGTTGTGTAACTATAATTTAAATATCGGCAACGTTACAATGACCGCGCACCTAATAGAGCTTAGCCCGTGTGTTACCATGATTACCGTGAGAGCACCTCTACAGTCGTATACAAGCCTAGACTTGACAAATGTATCTCTAGAGCCTTGAATGTGGCTTCATTGTCGACATAAATTGTCACATCCCCTTCTTCCTCCGCATTCTCTCTTCCTCACTTCCACGGCACTGATAACCAGCAGAATCTTAGCCTGGAAAACTCTACAAAAGTCTAAAAGTCTGTATTATACCTAACAGAGCCTAACCCTGCGTGTTGCCAGGATTACCCTGAGAGCACGTCTATAAGTCTAGACTTGACGTAATGCCCCTCCAAAACCTTAAGCGTGGCTTGACTGTCGACGTTATTTGTCACATCCCCTCCTATCTCCGCATTTTCCCTCAATTCCACGGATCTGATCACCACAAGAATCTCAGCCTGGAAAACGCTGCGCTCGTCCGAATATCTGTATGACACCTTTAGTTACGTATCTATTTTAAACACCAGCCCCGTTGCCCACATCCATCAGTGAAGACTGCACACCACTCAAGCAGCTTATAGGATCCCTTCCTGTCCGAAAACACCAAGTGAGTTGAGCTCCCAAAGTCAAGTTTGCCGACCATAAAACCAGTTACCACCGACTGCTTAGGAGTCGAACACCTCCGACCGTCCCCAAAATGTCAGCGTGTTAAGCTGACCCTGCTCTAAGCATACCCAAACTAATGTAAAATTAAATGGGCGACCTTGCCTTGACAACTGTTTCTTACATTATTTAGTATGAGAACCCTAAACCCTTTATTAAAGTCCCTTTGGGCTGCAACATAGTTAGAAAGTTGGTCCTTGATCAAGGGTAATGTGCCCAAAAACGCCGCAAGGTCGTATACCCTCGATTTACAGCATCCCAAAACCATTAGCGTCATTGCGCTACTTCCAGATTATACAGAGATAGGAACCAGGTGCAATAAGTGTTTAGTGCATCCTAAAGACTAGTAAGCAGTGCACCTGTAATTTCAATGCTCTCCAATCTTTGGAGTTTGCCTGACTGGTCCACCACGTATTTGTTTTTAATTGTAAACCCGCCACATCAGAGATCCATGTGTAAGAATCGGACGTTCCATACCCATGTACATCCATTTGGCTATTTCAGTTTCCATTTTTCGTTGAATGGCTAGTGTTAAGAAACTTATTTAATTTTTAAATATGAGTTTTTACTAACCCTTTTAATTAAAATTTGATTATTGATTGTTTATCCACATTATAGGTAATTACTATTTTGAACAAGTTACATATAGGTATATAAATATGTAAAAAAAAAAATTGCTAAAAATAGAAAAATTGTAAAATTACCCATAAACAGAAAAATTTGTCTTAAACTTGTACCTATCTACACCTTGGTTTTTTTTAAATAAAGTTATCAAAATTTAATCGAACCTTAATCAAGTGCCAACATTGGCAACGCTGCAAATACACGTTTTTTTTTTTGTTTATTTCTGGTTTTTTTGTGTTTCGATCTTTTTTATCGTTTGTTAAACCAGGAAGCAAACTTAAGAATTTTTTTTTAAATCCAGGACATACATACATACTTACATATGTACTTACAAATGTATAAAAGTATTGGTTACAATAGTGTTGCCATTTTTGACTTTCCTTACTTTTTAAACAATCATTCTTTATTTTTAGTTTAATAAATAATATTTAAAGTCATTAATTTAAAAATAATTTTATAAAAACTGGTATGATTTTTTGATTTTAAAGAATAAAAATGTATTATAATATTTTTAAGAATTATCAACACGTATTTACTTTTTTATTAAAAGATTGGAAAAATGCATCTTGGAAAGTTACTAGCATTTAAGCGGCATTTACAAATACACGCGCCCACTAAAAGGCTTACAAACAAAGCACACACACACACACAAAAATACAACATTTAGTTACGCGATTCTTTATTATAGGTATAATTTAGTTAAATGTTTTATTGAATTGGTTAAATAGGTATATTACGATAAGCTTTTGTAAAAAAAAAAGAACGAATAATGAATTACTTTTCATTCAAGTTTTTATTTAACTGCAGTTATGTTTTTGTTACGGTTTTTAAGAATTTGCAAACTTTTCCGATTACGTTTAGAACTGAACTAAAAGTTAAGTTTGACATAAATGTTTAAGAGAGTTTTAAGTGATGCCACACTAATTTGTGTTTGGGAGTTTTTAAGAGATCATTTAACCATGATTATAAACGGGCATGTCAATCTGGCGGCTACATATAATATACACTTTATTAAAAACTAAACTTTAAAGGAATGAATGAGTATAAACATAAAACATATGAAATTTAATTAATTTAATTTAAAATAGAAAAATTGAGACATTTCTTTATTTGAAATAGCCTGAGATTCTAATATCGGGCAGTTTAAATTAAAAAAATCATTTTCTTATAATAATTTATAAATATATCGTTACCTTAATCTAGAAAGACCGTAACCCGTATTTTCTAGAGGGACATTATGTCAGGTCTAGATTTGTGGACGGCTGCAGACGTACTCTAAGAGCGATCTTGGCGATACGCAGGGTAAGGTATTGTTAAGGATCGGCTAACTGTGACGTTGCCGGTAATGATAATGCTGATGAATTGGCAAGGAGGGGATCGGCCCAGGATATTGGGCTGGGTTCTGATTCGGTAAGGCCAATAGGTTTCTATTATGAATCGAAAGGGAGTTGGGTAATGAACAAAGTGGAGGGAGAGGGCTGATTTCGGGATCTCCAGGCTTCTGTGACCCAAGCTGGACAGACGGGACACCAAGGAGAGCAGGGAGGTTTTGAGGTGTATCATTGCGTCTCTCGCAGGGCCGTGCGATGTGATATATGTCATAAGTAATTACGATAGGAACTCCCCAGACTTCTGCCGTTTATGCGAGGATGAGGAAAAGATAGGAACTATGGAACCCCTTGTCTGCAACTGCCCTAGGTTGCAGATCCGACGTCAGAGATGGCTTGAGGACGCTTTTTAGATGGAATTGGCGAGATATCTAGCTGTGATCTGGGGAACATCATAAGATTCATCAAAGGGGTTGGGTGCCTGGGTAAATAGATAACTTTAGCAACTGCGCGTTACTGACGAACACTGATTTTTTTGACTTTTGGCTAAAGGCCTTCTAGCTTTCTTTTTTTATTCTTTTATATTCTATTTACAATTTTCTTTGTCTTTCTTATTTCTCTTTTTCAACTCTTCTGAAGGGATTCACCAATAGTCGATTTATCGAACTAAACAAAAATCTGGGGGAAAATTACGGTATTCGATTCGAATCAAAATTTTAAAATTTTTATTAGAATTCTTATATTAAAAGCATCGATCGAGTAGAAATTTAAATTAAATCGAATGCCTTAAAAAAGCTTTACAAAATAAAAACAAAATTTAAAAATATCAAACTCTATTTAAAAAATTTAGGTACTCGTATTTGGTACTTTTTCGAAATCATATACCCTTTGGGAAAAATTACATTTATGTCCTTCTAAGATCACAACAACCATTAAACATTATTCAAACTGCGTCCGACAGGACCTAAAAAATATAAATACTTAGGTTCTTTCTATAGCACATTTGTTCGAAATTTCGGAGTAAACTATACACATTGGTACTTTTAAAATACTTTTTGCAACTTCGGGGCCAATCAAAATAGAAACATAATTCAAATTTTTTTTAAAATGTTGGAACCTAAGGGGAAAAATGGTTAATATTATATGTTGGTACCTATAGACACTTCTTGTTACCTCCGAACCAATTAAAATAGAGACATAATTCAAACATCGTTGGACAGATTTAAAAAAGCGTTAGTAAAGTTTTGGTACTTTTTTATGTTTGAAGCCCTGGGGAGTAAAAGAAGGTAAAACTTCGTAAGATAGGTTTCGAAAAAATTTCTTAGTACTTTTTTGAATTTTTTGAGACTAGTCTAGAATAAAAAAATTTTTTTTACATTTCTGCTACTTTTTGCATTTTTGAAATACATATTATTTTATGGATTATTTACCCATATAGAGGTCGGAGGTGAACTATGTGTACCAAAAATAACTTTTTGTAAATTTTTTTAATACTTTTTTGCGTATTTTGAGATAAGTCTAGATTATAATATTAAAGTTTTGACCCATACAGAGTTCGGAGGTCAGCTAAGTGAACAAAAAGTACTTTTTTAAAAATAATATACTTTTTAACGCTTATGAGTCTAGATATGTTATGTTATGGACAAACGTGGAATGTAAACTAAGTGGACAAAAATACTTTTTGTAATTGTTTTTAAACCCACATTTTGAGATAAGGAAATTAAGGACTATTGACCCATATAGAGGTCATCAGCTAAGTAGACAACAAGTACTTTTTTACATTTTTATTACTTCTTTGCAATATTTGACGCTATCAGTTTGGAAGTAGTAAAAGTTAATTTTTATTTCGTGTTTTATTCTAAAATATTTTATTGTAAATAAATGATTTAGTAATATTAATATGTGGCTGTGTTCCAAAACGCAGTTTGCTTTTCGTCACAAAATTTCAAGTTTTTCCTGAAAGCAAAGATGAGGTTTTTGATAATATCTTCCACTTCGAAATGAGTGTTTACAGCTATATCAATGTCATGGAAGCAAAAAACGTCGTCAAAATTGTAAGAAGTGTATAAGGGAAGAAGCTAAAAATTTGTAATGCAAAGCAAACTGCGTTTTGGAATACAGCCTATATCTGTATTTTTCATCTAAATTCGAAATCAGGCCAAGGCGCATTAGGATTAAATTTCCCGGCTATTAATACTCCTTAAAATTTGTGCAGATGATGATTCCGCAAGACAGGTTAACTATTTTACAATTTTATTTCCCCCCTGTAATAAAGACCATATATGTTTTAAAAACATAAACAATAATTTACTATTTTCGCACTTTAAAAATTAATTATATTTAAAGTTTAAATTTAGTGGGAACGTGCTATATCTGAAAAGAAATTTAAAATGTCTTGTATATTAAATTCCAAACTAATCATAGAGCCAGCATAACACTTTTGTATACGTTCTTCTAGAAATTTGTATTGTACAATAAATTCTTCTTGCATGGCATGCCATACTACTTGCAACAGATTTTCTTCTTCGCATAAATGTTTTTCGACTTTCTTGTAGAGATTTTCCAAGCCCTTTTTTACTTCACGTGCCGGATATTGACTAATAACTTTACGTAATTCTTGCTTTGAAAACGCCATTTGATAGCTGATTTCGGTTTCCTTTACTCCCTGGGCAATTTTTTGCTGAACACCTTCAAAAAACAACTAAAAAGGAGAATGTTTAAATGTAATTAACAAAAGTTTATAAAAATTCTCTACTCACATTAAGTTTTTCCAAAGGTCGGCCAAAATATTGTATAACATAATTGCTCAGCGCTTCATTGTAACGAGATTTCGCCTCTTTTTTTAGCTCATCCAAACTTGGCACTTTAAGGCGGGCCAGCAGCGAATACATATGATGATAATTTTCCATACGCACTACCTGTAAAGGAGTTTTTGGATGATCCTTAGCATGAGTATTGATGCCATCGAATATGGCGTTTATCAATTGTATATATTTTTCTCCATCTGTGCGTCGCGTGGATTTTCTAAAGAAATCCTCTGTCGTTTGTGAAAAATACTCAAAATTCTCTACGTATGGCAATATGCCACATTTTGAACGTTTTGGCAATTTCGCATCGCGTATCGATTGCAGTTGTTGTTGCATAAAACGATCGAAGCTTCGCTTAACATGAACTAATACAGAAGCAAAGGTCATGCTCAAAAAGGAATGTGTATCTTGGGCAGACATAACATGTTGATTTAGACGTTCCAAAACATAAAGAGAATAACTGTAAATACAAATATATGTATATAAGTATATTAAAACTAATTCATATTTTTTTTTGTAAATCAATTTAGCTCTATTCTACATTACAATTAGATTTTATATTATCTCCGCCCCTTTTCTTTGATGTGTTAAAGTTTGCCCACAAATACCTCTCAATTATTTTGTTTTGGGTTTTTGTCTTTCTGAACAAAAATCTTAAGTTTTTTAATTTTAAGTTGGGGCAAAATTTTCTTTTTTAACTATTCCATAGTGGAAAAAATAGGGATGAGAGAACTTCGAATCGAATCGAAATGCAAAAAAAAAAAAAAGAAAATATGTACATCATAAAAATTTATAAACTTTAGCCTTAATGGTACGAAACAATTAAATTAAGTAGTTTATAATCCGAAAATAATGTCAACAAATTTTCCAAAAGTGATTTGTGTGCATTGGCTCAACTTTAAAACGAAATCCAAGGTAGACCAACTCACACTGAATACGTCAACAAAATATATTTAAAAAATTCTTTTACTTACAAACAATCAAATCGTTCAAAACTTTGTATAAAATTAATTAGTTCCTGCTCCAGACAGCCAAACAAAGCATTCATTAGTTTGCGAACTTCCTCATTGATTTGTCGATCAATTTTCTTTTGGGGAAATTGTGCTTTAATTTAAAAAAAAAACATCATTTGCAAAATTACAAGCAGTGGCAAAATCCAAAAATTTACCATCTCCAGCTCCTGAAAATGAAGAAGGTGAAAGCAGGAGTGATTGTGACATATCGACACTTTTTTCCATCACATCTAAATTGGCATTCTTAGCTGTAGGACTCAAAACATCCATTTGAAAAAAATTAATGCAGAATTTTTGTTCCTGTAAAGCAATTGGCTCTAATTCGGCTAAAACTTTCTCCAAAACAGTATCGAAGCGTTCACGATCAGCTGAATCAACACCGGGCCCCCATTGGTCACGGTTAACGCCTAAAGTACCATGAGGAACAGATGAAACAATAGTTTTCTTAGAAGTGGAAGATGTTGATGTATCTAAATCTTCTCGGGAATTGCGTAATTTTTCCGAAATTTGTATTTTTGCCTAAAAAAACAAAAAAATTATTTACAAAAATTTACTTTTATATAATAAGAGGAGTCATACCAGCGTAAAAAAGTTCCTTATATCACGTTCATATATCTTGCTTAAGGATTTTGTATAGACCGCTGTTAGCCCCTCATATTTTGAACGATCCATGGCCTTTATCCAGTGCATTAGCTCGGTATAAGGTGTCAATTCATGATGTACAGACGAATGATTAGGCAACGCAAGTTCTGTGCTTGATATTGGCATATCTGCTATTTCATTCGACAAATGTATGAAGAGGCAATTTAAATGCTTTATTACAGGAGCTAAAAAGATCTTTTTCCAATTTTCAAATCGTTTCATTTGATCGCGCACAGCTACTAAACGTTGTAAGGAAGGATCTATATCACTATTTAGAGCCTGTTGTAAACTTTGTGCTGCGACTATCGCAGCTTTACGGCCTTCGGCAGTTTTTAAATCAGGTGATTGCAATGTTTGTTGATAGGAGACAGAAAAATCTAATTGAGTCTTGAGCAATAAATTACATATTAAAAATCTTTCCAGTTTCATATATGTATGTCGCCTATAATTTACTTACAATAATTTGACTTAATTCTTCCTTCAGCTTAATATTATTATTATTAGCGATTTTGATCATGGCGTTCTTGCCACCAATCTTTTCCATAGTCTCTTTAGCGTGTCCTAAAATTTCTTCATACGAATCAAGGCGAACTTCAAATTGATCAGCCTCGTTAATAGCTTTATCAATGTGGTCCATTAACATCATTACTTGCTTTTCAGAAGCTAAAACAGATTGCATATTTGCCTATAAACAAAGATATGCAATAAAGGTTATTATAGCTTAAAAGTTTATTACATATTTTTATCTTTTTTTTTAATATATGTGCTTATAACCGTTTGAATGTAGTTTAGTTTTTTTCCACTTACACCATCTAAATCTTGCAATTCCTTTGACAACTTTTCAATTAATAGTTCGGCATCCTTTACAGCATAATCACATTCGTTAAAAAGTTTTGACAATTCAGAAGCTTCTTTGTCGGTCAAGGCTGTAAATTCTGTGAATTCCATTTCTTCCTCATCCTCGGTTTCTCCATCCTTTTTTCGTAAACCCTCACGATTGTTACCATCGTGTGCAGTCGATGATCCTCTGACACTACCACGACCACCGATATCCATGCCCATTATCTTTTCAGGTGATTTATCCATTAGCCATGCAGGTGGGACATTGCGAAATTCTGCTTTGGTACCACGAGCATATTTGTGGATTTGTTTGTACAAAACTGCAATAAAATTTTGACGCTCATGCAAATTAAGGGCATACCATTTGTATAGTTTTTCAACTTGAACATCGAATTCATGAATATCGAACTGTTCACTGCGGCCATCTACCCACTTGATATCATCCAATTGCCAGACACGTTTCTTCTTGTAATCAGCTTCCTTCGTTTCGCTCTGTTTGACAAGGCACACATTGACTTGTGGTATGGGCGGGGGTGTTGCGGCAACACATAGATAGCAGGCCCGTTTCTTTTTGAACGTTTTTGTAACCGTAACTACAGAGAGCAATCGTTCGCCGCATCCATTGAAAAGTTCCTTTTGTAGGACATGTTTTATGTTTGCCAAAGAGCCAATTGATAACATTTTGATTTAAGCGTTTATTATTCTCTTTGATTTACCCAATAATAACAGCAAACGGGCATCGTCTTAAGTATATACACCCTTAATAACTTGTTTAATTAAAAATATTCTGCAAGGCAAAACAAAAAACCACAAACCATGGTCCACAAACTATTCCCAAAACTGGGAACACTTATACAGGCATAGCTGCCAGATTTGACTATTTATCGTCATTTTGACGATTTTGGAGGCAATAAGGGAATTTTAACGAGTGAACGATATATGCCCCGAATTTGACGATTTTTGAAAATTATATAATTGCGGCTTTCTGAGAAGAAAATCAGGGGCAGAAAAAGATATTTTTCACTTAAGAAATACATATGTTTATGTGTATTTTGAAATATGTATATAAGCCACTATTTTTTTATATAATTAAAGCTATTGAAAAAAGATTTTTGTTAGAATATTTTTTACATAACAATGATTAGAAATAGTTTAAAGAGAGTTTCTAAATAATTATATCTGTAAAATAAATTATTTCAAAATGGTGCTCTAAATAAAATGGTTATAACATAAAAATGTTATATAGCTATATATGGAAAAAACTGAAAATATTTATACAGATTATTGTTTCTGTTTATTTTGCTTAAAATAAGAGTTTTGCTTTTAATTTTGTCACTATGTTTGAAGAAACTACATGTAATCATTTTGTATCCCGAGCTTTTTATTTTGTTTTAAGTAAAAATTTAAACAAAAACAGACATTTGAGGGTTGACTATTCTTTGACTATTTCAAAAAGTTGTTTTGAAGATTTTGACGATTTTGTCCTAAAATTTGGCGATATTGAACCAAAAATATCTTGCAGCTATAAATACAGGTAGTATCTTGTGCAAGGCACATTCAACAAGGTAAACTCAAGGCGAATTCAAAAAAATCGCCCGTTGCATTTCCTTTTTGTGTTTGAACGGCAGAATGTCAGCAAAATTAAACATTCCATAGGTATAAAATTAATTTTTATTTCGCATAAATGTCAAATTGATTTTAATCAGCTGGGTTCTTAATATTACCCTGTTGAATGTGCCTTGATCTTGTGTTTGAGAAGGTAATGTAAAAAAAATTAAATTTAAAAAAAATAATAAATCTGACAATCATTTTCACAAAATTTAAAGACGAATTCATAATCAGCTGGGTTCTTACCCCTACTTGTATTATTGTACGTCTTGACGAGACAAATTCATGTCTAGAAAAATGTCAAAATCCATATAAGAAAAATCCGGTATTTTTATACTGGGTTTTTTATATAGTGGGTTTGACGTTTGTCTTGGCATGAATTTGTATCGTCAAGACGTACAGTTAGTGTACCTGGCACCAAACAAGCTTAGCTGTAACTTTAATCTAAATAGCAAGATGGTGTTTACTTCTCATATGCACATATTGGAGGTTTATATTCAAAAAGTACTATCTGCAAATTCACACAAGCACAAACACAATTAATAAAAAAAAATTGTTAAAGCAATATATATTTTTTTAAAATTAATATACATATGTATCATGTGACAGTTAACACGTTTCTATTAAAAACCATTTTTAACAAAAGTTCAGATAGTACTTTTTGAATATATACCCTTAATATGATTTATTCAGCTTGGCTCTCAAAGTCGAACCAAAAAAACTTCTTTATCGTAGAATAGGAAATCCAATTTTTTAAAGCTAATAAATAAAAATGATCTCAGACAAATCTAAGCAAAAACGGAAGGCGTTGCGCAATGCTAATTGATAACTAGGTGTTGGTGATTTTACAACAACTGAGCCAAACGTCAAACTAAGTATATAAAAAACCTGTATAAAAATACAGGATCTTTTTATTTGAATTTTGATATTTTTGGCGAACGTCAAGTCTATGCATAAATTAGTCTCGTCAAGACATACAATAATGGCTACACTAACAGTTGTGCCCTAGTTGCTTAACGAAAAGCGTTCTTGGTAACAATTTTCGTGCAAGGAAACGAGTGTTTGAAAGACCTCTTTCGAATAGTGTATTTTACAGATATAACCTTACCAGAACAGTGACAGTCATTTGACTGGTCATATGACCGACACAGATGACCGGCCATTCGGTCATTATTTTCTATCATTTTCTTAAGGGCGATGTGAAAAAAATGACTGAAACTTTGTGTACATGTGATCTTGCATCTCTCTCGCACCTTCAGATGTGATAGAAATATTGGTCACCAATGACCGAAAAAAATTGTTTGTGTTAGTTTCGGTCACAAATTTCTTATAGGGAAGTTTTATATTTCTAATCCTTCCCTACTAGAACAGTGACAGTCATTTGACCGGTCATATGACCCACACATCGGTCATTATTTTCTATCATTTTCTTAAGTGCGATGTGAAAAAAATGCCCGAAACTTTGTGTACGTGTGATCTTGCGTCTCGCTCGCACCTTCAGATGTGATAGAAATATTGGTCACAAATGACCCTACCAGAACAGTGACAGTCATTTGACCGGTCATATGACCGACACAGATGATGAAAAAAATGACCGAAACTTTGTGTACGTGTGATCTTGCATCTCTCTCGCACCTTAAGATGTGATAGAAATATTGGTCACAAATGACCGAAAAAAAATGTTTTAGTGTTAGTTTCGGTCACAAATTTCTTGTAGGGGACCGAAAAAAAATGTTTTAGTGTTAGTTTCGGTCACAAATTTCTTGTAGGGTAGTTTGATATAAGCAAACAATGGCTAAAATATTTTAAAATGTATTTTTCTTATATAGAAACATTAAATTTCTTCTTCTGTCTTTGATTAACTCTTAAAAAAACTCAGGGCGAAAATCGTCTAAGCGTCAAAAGCATATTTTGGAATTCAAAATACGACAAAATTACGATAAATTGTTAAGTCTGGCAGCTATGAGATAGTGTTTCATGTACCAAGTAATCAGTCATTCAAAACTTGTACAATTCTAGTCTGCAAGTTTTGTTATTCATTTTTAGAAAAACAGTGAAATTGTAATTTTGTATTTTTAAAGCTAATTTCTTACAGTTTCCACTTGCAGCAGAATGTTGGTAAAACAAATTGTTAAACAAGGCCTTCTGTTAAAAAATGGTAATTTTTTATTTAATTAAGCCTACGACTTTTAATCATGTTTTCTACACTAACCTAAAACTTACATAACTAAGAATATAGATTTTCTTGGAATATAAAAATAATTTTAAATGATTTTTTAAGCTGGTGCAATGTCCAGTGCTGCTTACCATGGTCATGGCATTAAGGTGACCATGAATGATTTGCCTGTACCTCAAGGGGATTGGCAGGAACAATATAGCCGTCAAAACACTAAATACAACGCAATTTTGTTGACTGGAATTGCTGCATTAGTTGGCACAATCGCTTTTGTAAAATTTCAGTAAATTGTTGTAGTACGTATTGTAATTAAAATCCTTTTCTTTTTTAGGTAAGATCCACCGGTGTTATCCAGTTTAACTACAGCCCTCCCCGCTCTTTGGATTAAGTATAAAAAGATATTTCAACTTTGTAAGCAAAGTTACATTTCTATGATTAAGGCTTAAAATGATTTAAAATAAAGTGATGTGAAAAATTAAGGTTTTAAAATGTTTATTTTAATATACAGGGCCATCGTCCAAGTTATCATCTTCTTCGTTGTAGGCTTCACCATTATCAAAATAGCTATTACCGTAGTCGTTTTCATCATCCATTTCATCATCTACAACCTCATTCTCTTCCATTTCTTGTTCCGAATCTGAATTAGTCTTGTTTGTATTGTCTTTCGCATTTTCATTGCGCTCTTTTTCTTCCAATTGCTTTAAGCGATCTTCGATATTGCCTTCTTTAGGTTTTTTAATTTCTTTGGCTCTAAGATCTGTTTTACGCTTTCGATTGGCCATTTGTAATTCAGCTGGCATAAGGGACCAGTTAAAGTCAGCCTTTGCCTTCATTTTGCTCGATACCGTCTCCTTCTACATATATAAATTTATTAAATTCATTTTCAATTTTGAGATATTAAAACCTACTGCAGTCTTTTGGCCATAACTTAAAATGGTCTTATTTATTTTGTTTTTATCGGAAACCTCTAAAAAATATGGGGAATCTCTCATATGGTTAAGAAAGTCTTCTTTCCACAAGATTTGATAGCTTTGGGCTGCAGTTGTCTAAAAGATGAGAGACTAAGTGAAAGTTAAAGAATTTGCTTTTACTAGACCTACCTCCAGCATAACTGGTTTAGACATTAAAGGCGGAAAGGTAGCTGGCGGCGCTGTTTGGACTTGCGGAATATCTTTACCTACACACCCTAATGTCTGTAACTGCTCTTGGGTTAAAGATCCAGTTTTACCTCTACCTCTGCCACCCATAATGGATTTATTTTTATTTTTCTATTAATTTCATCAAATATTATTAGAATATGAAAAAACAAGCTTGTAACTATTCCACGCAGGTTTTGTATTGTATCGTTTTGCAAACTTTTTTGTTTTGCTCTCCCTTCAAATTCTAACAAAAATAGTGCTGCCAGATATTTTTTAATTCCACACTTAGTTTGTGTTCTCGTAGCGTATATACGTTACGTAACGTGTACTCTGTGGTATACCATTATATAAGTCTTGCTTAATCTTCAAAAGGGTCTTACATTAGGCCTTTCAAAGCTTTTAATATAAATTGGTACATAATGAAGTTTCTGTAGGGATAATATATTTGCTTTGTAGTTGTGTGCTGTATTAGTAAATTATAATATGCAAAAGAATACTACGCAGCTTTATATATACAGCTGCTATCAGCAGTCAAAATTCGAAATACCCTGTCTTGCAATCGAAAGGTTATGCTATATACTAGGGACTGGTAAATCGACTTCGATTATAGTCGAAAGTCGATTTTGACCCCGAATGTTAATTAAAAATGCAGTAAGATTTGGAAATAATTTTCAACAATTAAAATAGAAAAAAATAGTTCAGTACACAGTACACTAAAAATAACTTATCGTCTTTGAAAATTAAATATGTATATCTGTTCTGTGTGTGTGTTTAAATTTTTGCTTATTTAATTTTATACATTGAAATTATAATGATTATTTGCACTTAAGTATATAATTATATATAAAGTTAAATTATCAGAATTTGTTTATGACCTGCGTTCTTTGTAATCATTAAATAGCTACGTACACCTTTTCCAATAATACCTTTCTTTAGGATGAGTTCAATTTACTTACTTAAAAATCATTTTTGAGGGTATCTATTCATTTTAATATAGCGTCAAAATAAAAGTCGACTTTGAATTATAATCGATTATGAGCTTCGATTAATCGACTTTGAAAATCGAGATTAAAATAGTTGATCGCAAAATCAAAAATCGATTTTGGGCTTTGCTTACCATTCCCTACTATATACAAGAATGATGGAATATGTGTTCAGTTCAGACTTTTTTATGTGCGATTGAAATACATATGCACATTTACTTGTTTTGTTTTCTAAAGTGTTGGTACTATGCTAAATTTTAACCGTAACATTTTGGGAACAAAGCAAATGTTATTAAAAAAAAATTTTTATTAAAAAGAACAAAATAAATTAATTTTTTTTAGTAAAAGCATATGGAAATTCAAAAACAGCATATAATGGAAAACAAATACTTTTTTTTATTTTTTACAAAAATTTTTATATATAAAAATATTTGTACTTTTATGTACATTTACACATTTTCTTGAATAAGCATAAAATTTTAAATTTTGTTAACGGGTAAATGAATATGTTTGTATAAAAATATAAATTGTTGCAAATTATTATTACATTGGCATTAACTTGTAGTTTTAAACTTATTTTTCTGCTTAACGCAACTGTTTTTATTTAACAGTAGATAGTCAACCACATGCCTCAAATTTCACTTTGATGTTGAAGTTGGAGGCTCGTATTCACCATTTGTAGCCAGGCCAACTTTTTCCATCAGTTCAGTTAGCTTTTGAGCTTTACGATCTTCATTGTGGGCAATTACAGTGCAGAGGTGTTCAGTTAATAGTTCCTTTTTTTCGGCAGCATTATGTAAATCTATTTTAGCTTTAAGAAATTGAGACTCAATTTTCATATATTGTTTTCTGTAAATGATTGGTATGTAAATTTAAGTTTTCTGTTTTTGTTATTAAAACAAGTGTTTTACAAAAACTTACTCAACAGCCGAAAAATGTATACAGGCATTATCGATTTGTTTTCTTAATAGTGCAACATCAAAGGCAAGATCATTATCTAATTTTGCTAATTCTGTTTTAATTTCTTCAATTTTACGGGCTTCTGCGGCAGTTTTTTGTGAACTTAAACCAGATTTAAATATTGAGTTTTATAAAATTATAATATACATATTAATATAATTTTTTTAATGTTTTAAAATACATATTAATACAAAAGCCTATAAATTTTACTTACTGCTGTTCAATAGCTTTATGCAACATTTCCTTCTTTTGACGATTTTGTTCTTCTATCATTTTACGATGTGATTCAAAATCCTTTAAGGAAATACCCTTAAAAGGTGACTGTACATTTAGAGAGCTTGGTTGTGCAAAAGCTGCGGGATATTTTTCATTGCTTTCAACAGCATTTATTACGCAGGGCAATATTGATGAATCTTCAAAGCTATTTTCGGAACTTGATATTTGACTATTCACTTCGGTACTTAATTTTAGGATTGAAGAATCATTACTACTTGTTGCCTGTTTCGATTGTATATCAATAACATCGTGTGTTTTAATATGTTCTTGTTTAGGATTTGTTAAAGGTGGATAATATAGAGCTTCCTCAATACTCTTTGACATACTACGATCGGGATTTATATCTTCCATTGATTCATTTGTTTCTAATTTTTTCAGTTTTTCTGTTACATTATTATTGTTACTGTGAGAAAACTTAACATCAGTTGATAATACTTGTTGTTGTTTTTTTGAAGACACTATTTTTTGTTGGCGTACTTGTTCACTCTTTTCTGGCATTCGTCTTATTCCACCGTGTCCACGAAATGTTGCAGTTTTCCCCACTAAAAGCAAGAAGATATTTAATTTGGGCTACTTGTTTTACTTAAATTGTGCATTTTTGTTGTAAATTCTATTTTATTATATTAATAAAGGTAAAATCTACAAATGTATCTACATACATATGTACATGAATGTCGATACCTAAATCTAAACATTAAATTTTACAAACTTACTTGGTTCCACCGACGCTAGCTTTTTATGTTTACTACCGGAAACTCTTTGTATTTCATCTTGGCTAAAACCATTAAACTTATCCGACATATTATTAAACAAAAGTTTTGATTAAACTTTGTCTTAATTTTTATATATAATTAAAAACTTTAGTGAAATTTATTAAATTAAAAGAAGTTAATTTACAAACCAAAAAAAAACAAAACAAAAACACAAATGAAAAGAGCTACAATTTAGAATTTATAAGATGGTCTCTCTTTCCCAGCTGTTTTTTTTGCTACGTGTATTAGTTTTGTTAGCCTCAAATTTCGTATACAAAAAAATTCATCATTTAAATTTACACAGTGATGTCATCTCAAAACTGAATTCAAGTAGCGTTGCCACTTTCGTGATAACAAGTCCCAATTCGCACTTTGCAAGAAAATAAGAAATATATATATATATAAGCGGTTCTTTCTTTCTGATTCACTTGTTAAATATGTATATATTAATTATTTTGTTAATTAATCTTGTTTATATGAAAATGCTTTTACTTACCTTGTGTTAAACGATTGTATACTGATGGTATTGAGTTTTTACTTTTAAGACTTATCATTACTTTAAATTGTATTATTACACATTAATCATATATGGCCCAATGGGCTCGATTAATAATATTTGAAATAAAATGAAATGAAATATATATATGTATATGTATATATATGTAGATATTTGTTTAATTTGTTTTTAATAAAAATTTTTATAAGTTCTTGAACAATATTCTTAAGTTATTAAGATTTACCAAGGGAATGATAAAAATTTTTTGGATGCATGTAATCCATTTATATTTTTTTCTCTTTATGGTGCGCAAAAAGCGTGTTTATTTTGTGCAAATAAAATCTTTGGGGTTTTTTTTTTTAATAATTTACGCTTTGTTTCTCAGTTTTATTGTAGGTTCTTTGATTTTACAAATCAAAAACTTCAAACGCATTTTTCTCGAAATGGGTTTTTTAAGTATGTATGACGTTGTTCTGTAAAATAAGCGATTTGACTAACAGGGTAAAAATTTGGTACCTATTCGATATTAAAAATTCTAATTCTAATTAGAATTCTTTTAACAAAAGCATAGGCAATTTCGATTACTATGGAATGCCACAATTTGCCACTAGCTAGGTATTTTTAAATTTAACGAATTAACTTAAGAGCATGAGTAGGGTTCATAGGGTGTAAGATTTTTACCTAAGGGTTCAGTGAATAAGAAAACCGTGGTAGCCCTAGTTATAAGGTTTGTGTTAATTTGAATTTAGTAATTTGCAGTGTTTTTCTTATTTCATCAATGTCTTGCTCCCAGCGCTCTTCCCAGTAGACAGGCATTAAAGGTTTGGCTTTTTTACCATTTGCAATAGCCCACGGCAAATACTCCGCCAAGTATTGTTTTCGCTGTCTATAAAAGCAAAATAGTCAGAATTTTATATTTAAATACATACATATAACAAAGTTGAATAAGTAGTGGTGAACCTACTAATAATTAGCCATTAGCTTCAAAGCTACTTACTTTGGACGCAAGCGCAAAGCTCCGAAAACAGCCCCACCATAACACATAGGTAAACCGTTATTTAAAGCTTCAAACCACTTAACAGCCACCTCTCCTAGCATATTTGTAGGCACGTCTAATATTGTATGAACTAAATCATGACATTCTCGATATCTGGTCATAATATATGCTAACTCAGGATCATCCATAAAACGCACTGGCATACGTGAATCTGGAGTAACTTGCTAACAATAAAATCAAACAAAATTACATGCTTCAATAAAAATGTTTTCTCATTATGTCTATGCAAGATAATTAAAAAAGAAAAGCATTTACATTATCATCTAAAAATTTAACATAGGCACGCCCAAATGTATTTTCTGGCAAATTACGTAATCTGTCAATATCAACGGTACGTGTGTTAATACGTGGTTTATGTTGCAATATACGTTGACCTTCCTTACTTGATTTCATAGTTTGCAAAATATTTTGTAAAGTTAGCTCACCAGTTGTCTCACCCAAACAAGCAATCATATCATGTCTATTGCAGGGTAATAACAGTTTTTAAATTGATTGATTTTTATGTTTAAATTTCCTACCTTCTTGGATCCACTAAGGCAGCAATTGAAGAACCAAACGCCAATAAAACTTTTTGAAATGTAGTTGTTTCAATACGATTTTCCATAAACTCTTTTGTAAACTTATCCCAGTGCTTCTGTACTTCTACCTCTGATACACTTGTGTTGTCTTTTTCATTTAAGATGTTCGATTTTGCAGTGGTTGCAAAGCATTTACCACATTTTTCAATTGCGGCGTAGAAAATTGTTTTTTTGGAGACGTGTTGTAACATCTTAAGCTGAAACGAAGCCAATAGTTCGTTTATAAAATTCATATGTATTTCCTATTTTAATATGACCTTGTCCTAAAAATTCTTACTAAAGAATCTACTAGAATAATAATTGCTCGAATAATCGAGCAAATTTCACTCAATTAATCTTTGGAGTAAGAAAAATTGTAAATTTCGATTAAAGAATAACTCGAACAATGTGTGTCGATTAACCGACTACTCGAATAATAATAATTTCACATTGAATTCCCCTTGTTTTTACTAATTATTTTACCTTCTACTGCTTCTCGTTCAGAATAATTACAAAAACGCAGGTCTAGTGGTCATAAGTCTTTAATACAGTTGCTTTCGAACGCCTTAATAGCAATTTAAATTGATGTAGAATGCTCTCCCTAGGCTACGCTTCGGCTGAGTTGGTTTTAGACCTTTAAATAGAAGCAGTTTCTTTGTTGTAAAATCCATATATTGCTGAATAAATGGTCAATTTCATGAATGTAATAATTTTTTTTAATTAGAAGGAAAATATTTTTTAAATTAGTGATGGTTAAAATAAAAAAAAAAATTAGTTTGAAAAAGAGCGATTTATGAAAACTATTTTAATTTTACTTCCTTTTACACTGTCTTACAAATGTTTCGGGTTAATAACCTGAATAACTTACTTACATACATACATTCATATATTAAAAAAACTGCATTTACTTATACATATGTATGTATGTATCCATTTAGTATTTAAAACATAATTAAAGCTTATAGAAAAAATCAAGACAAAATGTATAAAAAATATGTAGGTACGTTTTTATGTAATTAAATACATATCGTTACCTTAATATAGAAAGGCTCTAACACGTATTTTTTTATGTGTCCAAACTTTCGTTTATTTCGATAAATGTTCTGCTCATATATCATAATTAGCCAAAAAAATCTCGACTTAAATTATACGAGTTAGGGCCTTTCTATATTAAGGTATGTAACAATATACATACATATACCCAAACGTGAGTTTTGTGAGATAAATACAAAAATAAACAAAAAATTTAAATATAGTTTGATGACTAAACATTATCTACCGTTTTCTTTTTTTTATAGTTAAGCAATTTTTTAATAAAACTGCAAAGTATCTAAATTTTAAGTTTAGCATTGAAAATACTAAAAAATTCATAAATAAATCAACAAAAAAAAAGTATATAAGAAATAATTTATATAATGCTCAGAAAAAAATAGTAAATAATTTTTTTATTTGAAAATCAGCAAGAAATAATTAACAATTTGGAAGAAAAATATTTTTTTGCATCAAAAAAAGTTTATATTTTTAGTAAATAAAATTTAAAATCCACTTTCCCGTAACACTATTAGCAAGTTTTATTGTTTATTATTTTATTATTTCCTCGGGAACTCATTTCCCCGAAAAAAGTTTCTGTTTAAAAAATTTAATATGAACAAAAATTCGATACAGGTTTACATATATAAAATATTTAATTTCTTTGTTACCGAAAAAGCTTTTTTTTAGAAAATTTGATTTAACTTTATTATAAATGGAAAATAAAAATTTAAAACTATTCCTAGCCGAATCTCTTTCTTCTGTTTAGAAGCCTTGAATTTCATATTGCTCTATTTTGCTCATGGACTTTAAAATACTCTAACCAAGTCTAAAATTTTTTATTGAAAACTTTCTGTATATATATATGTATGTATGTATGAATGTATGTAGCTGAGTTATATATGTATGGGCAGTTCTACGAAAACGACCCTAAGCCGTAAAAATTATACTTCTCATTTGAAAATTTTTAATAACAAAAAATATTGTATTAAATACGACAATGGCGCGGACTAGTCAAAGGGCGTTAAAATCGTCAACTGTGGAAATAGGAAGTCTGTGGACTTTCTGAGGTCCACGGTCGGCGGTTGTGGCGACCTCTGTCCAGGGGCGAAAATTGAGGTGATACGAACCTCTGAGCTGCCGCTTAGGCCAATAGTGACAGTGTGGATTCCACCGCCAGTAAGATCGGTGGAAACCATACTGTCAGTTTTGGCCAAACAAAATAATGAGCTCGACACAAGCCAATAGAGCCAAGTAGTCTCACTGGCTTGTAAAGGCAATGATGGCAGGGATTTCAGGTTTGCAGTGACTGCGAAATCCCTTGAAGTCCTGGAAAAGAGTGGGGGGGTTGTCAAATTCGGTCTTGGTAGTGTAAGGTTCCGGCTACCGAAACCTGACAAGACCAAAGAGGCTGCAAGTGGTGCAAATAAACCTGCATCACAGTGAAGCAGCCTCAGCCGAACTGACAACCTACCTCATCAGACACCAGGCCGATGTGGCTCTGATCCAAGAGCCATGGATTGGTAGAAACAATAAGGTTCTTGGACTCAGGGCAAGAGGATACACCTTGTTCGTCACGTCTGCGGTAGACAAGGTAAGGACGTGTATTTTGGTAAAGAATGAGCTTAATTTAAAAATTTCTCATCCCTTTAGCTCTGGTGACGTAACCGTAGTTTTAAGAGAGGCCAAGGGCGAGCCAACGTTGGCACTGGCCTCGGTGTACTTGCCTTATGAGGCTGCGGATCCACCAGGTTTGGAGGTGCAAGGGCTGGTGGGGCAGGCGAGAGGACGAAAATGGAATCTGGTGCTCGGCTGCAACGCAAATGCACACCACACTCAATGGGGAAGCAGTGACATAAATAAGAGAGGTGAGGCAGTGTATAATTTTATAACTGGTAACTATCTTTATATATGTAATAGGGGTGACACGCCGACATTCAGAATTAGGGACAGGGAGGCAGTTATAGATCTCACGCTCATCAATGTAGGTAGGGATTTTGTAGGGGAATGGAGGGTGTCGGATGACTACTCGGACCATAGCAGAATCACCTTTAGTTTGAATTTCGAGGGCCCCAGGAAGGCCCCCTATAGGAATCCGAAAAGGACCGACTGGGAGATCTTCAGGGAGGGCTTTTCGTTGAAGATGGGCGACAATGGACTTTCTGAGGTTTCGCACAGGGAGTTGGAGAAAGTGGTGAACTTGTTCACTGTTTCGATGAGGGAGAGCTTTGAACAGGCATGCCCGGAGATTTTTCCGGGCAGGAGGGAACAGCCAGGCTGGTGGACAGGGGAGCTCAGAGAGCAACGGACCATGGTAAGAAGACTGTTCAATAGGGCAAAGCTCACAAGGGACCATACGGATTGGGAGAGGTATAGGATATCCTTCAATAAGTACAAGAGTGATCTCAGGAGGGCGAAAAAGGATTCATGGGCGATGTACTGTGAGTCTATCGACTCCGTGAACGAGATGTCAAGATTCAGGAGAATACTATCCAAGGGTCCTATCGGACTTGGGTACATTCAGAAAACGGATGGATCGTGGACGGAGTCTGGCTCGGAGACCCTTGAATTATTGATGGGTACACACTTCCCAGGGTGCAGGGTACCGACTGCAGGAGAGCTATCGGGTGGCGTGGGTGCACGTCACGGAGAGATAGCGGATGTGACAGGGGTGGCAGGGGACATTGTGACGATCGATAGGGTAAAATGGGCGGTTGATACCTTCCAGCCCTATAAATCACCGGGACTGGACGGTGTCTACCCGTGTATGCTACAGAATCTTTCGACGCAGGGACTGCTACTCCTGACGGGAGTGTTTGCTGCTAGCATCACACTAGGTTACATACCCTTGAGGTGGAGAGAGGTGAGGGTAATTTTCATACCAAAGGCTGGAAAGGCCAGCCACTCGAAGCCTGGGGATTTTAGACCGATCAGTCTAACGTCTTTTCTATTGAAGACGCTAGAACGGCTGATCGATATTTATCTCAGGAACACGATTGATACGCACGTCATTAGTAATGCTCAGCATGCTTACCTTAGGGGTAAATCTGTTGAGAGTGCGCTTCATGATGTGGTGGGGTTCATAGAGCGCGGGTTGTACAGGAAGGAGTACACACTGGGCGCGTTTTTGGACATTGAGGGAGCCTTTAACAATGTTTCGATGGAGGCAATTGGGAACGCACTCAGGGAGGTAGGAGTTCAGGGTATCCTTATTGAGTGGATCTATTTTGCGCTTGGTAGCAAAATAATCAACTCTGAATGGGAAAATGAGCGCCAGAAAAGGGATGCGGTTAGGGGAACGCCACAGGGAGGGGTACTGTCGCCACTGCTGTGGATTCTGGTAGTCAACGGGGTATTGAGACGGCTTGACTCAGGGGGAATCAAAGTAGTGGCTTATGCGGACGACATCGTGGTGTTGGTGTCGGGAAAATTCCTGTCCACTGTGAGCGAGGTAATGCAGAGTGCATTATCCGACTTGTCTACGTGGGCTAGGGACAAGGGACTGGGTGTAAACCCAGTGAAGACTGAGCTAATTCTCTTTACCAGGAAGTACAAGGTGGCAGAGTTTGAGCTGCCAAGGCTTGACGGGGTTCAGCTGGAACTAGCGGATAGGGCCAGGTTTCTGGGCATCGTCCTGGATTGCAAGTTGTCTTGGAGGGCTAATGCGGAGGAAAGGGTAAGGAAGGCTCTAAATGCCTATTATGCCTGTGGGAACGCCATAGGTAGGAACTGGGGGTTACAGCCGGCCATGGTAAATTGGATTTACACATCCGTTGTAAGACCAGTTCTTACGTACGGTTGCCTTGTTTGGTGGAGAGCCCTGGAAAGGGGCGACATAGGAAAACTCTTGACTAAGGTCCAGAGATGTGCGGTACTGGGCATTACAGGGGCCAGGAAGAGTACACCACAGGCAGCGCTGGATATCATTCTTCATCTTCTTCCCATCGGGGACTTTGTTGCTGGAATGGCGGCCAGGAGTTTGCTTAGACTTAGTGAGTCAGGTATGCGTGGGGTATGTCTGGAGGAACATGCTGGCATTTTGGGAAGGGTCGCGGATGGTCGACTCCTGGGGCAGTCATGTAGTACGGACTACATGGTAGCGGAACTGGACTTAGGGATCCTGCCGAAGGTAGTGTTTCCGGATAGGGAGGCATGGAAGGGAACAGAGAGGCTGTATGAGGGGAGTGCAGTCTTTACTGACGGGTCGAAGATGGAGGTGGGCATCGGGGATGGTGTCTATATAATGGACACTGGGGAAGGAAGGTCTTATAGACTTCCGGACGAGTGTAGCATCTTCCAGGCTGAAATTCTGCCGGTGATGAAGGCCGTGGAATTGATAGGGGTGGACGCGAGTGGGAGTGGTGACGTAACAATATACGTTGATAGTCAGGGCGCGCTTAAGGCTCTAGAGGGACATTTTGTCAGGTCTAGACTCGTAGGCGACTGCAGACGTGCCCTTGGAGCGATTATGGGTACACGCAGGGTAAGGCTCTGCTGGGTTCCGGGTCATTTTGGCGTTTCCGGGAACGAGATTGCCGATTAGTTGGCGAGGAGGGGAGCGACCCGGAATATTGAACTTGGTTGTGAGCCGGTGAGGCCACCACTGAGTTTCTGTTATGGACTGATAGGGACGTGGATAACGGACAGGGTGGGCCAAACCTGGAGGGACAGGGCCGATTGCAGGATCTCCAGGCTTTTATGGCCCAGGCTGGGCACTGACCTGCTGCTCAAGGAGAGCAGGGGGTTTCTGAGGCGCATTATTGGGACTCTCACAGGGCACTGCGATGTGAGATACAGGACGAGTAAATGGGACAGGAACTCTCCAGATTTCTGCAGGGTATGCGGGGACGAGGAGGAGTTAGAGACGGTGGAACATCTTCTCTGCCACTGCCCTGGGCTGCAGATTCGCCGACAGAGGTGGCTTGGGGGACGCTTCTTAGATGGACTTGGTGAGGTTCCTGGCAATGGGCTGGGGAGCATCATAGGCTTCATTAAGGAGGTTGGGTGGCTGGGCAGCTAGGTGACTCAGAGCCTAGGACTACTGACTTTCTTAGACATCGTGCGGACGGTATTCTTGCTTCTTTATTTTTTTTTCTCTTATCTATGAATCTTTTGACGTACTATTTTTCTTTTCTTCTCAACTCTTCTGAAGGGATTCACAATGGGCCTAAGGGCCTCCGAGTGGAGGTGGCGAAATCGCCACTACCCTTCGTAACCTAACCTAACCTAAATACGACTAAAACACTTTAAATTGTCAAAAAATCAAAGAAATTTTTCAATTATAACATTTGTAAGTTCACATCCGTCACAGTTTTCTAGTGGATATTTTAAGCAGAAATGATGTTCTGTTAAGTGTCTACCAATGATAAAAGGTTTAAAACATGTCGCCCTTGGGAATCAGAAACGTTTTTCATTACTATTTTTAAGTGTTTTAACTACAACAAATATATGAAAACATGTTTACAACCGTCATAATGGAATCGCCCATATTAAAGTTTTACTTGCTAATATTGATTACAGAAATTAATGTTTTTCTTTTGAATTTAATTTTTTATGACAATTTAGAAATTTCTTAATTTAACTAATATATGAACATGTACAAACGTATTCAATTCCGCGCAAATTATTAAAAAAGAGAAAACCTATAGGTACTCGTTTATTTACAAAACAGACATACACATATGTACATATGTACCAATGTATATATATATGCACGTCATAGAATGAAAACCAACTGTATCAACTAACAAATATTTATAACATATCGCATACTGTCTGCAAAAATTAAACATTTCGAAAGAATGACATAAAATTTAAAACAATGAATGAAAAGTTATATATTTATTTACAACAAACTTAAAATTTAATAAATTGGGAATGCTTTCAAAAGCCAGAGCCACAAATAATAATTATGCATTTTGAATTATTATTGAAAAAAGCAGGTACAAGAAAACATTGGAAAGTCAAGTGAAGTACACCATGGTAATGGTATTCAACTAGATTTTTTGAAAACCCAAGTTCATGTAAAATTTAAGATATTTTATATAATATAATATACATATATATATATTTTCCTATTTTTAATTAATATAAAATTGAAAAAATAACGATTATTTTTTATTATTTGTTTTATTAGAAATAAATCGTTAAAATAATAATTAAAAACAAATAAACATCATATAGTGATTAGTTTTGATATGTTTTTTTTGCATAATACCCATCCAGCAATTTTTTCATTTTTTAATCAAATTTGGGTCTTTTTCGACTCCACTGCGCGATTAAAAAGGCAAAATATGCGCGCATTTTCTGAGCATAAAAGATACTTTTGTCGGTAGAAAAACGTAACTTGCCGTGACTCTTCTTGATAAGTCTTTTATGAGTCTTTTTTGATATTAGTTAAGAGTCATTTTCGACTCATTTTTAAGTAGTATTTGAAGTGTTTTCTGATCATATATAAGTCTAATTTTAGTCGTTTGTGACTCTCTTTCGAGTCGTCTTTCAGTCATAATTATAGTCGCTTTCGAGTCTTTTGTAAGTCCCTTTATTGTCATTTATTACACATATTTCTATTTTATTATTTATTTTATTATTTATTGTCATTTTCAAAATACATTAAAAAAACTATAAATACATACATAAATACATAAAAATACTATAAAAAACAAAAAGAAGGTAATTAAAATTGTTCCATGTTCTTGTTTTGCCCCATATGGCTGCTTAAGTTCTTCTTCCTCTTCCAAGTTTTCTACCTGTCTTCTGCTACTTTAAGCTGCAACGTTTTTCCCCTTTCTTACTTTGCATTTCACTGTTTGATTACAATATTTTACTTTAAGGATTTGTGGATAAATGCTAAATTTAATTACACGTTTTTATTATTAATCCTTTAATTTCACTTTCACAGCAAAACGACTTTTATACCACGATGTTACTTTTTATATGAACAAAAATTTAAGTGTTTGACATTTACTTAACAAGCAGTGTTCAATCATCTATCTGCGCAAAATATGATCATAAAATACATAATTTTAATCACTTCTTAAGCACCTGCATGATCTGTTTTTGATTAAGCATTTTTCAATCTTCTAGGTGAGCGGAAAATGATAATAAATGACAAAAAATGTAGTCACATTTTAAACGTATGGATGGTTAATTTGCGATTCCTATACTATTTGTTATTGTATATAAAATCAAACTCATTTCACTCAGAAGCGCGAATCATTTTCTAGTCCTTTTTTGATCGTGTAAGTGATTAATCAGTTTTTGATCACCAAAAGTACTCTTAAAAGACTCAGGAATGTGATTTTTCGAAAAACAATCTTCCAAATGCTATCTGGGTAGTTACAGTCAGTTCTTGTTAAAAAAAATTTTTTAATAAAATGAAACTTTTTTCTTTATATGTATATACATATGTATGTACATATATAAAGATTGACGCTGATATTCATAAAATTTAAAATATATCTATAAAAAGCTTATTTGGAAATTACTTCATTGACAGTTAAAATAAAAGAAAAAAAATTAGTTCTAAAAAAGGTAAGAAAAGATTTATGAAAACTATTTTAATTTTACTTCCTTTTACACTGTCTGACAAATGTTTCGGGTTAATAACCTGAATTACTTACATACATTCATATATTAAAAAAAACTGCATTTACATATATGTACATATGTATGTATGTATTTATCCATTTAGTATTTAAAACATAATTAAAGCTTATAGAAAAAATTAAGACAAAATGCATAAAAAATATGTAGTTACGTTTTTATGTAATTAAATAAATATCGTTACCTTAATGTAGAAAGGCCCTAACACGTATTTTCGTTTATTTCGATAAATGGTTTGCTCATATATCATAATTAGCCAAAAAAAATCACGACATATATTATACGAGTTAGGGCCTTTCTATATTAAGGTATGTAACAAAATAGATACATATACCCAAACGTGAGTTTTGTGAGATAAATACAAAAATAAACAAAAAATTTAAATATGTATAGTTTGATGACTAAACATTATCTATCTAGAAATTGCAAAGAAACTAAATTTTAAGTTTAGCATTGAAAATGCTAAAAAAATACATAAATAAATCAACAAAAAAAGTATATAAGAAATAATTTTTATAATAATCAGAAAAAATTTTTTTTTGAAAATTTGATTTAACTTTATTATAAATGGAAAATAAAAATTTAAAACTATTCCTAGCCGAATATCTTTCTTCTGTTTAGAAGCCTTGAATTTCATATCGCTCTATTTTGCTCATGGACTTTAAAATATTCTAACCAAGTCTAAAATTTTTTATTGAAAACTTTCTGTATATATGTATGTATGTAGCTGAGTTACACATGTATGTATGGGCAGTTCTACGAAAACGACCCTAAGCCGTGAAAATTATGTTTCTCATTTCTATTTTTTTTTTATAACAAAAAAAATTGTATTAAATACGACTAAAACACTTTAAATTATCAAATATATTAAAGAAATTTCTCGATTGTAACATTTGTAAGTTCACATCCGTCACAGTTTTCTAATGGATATTTTGAGCAGAAATGATGTTCTGTTAAGTGTCTACCAATGATAAAAGGTTTAAAACATGTCTTCCTTGGAAATCAGAAACGTTTTTCATTACATTTTTTGAGTGATTTAACTTCAACAAATATATGAAAACATGTTTACAACCGTCATAATGGAACCGCTCATATTTACAAAAGTTTTACTTGCTAATATTGATTATAGGAATTAATGTTTTTCTCTTGAATTTAATTTTTTATGACAATTTAGAAAGTTCTTAATTTAACTAATACCTATATGAACAAGTACAAACGTATTCAATTCCACTCTCTTCACCGAAAAAGCCTACAAACTGCGATTTTATGCCAGCACAATTAGTCTAGTGTGAAAACTCCCAATAAGTCTAAATCTTAATTGCAAAATTAGAGCAAAGGTGTATTTAAGTCTGCTTAAATGTATGTATGTAAGTCTGCCACTTCCCAGGAACAACAAAAATGCTCATGGGCTCAGCTTATCAACCAACTTAAACTAACAATTATTTAAAAAATAATATTAAGTACTTCATAGCATCTTTTATTTATTTGCATTTCAAATACATTTATAAAACACAAACATTATTAAGATTTAAAAATACAATATTTATAACAAATTTACCCACTTGATAACCTATCTTTGATCTTATATTAAAATTAGTGTACCCTGATTAGAGCGTAGTGCTATCACATCTTTGAATATTTTTGTTTAAGTTAAATTGCTCTTATCTTGTTTAAGGTGCTTTAGCACGATATGTATTTCATACATGACTTGTCACTTTTGCGATCCACATGTAATTGCGTATGTCTGTCAAAATTTTCAATTTAGAGACGGTTTATAATTTTTGTTTTCAAACGTACGTATATATTACATCTGACATAACCTCCAAACCAAAATTCTAAAAACAGTTGATGACACATGCTTTGTCAGATAAAAAATAGAGCACACTCTATTTACAAATTTGTCATATGACTTTAGCATATGTATTTTACACATGCAATGTTTAAACGCGTTTAGACGGCAGATATCAGGGTACACTAATAACAAAAAGTATCTATTTTGACATTAGTATGACGGTTTTCTACCAACAAAACTCGTGGTGTAACTGTAATTTTGTTGTTTTTGCAGAACCGCTACCACATTCATAAATACACCTTGGCAGATATCAATTTCGCACAGCAAAATTTGACAAGTAATGTGTAAAATACATATCGTCTAAAAGTATGTACTTTTAATAAGATTTTAGTTTCATATATTGTATATACATATGCATGTAAATGTTCAAGCAGGAAGTTGGTTAGATAACAAAAATCGTTTTATACGAATTTAATTAAAAAATAAAAAAAAAATCTTTTGATAAGCACGAGCATACCGATGGCTTAAAATAGAAAAGACGTAACTTGATTTTTTTGTTACTTAACGACTCTTCTGAAGGGGCTCTCAATGGGACTAGAGGCCTCTGGGTGGAGGTGGCGAGTTGTACTCGCCACTACCCTTTGTATCCTAATCTGACCTTACTTACTTAACAGGGGAAGAAAAACGCTTCAAGAATTTTTAAAAATACTAAATGTGTATAAATAATTTTAATGCAGTTTTTAATAAAAAAAGATAATTTTTTTTTCAAATAAAAAAACAAAAAATGTATTATAAACTTGGCATTTGTTTGCCATAATAAGACAAAAAGCTATTTTAAAACAAAATCGAGTTACGCCCTTTCTATATTAAGCTATCGAAACATAGTTTATTTAATTAAAACTTCTTTAATTTTGAACATAAAAGAACTATACCTACCTATACACATAAATATACCTACTAACGTGAATTTGGTACATTTAAATAAAATGTAAATTAAAAACATCTTATTTCATTTAATTTAAACTATATTTTCATTTATTTTATGGCATTTTTTAAATAAAATCTACAATTTTTCCAGTTTGTACATTGAAAAATAATTTATATATACATACATAGTTATAACTTAATTTATAACTAAATATACTGAATTAAAGCAGAAATTAAATTTCATAGATTAACATTTTTAAATAAATACAAACGTATGTTAACAGTCAAGCCTCTCTTCTTCGAATTGCACGAAACCGGTGTCATCACGAATATAAAAAAAAAAGCATTTTAAAATATTTCTTTAATTTTATTGTAGGTACATACATTTTAAACAAAATGTAAATTAATTTTAGTTTTGTTATCTTTAATTAAAATGGCGTGAGTACGTGAACAAATCATAATTATAATAAACAATTTACTATCCTTATTATTTTTATAGAAAAATGTTTTTTTAAGTTTTATTCTAATTAATAAAAACGAAGTTTTGGTTAATAAAAGTATTCGGTTAATCGATGGCTAAATAATCGAGGTCTAACTGTATTTTAAATAATATACTTACATACTATTTTATATATTTATAACTAATAAAACACATACATACAATAAATATGCTTTTATCATCGCACAAGAAATTATAAAGATAATAGTGGTGCTGAATGTGATAAAAGAAGTAGTTTTGGTGATGGAAATAAAAACTTCCACAAGAAGTAGATATATGTTGACTATGCAGTTTCACTTTTATTTGTGGTAGGTATGAGCAGTTCTTTATCGGGTGCTTGTTTTCGTCTAAACGTAACATACGTATACAAAAGGCTGGCAAAAACACTTATATTAATGCCAATGCAATTTAGCCACGAAAATATGTAGTCTCCACCAATAAACATACCCAAATACGTAACACATATGTTCTTTAAACATCCCACTATAGTGGTGGTCAATGCTGAATTGTATTGCGTACATAGAATTGTACTGTAAGACAATATGAATCCCATGAAACAGCTGAGTAGGAACTGTACCAGAAAATATGGATTATGCCAGTTTTGGAAGGCTATAGAGTTATGTAAATCTCCAGTTAGATATGTTATTAGCAGCGCGGGTACAAACATGAAAAGGGAGTTGTAGAACATGAGACCGTATTTGCCAATTTCTGAAGTATCCAGTTTCTTTTTGACAAACACGCCATTGGCCGCAGTTAGGGCATTGGTAATCATTACAAACGTGTAGCCCTGCATGTTGAAGGATAAATCATTGGAGGCAGCTAAGAGGGCACCACTTATCATGCCATATACACTGACTTTGACGGCGAGAGAGGGCCGTACACCTAATATTTTTAATTCCAGCAACATAGTCATTAAAATGGAAAATCTTCGTATTGCCGCAAACATAGGTAAACTTAAGGCCTGAGTACCGCCTAGGCCAAACATCATATTACCCAAAAATATAAGGGGTAGGGGGAAGATTTTTTTAAATGTATTGTGCTGCAATGGTGGATAGGTGACTAGTTTTAGGCGTTTGCCTATGCTTAATACTACGATGCTTGCCATTAGCTGGCCCAGACTCAGAAAAAGAAACGAAGGAAATCTGTACGATGTAAGTACGGTCTTATTAACTACAGTAATCATAAATGAAGACAGGCCATAAAACAAAGCACTGGCTATTTTCTTAAAATACAAGGTCACATCTTCTTTCTGTTGAAGCAAATCTTTGGAATTCAAATTAGACACACTCTCACCAACGCCTTCTTCTAGTTTTATAAAACTATTTTCGCCATTTCCACCTTCGGCCACACTATTTGGTCGCGTTTCCATTATATAAAAGCAGCATCCAGTAAACGGAAAGACTCTTGCCCCTACCAATTTTTTACTTAATGCCTTAACGCGAAGCACTTACTTGAGCAAATTATGATATTAGTTTTAGGTTTTCTCCCTTTGTTCTTTCTCTTTATTCTTTGCAAAAATTGTATTTTATTTTGAATTTAAAAATTTTGCTAATGTCTAGTTTTTTTTCTAGGTTTGCTTTAATTCTTGCTGACATTGCACACATTTATTCAAAACTTTTGGATTTTTCATTTTTTAAATTTTACTACCCCAAACTTTATGAGCAATTTCTTGCCCTTTTTTTATTTTAACTTCATTCAACCTATTTTGACATAGGTTCTTTCAAAGACTGACTGGCACTATGTACACCCGTGAGTTATTGGTTTTCAATCTTTTTTGTTTTGATCGCTTTCTTTATTATATTCTGACATTACTGCGTTGAATGTTTTGCATTTGTATTTATTAGATGATAAATATGAATAATAATTAAATTGCTGCTAATATACTTACCACTTTATATATTTTAAACTAATATTATTTTTATTAAAAATTTATTTATAAATTTGTTCTGTTCCTTAATTCACGTATGCAATAACGCTGACTTGGTTTGCTGAAACATATGTCACACAAGAACGGTCAGTTTCCCAAAAATTTGTATAAAAAGCCCAATTAAGTAAGAGCTCGTTGTTTGGTTTCTTATTTGCTGCACGACACATCAAACGATTTCAAACAAACAATTATATTTTTAGTATAATGTTTGACGGCAGTATGCATAAAAATTCTTACTTAGGCCTTGAACTTTACATTAATTTACAAACAATTTAAGGCTTCAAAACCTTTGCTAAAAAATCGTATGCAAAAACTAAACTAAAGTGTGCTTTAAGAATATGTACGTTTTGGTTTTGGCAGCATCATCAACTTTTTCTTTACTAGGTGCTCACATTAATATAGAATAGAGTTGGGTTCGACTCGTTGCCTTCGCTCGTTTTTCGCCGAAAACCTCGTTTATTTCAATAACAAGCTCCATATAAATTACATTTTTGTTTGTGGAAAAAACGAATGAAGATGAGGCGAAAACGAACTAATAAATGTTTGTAATGGCCAATAAAAACAAAGCATACAAAATCAATCCAAATACATCATTAAAAATATTTTTCAAAGAAATATTTATATATTCGTTGCAAATTTTGAAAACGTAATCAAAGAATGATTGCTATTAAACGAAAATTTAAATAACTTTTAATGCTGTCGCCCAGTTTCGTTAAAGAAACAACTCTGGATTTATTTGTTATAGATTAAAATTAAAAACAGCTGTAATTCTGTTGCAGATTTTTCATTGCAACTTTTGGGAAAGTTTTTTTTTTTATAAATTTGTGTATTTTAATTATAGTTTAAAAAAGTTTTTAATAAAAATGCATAAAACGAAAAAGAAATCAAAAACAGCCAAGTTGCCAAAACCTATTAAGGTTAAAAAAGAAAAATCGGATGAAGACCGTTTGCCGCAACCAATGACACATTACATTGACGATAGACTGGAAATGGTTAAACAAATTTTTAATACCCTTAAGCCCAAGACTATAGTAAATTTAGCTCCAGACTTCTTAAAGGTAAGTAAAAACTTGTTTATATGTGGATAAAAACATTAAAATTATTTCTATTTCCTCAGACACAGGCATTGGAAGAGATAGAAGAGGCTTGTCTTAATGAACTGTTGTGCATATCAACGAAACGCCTTAAATCAATTATAACGGCCACAAAATGCCCAACGGACACTGAATCATCGGATAACGATTCTGATGTGGAAAGGCAAGAAGGTAAAATTTAGCATAAAATGAAAAATATATTGACATTATACATATCTGAGTTTAAAAATTTTCCAATCGGTGATTCTCAACGTGTTTATTTCAATAACTTTTATCTACACGAGATAGGTTTTTTATAGTATCATGATTAACACAGTTTTTTTAAATATTTCAGAACATATTTCTTTGGAAGAAATATCATCCGACAGCGAAATTGAAGGATCTAATTCGAAAAAAGGTAAATTCTTTCAAACTTGCCATAGGAACACTTAAAAAGAATGTTGCAGTATAAATTATTTTGCTTTATAATTCTCACAAATTTTTTGTGGTGGCAAATAAAAGGCCCGCATTACGACCACATCTTCCCCAACACCCAATTGAACATGTTCATCACCATCCTGCTTTCCAACCTCTAAAGTTATAACAAAGTCTCCAGTTTCTAAACATCCACAATGACGTGCATACTTAATACCGTAGTCAATTGGCTTATATTCACATTCATTCATTTCCCTTGTGTATAATACTGGCCTCAGATTTCTTCTTAAATTCAAATTTTTGGCCAGTTCGAACAGACAATTAAATGCGTCGGTAGTATGTTCGAAAACAACTTTTTCAAGTGGTAGCATAACATAAACTGGGCAATAAATTTCAACACGACTTAAAGCTTTTGCAGCGGTATCACATTTTGCATACAGTATAATAGCTTGACATTCCATTGAACTGATAGTACGTATAATGAAGTTGACAATAGATTGACTATTTGGTAAAACTGCGTTCATTACTTTTGGACTTTCTGTAGCAATTAAACGATAATTTTTAATTGGCAAAAGTTTTTTAACTATTAATGGGTATTTGTTACACCAGGCACTTTTTTCGATGAACATACAATCGATTTGCAACAGAAATTCATGACTTTCAAATAATTTAAAGTCACTGCAACGTGTTAAAGGGACTGAACCAATTATTGTTTTGCCGAAACACTTGGCCATTGGTATAACATCTTGTTTTAAAGTAACGTTTACAGCTTCTGTATTGTTGAAGAGATTTGTTAGCCACAAAAAGTCCAAGTTTTTAATAAAACTCCTTAAATCTAACATTTTACGAGTAATGTATTCTATATCTAGACATCCAATAAGCTTTAATCTTGAATTTTTGGATTTATGGTGAAGCAATTTCAGAAAGGCTAAGCAACGTATGTTGGGCAAGACAATAAAATCCATATGAAGATTTAAAGCCATCTCATAATCTTCAATTATCATATTACTTAAAGTCGACAACTGTAAGTTATTACATTGGTTGGGAAGGTCTATGTAATCGTAGGAGTTTATTATACCAGCCTTTTCTATTCGAATGGCTATGGAAGTCCTTAATTTCTTTATCACAATACCACGCACTTCCTGGCCAATTAGAATTTTATCATGTTGATTTATGCAATTTAAATAATATTGCAGATTGATAACAAATGCAATTTCCTTAAAACATGAATTTCGGTATGCCATATTGGTAGTTAAGGTCATGGTATTGCCTCTTGCCAAAAACATAGAACAATTATTATGTATTCTGCCAATACGACAGCAATCACCAGTTATTTGTAATGCCAAACCAATTGTGAATTTCTGATTAGGGTCTTCACTTTGTTGTCCTTCTACGGCTTGCCTAATCAAAACAACTAAAGATTCCACCTCCCATGGTTTATTGTTAACAACATCTACCAGAAATGTCCGGGCATTATTCTTTAGCAAAAGTTTTATTTCTTCTGGTGTGGTATTATTCGTAATTTTCGCCATTAAAGCAAGATTATAATAACATCTTTTGGCACGTTTACGTTGATGTTTATCGTAGGATTTACAATTCTCTTTAAACTGCTTTAACTGATTTTGCAAATCTTTTTGTCCATTAAGTAGAACTGAAAATTGTTGTTCATTTTTATTGTTTTCATCTTTCGTATTTTGAATAAACTCAACGGAATTGGAGTCCATTTTTAATGTGCAGATGTTTTTTTTTTAAATTTCAGCTAGAAAGAAAAAATCATCTAAAGGCGGAGAGGAAATTGAAGCTGGCAAAAAGGATACAGCAAATCCAAATAATGCAGGTATGCAAATAATTAAATAAATTTGAATAAACAAAAAATTTTAAAGTTCTACACACAAAACCAACTGCTTACAAATTTTTACAAATATGAATGAAATCAAAACAGTTTTCGAATATTAACTAAATGAAAATGATTTTAATTAAAGGCAGTGTTAGATTAGAAACAATTTTCAATATACATATTTTACAATTAGAGAAAATGGTTTAGGTATCACTTTAGGCGCATTAATATATTTTTTACGTACCTTATATCATGTTCACACATAGCTTTTAATTGCGTAATCAGCGTATTTACTCAATTAAGGCCTTAATTGAGCTCAATTTACCATACAAGATTCCACTTAATAAATTGAGCAGTTAGTGGTAAAATGCATTTCTAATTGAGTTAAACTTGAAGTGCAACCCTGCGGATTTAATAAGAACTGTGTTCAGTTAGTTAATAAGTTTTAAAAAAAATTTACCAATCTAATCTAGAAAACATATGGCGTAAACAAAAGTCAGCTGATCATTTGCTCCTACCTTTTTCAAATTCAAATTCAAATTCAAATTCAAATTCATTTATTATTAACCGAGCCCCAATGGGCCATATATGGTTAAAAGATTACATAAATGTGCAACTATTATAAATTTATTATATTTATATTAATAATAAAATTAATATATCTTAAAAATTTAAAAAATATTTTTTATGCCTAATTATGTGTGAACAGAAAACTTACTGCTAAATTTACTTTAAATTGTCTCAATTTATGATGGATGTATGTTTGAACATGGTATTAGTATCACTATAAAATTTTCAATGAATTTTAAAGTTGCAGAAAATATTAATAAAATATGGTGGCATTAGTTACCCCTGTTTCCATTAGACGTGAAATCACTAATATTAACAAAACACATCATGGTAGTGTTAAATGTAGACCGCTCATGTTAACATTTTTTTGTGTTATAACACCGTTGTTAGTGCAACTGGGAAGCAACGGTGTTAGGTTAGGTCATGGCGGAATAAGAAGGTGACCTCGTCCCTAAAACAAAAACTTTCTGTAAAATTTAAGCATGTATTTTGTGGTTGCTCAATTCCAGTTTAGTTGTCAAAAAAGTTGCGATCACACATATGTATACACAGTATACACAACCATTATAGAACATAAAAAATTTGCCAAGCTAAAGCTATATTTACACTATTTAGGTTCTCATCATTTTTATGAGTATCAAAAGACAATTTGATTTTTTACAGACATGTTATTACACTATACAAATGGATCTTAGTTGTGAAACTCAGATGATAACTCAGGTAGTGTAAATATAGCTTCAGTTGGAAAACATATGGCGGAAATAGAAGTCAGCTGATCAGTTACTCCTACCTTGTTTAATATTCCTTGGGTTAGGTTAGGTAGAACAGGCAGCCGTTAAAGAAAGAATGCAGCCCACATGAGTCCGCTGGATTCCGTCCCTTTGTGTTACCTGGAAAGACAGATAGAAAAGGTGGTGATGGAAGGAAAGAAGGTGTTGAAGAGAGGATAAGAAAGAAAAGTAGGATGATAGCAGACTTACCAGGGTCGCTGGTAGGAATCAAGCCCATGGCCCCCCAACTAGGAGACTCGGCCACTGATCTGCCTAAAATACATTTTCAATTTCGTTATTGTACGTCTTAAATGTACGTCTGGACGAGAAAAATTCATGCCTAGACAAATGGCAAACTTAGTATATAAAAAACCCAGTAAAAAAATACCGTATTTTTTAATTTGGAGTTGGCAAATTCTAAATTTTAAAAACTTTTCTCAGAAATATACATAAGCATGAAAACTTTTTATTTTTTTTGTTGGTTCTATATTTTAAATTAAAATAAATTTGTATTTACAGAAGACGGACAAATCAGTGTATTGGAATTGCTCGAACTACAGGCTCGTGCACGGGCAATTCGTTCGCAATTAGCCCTTGAACCAGTTACAAAAATTGAAGTTGATTCTGATGGAGAAAGGCGTAATGGAAAGGAAACAAGTAAATCATCTAAAAAATATGATAAGACGGATAAAAACGAACGTAAACGTCATTCAAGCGACGGTGAGTCCAGAGACTCGGTTAAACCAAATCAAGGAAATGGCTTAACAGAAACGGATGTAGGAAAAAATACTGCCAAAAAGATAAAACTTAAGAGAAACTACAGAAATTCTTCCAATAAGGAAAAAAGTGATGAGACTCAAGAGAAGAAGGACAACGAATTAAGTAAGGAAAAAATTAAAGAGCACACAACTAAAGAAAAGTCAATGGAACAAGAAAAAAGCAAAGAAACTAATATTACAGATATTAAGAAAGAGAAGAACAGCCGTTCGGCGTCGCCAGATGTTATACCCATAGTAGCTGAACCAGAAACTTTACTTATAACCGATTCTTCTGATGAAGATAATGGAAAAAGTTCCACAAAATCCAAAAAAGACAAGACCCCAAAAAAACCCATCGATAAAGAACCAGAAGTAGAAAAAGGATCTATAAGCAATGAAAAACAATCACAGGAAGTTAAGAGAGATAATGAAAGTTCTCAAAACTTAAAAGAAAAGAAAACCGAAACTCCACCTAAACAAGATGCTTCAAATGTCTCTGGCGATGCCAGCATACAAAATTCAATGAAGAACACTCAAGAATCTCAATGTAGGATCAGCGTACAGGATGATAAACAAGGTGCACAGGATAGCAAAAAAGTTTGTAAAAACACCAACAAAGAAGAGAAAATTAAAAACGATGGAACAAGTTCCAATCATCATTCAGACGATGATCAAAATGATGATGTCATATCATTAGGCGGTGATTTGGAGAATGAAATGAATGAACAATTAGAAAATGAAGTGAATGCCATGGAATCGCCGTTCAATAAAAAGTCAACTGAAGATTCTTCACAGGATAATAACAAATCAACAGAGGAAAACCAAGCAGACGATGTAATATCACTAGAGTCTAGTGAAGATGAACACGAAAAAGATAACCAGGTATGTATAGTAAAATTGTTTTTATTTCAGAAAATTCGCAAGCGTTTAGGTACAATGAATTTTTTCTTGGACGATAATGTCAATAGCATGACGAAAATGGTTGAAAGTACAATATTACTCGAAATGAAAGCCAAATTTTTCGGTCAGGCTTGCTAAAAAGTAGTCTGGCTAGAGAGAAAGTCTTTAGTTTTGGGCTTGTTAACAAAAACGCTGATACTGATTTGCTAGGAAAACAGCCGTGGTTTTTGCGTGCCAAAGTACTCAGGTAAGAAACGGCTCTGCTAAAAAAGCGTCCACGTTTAAAGGTTATTGCTGTCCCTAAAAAAATTGTTGTTGCAGGCATATTACATTTGGCAGAAAGCAACCAATCATCGCACGAATTCGAAGGAGTGTCTGGGACTATGTAAAGCTGGAGGTCCATACCATACGTTATATGCGTGGCTCCGTTCTATGCGTATCATATTTCTGTACGTTTTATACGTTTGTTTTTGCCAAGTTACATGCAATACGTTTTGTGCGAAAAGTGAAGAGAAGAGAAATCAGATTTTCTTCATTACACTTACATAAATAAAAACACAACAGAGATGACACTTAAAATTTAAAAGTAGTTGATAAAAACAATATTAACTTTGGCTACAAAATATTTGTGTTGAAAACTTATTTTTAAGGAAATTTATTCTTAAAATTATTTGCAAAATTTATAATAAAAGCATTTTCTTTTATAACATACTGTTTTTAACACAAAATATACCAAAAATGTAATCTACCACACACACATGTTTTTTGATAGCATTTAAAATTTGTCATCACTGGATAACAAAACCATCTCTCATTTTCTCATTTCGCATGCGACGTATGAAAAAGTAGAAAGTAAACCTACTTTATCCGTTACTTGCGCCGATGCGTTCTATGCAATTTGTTATGTTTCTTGCCACATACAACTACACTGATTTTACTTTTGTGAGAGTCGGAGAGAACGCACAGCGCATAGAACGTATGGTATGGACCTCCAGCTTAAGACGTATTTATTCTCGCTCACTCAGTTAAGATGGCTACCAGTACTGGTCCAATAACTAATTTTTTAGCACTTATATCTTCTCTTGTCGTTTTTGGTGTGTTATGTCTCAACCCAAGAGTTATTGTAGAGAATTAATTGAGTAAACATTTGCTGTTAATTTGGTTAAGGAATTCCTTTCTTAGTATTTTAGTATAGGAACTTAACCACACAGTTAAAAACGTGAACACAAAAATAAGTAATGCCAGCTAAATAAAAAAACTGACGATATGCATGGTGATGCCAGATTAATACGCAACATTTCTTTTCTCGTCTACAGCTGATTACGGTGAAAAGAGCATTGTGGGTCTTCGAGTTTTGGCTAACCTACGCGGTTGTATTGCCGCCCTTGTCTCTTCAACCCCCTGGCCCTCTGTAGCATGACCTAACCCAATAGCCTGCTCGCTCGGATTTTCATCGTTCGCTCCTGGTGTTTCGAAACCAAAAAATTCTCACTGCGACCCCGAAACATCGGTTGCCTTTAGCGTGATGTTCGTTTTGGCTAGTTCCGTTCGCGGTGTTGAGCATCTTATTGGCGTTTCAGGCAGTAAGCCATCTATTCTGCTTCTGTATGGTGAATGCCTAATCCCCCTTTTAACTTTGGGTGTTGAGAAATCGATTATGGTTCTAGATGGTGAATGACGAATCCTCCTATTCACTTTATCTTCCTTACCCTCAGTGGCTTTTATTGTGAAATTCACATCAGCATTTGCTTTAATTTGGACGATATGCGGTTTAATGCGTGTTCCATTGTACAGAATTTCATAGTGCAAATCTCCCCAACGATTTAAAATTACGCCTGGTAGCCACTTGGCATTACGGGTATCATGTGCCAAAAAATATACATTTTGCATCGGTGCGAGTGTTCGAAATGAGAAATCAAAAGTTATGTACTGTTTGTTCGGCACTTGGGATGCTACTTCTTCAGGTAGTAGAAGGTTCAACCTCGTTCGGAGTAAACGACCGAGAAACAACAGAGCCGGTGGTTTACCCGTTGTTGACTGGGGAGCAATTCTGTTATAACAAAGAAACAAATTTATATGTTTTTGAAGGTTATGCTTAACAGCCCCGGCGGACTTAAGATCGCTTTTTATAGTCTGAACCGACCTCTCGGCTAGTAAAAAACTGTTTAAATTCTTATCAAGTTATTCGATACATACAAATGGGGTCGATTTTAATGCCGGTAAGACCCAATGTTGTCTTTTAACATATAAAGGCACAGTAATCCATATTGCATCGTCTGTATTATTGGCTGGTATAAACAGAAACTCTTGATATTCTGGGCATGAAAATTCAGTGCTATGTCCGATGTAGAGAACACATTTTTTTTCTTTTGAATGAAACATCCTAAAATCTTGGTTTAACAAAACTATATAGGAATTACTTTTCACCATCTAATCTAAAATTATATACCACATTCAAAGCGCCTATTTTAGGGCTACTTGACCACCTGTCAATTTTCTTTCCCATTGACGTAATGTAAGATGTGTTTCACTGTTCTTTTGATATTAAAATGGAATTTGTTTTTGAAAGCCGTGCGTAAGTAAAAAAAATACACCCATTTCTGATCGACTAACTAGTAACTTACAACACACCACAGGAAACATTTGTAATATATTCGAACAGTTCGTTCGTGGAAAAACATATTTCTTATTTAAAAGTACTTTTAAAATATTTTAAAATTCGGTTTTTTACTATTTAAAAAATTTGTATTTTGTTTTTATCGGAGTACACTAAAGTACACTAATGCAGGCACTGTTAAGAACCTTGATTTTCAATTTCAAATAAAATTAATAAATCTGACAATCACTTTTACAAAATTTAAGACGAATTCAAAATCAGCTGGGTTTCTTGCACTACCTATATTAGTGTACCCTGCTCTCTGCATTCCCTGTTTGTGTTTGAGAAAGTGAATGCCAAAAAGATTTTCAATTTCAAATAAAATGAATAAATCTGACAATGACTTTCACAAAATTTCAAGACGAATTCAAAATCAGCTGGGTTCTTTGCACTACCTGTATTAGTGTATCCTGCATATTATATTAAAAATAAAAATCAACATATTGGCTAAACCAAGGCACATTCAACCAGGTTATATTAAGAACCCAGCTGATCAAATTCAATTTGACATTTATACGAAATTTTATAAAATTTTATATGAAATTTTTAATTTTTCTGACATTCTACCGTTCGCAGAGGGCGAATATTTTAAATTCGCCTTGAGTTTACCTTGTTGAATGTGTCTTGGGCTAAACCATTGAAAAAATAAAATTTCCTTTCAATTAATAAAATGGTTATAAATTAAATGTCTATTTGTAAATAAAAGATTCTTGATTATAATAAATTATTTTATATATTTATTTGTTATTTACTTTTGTTTAGTCCTGGCATTCCCGCTACATGAAAAGTTCAAAGGTTAGCAAGGTTTTGGCTGCTTCACGTTTAAGCAAACGTGTTCGGGATAAAATCAAAAAATCAAAGCATTCAAAAAAGGAAGCTACACGTGAAAGTTCAGACGCTGAAAAGGATAAATCAATACCTGCATTTACTTCAAAACATGAAGACGGTTCAATAGAACAATATAAAGAGCTCTTAGAAATGCGTCAGCGTAATAATTCATCATAAAATATTTGATTTTCAATGTGAATAAAAAATTCTAAAAAATAAAATACTCTTAAGAGAAGTTCAATACAACTTTTGTTTAAATAACTAATTTTGAAACTTTTAAGCATGGTGGAACAACTTCATGTAAAAATTTAGCGTGAATTTTGTTGTTGCTAAATTCTAGCTAATTCGTCAAAAAGGTTGCCATCACACATACAAAGAGTATACACAACCATTAAACCTACGTCTTGACGAGACAAATTCATGCCTAGACAAATGTCAAAATCCAAATAAAAAAAATTCGGTATTTTTATACTGGGTTTTTTATATACTGAGTTTGACATTTGTTTAGGCATGAATTTGTCTTGTCAAGACGTATAACTTTTGCAAAATTTACCTTTTTAAAATTAGCTAATCTTCAAACCAAATTAAAAATTTTTTATTTTGATTCACAATATTTAATTGAAAATTCAAGAAAAGTATAAACTTGCACATATCATACATTTACTTTTATTTATATAGGTATGTTCAAGAGGTTACATTGTTTCGAAAGTTAAAATAAACGCGAAAAAAGCCTCTCAAAACTTGAAGAAAAAACTTCCATAGTTAAATGCCATTTTTTTTTTAGTTTTTGGGTACCGTCGAAAAAAAATTACCCTATGGAACATACCTGTGAAAAAAGCCATGATCGAGTTCCAAAGGAAATCTATAATTTCCTATTCGCGAAAGCAGATAAACATAGTCTGAATTACGAGAAGCCAAACTTGCTTTAAGAATATGACTGCAATGCTTCTTGAACTGGCTACAGGAAACTGTTTTGTTGATAAGAAAAAAAAAATTTTAAGATCCTCGAGGTGCAACAAATGTGTTAAATTACTGACTTTTTAAATCATCTCTATAAATTGATACTGGATTTCTCAAAAAAACCCAATTCAAAATTTATCGATAGAAGCAAGGCATATTCATATAAGGTGGTCTTATTAAAAAAATTAAGAGAGTCGTTCTCTTACTCTTTATTTTTTTTATATGAATTTTGACACCAAAATTGAAAAATTTTTCGAGTTTAGTGTCAAACTCTATGTAAAAAAAATCAAGAGTAAGAGAACGACTCTCTTAATTTTTTTATTGCGGCTACCTTGTATCGATATGCCTTGGATACAAGGTAATTGCAAGAATAAAATTAAGAGAGTCATTATCTTTCTCTTTGCTTTTTTATACAGAGTTTGACACTAAAATTTGAATTCTTTTTCAATGATGCGTCCAAGCATATCCATACAAAAAAATAAAGAGTAAAAATTTTTCAATTTTAGTGTCAAACTTCATATAAAAAAAATAAAGAGTAAGAGAACGACTCTCTTAATTTTTTTAATTGCGACCACCTTGTATGGATATGCCTTGGATGCGTCAAACTTCATATAAAAAAAAGAATAAATTAAGAGAGTCAAAATACCTGTCCGCTATTGCTGCCACCTAGAACCGATATGCCTTGGTTTTAAGTTTATACAAAAGTTATTGTTAAGAGTTTTAAGTATTATACTCAGTGATGCCAACTTTTTGAAAGCAAAAAGCATATTGTACACAAAAAAGACACCATAAAAGCTTAAAAAAGCTCTAAACTTATTATACACACACTACAAACGAGGAATATCCTAAGACCCACTTGTTCTATTACTGGTAGACTAAGAATCACTTTTTGAGTCGATTAAAGCATGCCCATCTGTCCGTCTATCCGATTGGTTGTGCATGTGTTTCTTGGGGCTAAAACTGCTTAAAATATCACTCTCCACAAAATTTTGCAAATCTTAATAACCTTGTTTTTCAGGATTTGATCTCAATTTTCGTAATATTTAGAAATTGTTGCAATACGAAAAGGTTTCGTTTTCAGTAGCCCTTATAATACATATAATGGTAACCAATGGTTATTCAGATGTATAAAGGAAAAAAATCAAAACAGTTGAATAACAAAATATGGTTTATTGAATTTTGGAAAGACTAAAAATTTGGTGTTTTGAGGCATTAAAAAGCACCAAAAATAGTGATAAAAGCACTAAGTTGGCATCGCTGATTGTACTCCTACGTTGCAATTTTTGCTTACGAGTCAAATGAACATTGCTCTTAAACTTTTTATGTTTTCTTTTAACCAATAAGTTGCTGTTTTAAAGTTTGATTAATTTTTTATTGATAAAAATTAGTGTGATTTAATATTCTTATTTTTAGAAAATTTGCAGGTTTAAACAATTTATTTTAGGAATAACGCATAGATTTTAAGATTTCAAGCAAACTTTTTGGAATTAGTCTGTTGCCAGACTTTGCCTTAGATGTATTTATAAAATGTGCACAATGTCAAAGCAAATTATAAACCATACATATTTATTTTTTTTTTTGAACAATATCTAAACGAGTCAAAAATGAGATTTAAAAAAATCAAAATAAAAATACCTACAAAAATTCATTTTAAGTACCAAAATAGCAGTACTTGGTAGTGACAAATTAAAGCTTATAGTAAAATGCCAAAATTTTCAAAGCTTTTATTAATCTATCATATTGTTTTCTTAAAAGCTTATTGTGTTTTTTTGCAAAATACTCAATTTCTTGTGGGCGGCACACCCACCATCTTCAAAGATGTGCCTTATTTAGTTCAGGTGCTGATTAATGGAAAATTTAACTGCGGCGGTACTCTAATAACAACTGGATTCGTTGTCACTGCTGCCCATTGTGTTAAGGACATACCACTTGCACGTTTAAAAATAGTAGCTGGAGCTACTTACCTCAATCAAACGGGTATAACATCTAAAATCAACAAAGTCATGATACCCAAAGATTACGTCTATCCTTTAAAAGGTATGGATGTAGCAGTTTTGAAATTACGTTCTCGAATTAGTGGTCCTAGTATACGAACTATTGGTTTGTGTAAAGATCTTTGGTATCCAGGCGTTTCGATGCAGATAGCTGGCTGGGGTAAGATGAAAGAGTTTGCTGAGTTCTTCTCCAATCAAATAAGAAAGGTAACCGAGAGAGTAATGGCGAAGAAAAAGTGTTCCGAAAAGTATCGTATTGTCACCCAATTGTCGAATTTAACATTCTGCTCCCAAATGGGTCACAAGGGTATTTGTTTTGGTGATTCAGGTAGTCCAGCTGTAATAAATGGAAAATTTTGTGGTATTGCATCGGCAAGTATAGGCTGTGATAGTGATAACTTTCCATATGTCTTTGTCGATGTATTGGTAATGCGTAAATTTATTAAGGATGCCATTAGAAGATTAAGGCGTTCCAGAAATGAGCTTGACCTTACTAAATATACATATTTTTAATTACATTTTGCAATAATCAAAATTAATAAATTAAATTTAAACATAAACACACATACACAAAGAGAAAAAAGTGTTTGAAAATAAGGAATTTACTTTTTGAATTCGTACTTAAATTTTTTTAGTACGTTTGTACTTAGGTTTTCTTAATTAAAAGCCTCTAGTCTCTGACTGATTTCGAAGTAATTGATAAATATTTGATACTATTGTTCGAAATATTTAAATAAAATATTTTACAAAAAACTAAACAACATTAAGCATCGCACAACCCCAACGCGTTAAGCTAAATATTTTAAATTTTGACTGTAGTTACATAATTTTTCTGATGTATAGATCAAAAGAGTAAGGATTTCAAAAAAACGTGGGCCCAAAGCTGTTAATATTCTCCTAAATTATATACAATCTGAACTTAATTTTAAAATGATCGTATTCTATTGAAAAAACGGGCCGGTGTCTTGTTTTTTTTTAATTTTTCGATCCTAATGGCACTGCTACACGTTCAATAAATATCGTGATATTTGTAGTATCACGATATTCATTGAACGTGTAGCATGCAATATTAATGGATCGCGATCCATATCGCAGAATGGCCTAAAATATGAAATCCAAATCCGGATCGCGGATCACGGGTCGCGTGATAAATATTGAGCATTTTCATGATATTAAATCATCGTACACACAAAACAATAATGGGGGCAATATTGACTAAGCTTCGTTAGTTAATTTCTTTTTGTATGAACAGAAAAAACTAAGTTTTAATAACTAAGTCAAATAGATGATTTCAAATCGCATAGTACAAAAAATCCAAGCTAGTGTTACTAAGCGAATTAGGTATCGTCTTCGAAATTAGTTTTTACTGTTTGTTTATTTTTTTAGTTGTCAATGGTAAAAAAATATTTTACAAAATGAAGGTACGTAAAAAAATTTATATAAAATAATATAATAAAAAATATGTTATGATGGATTTTTTTAGAAAGTGCAGAAGCAATTCATAGAGATCATTTAAAAGGTAAGTAATTTAACACATTTGTTCCTCCTCGAGATTAAAAAAAAACATTTTTCTTATCAACAGAACTGTTCCCTGTAGCCAGATTAAGAAGTAATGCAGTCATATTCTAAGGGCAAGTTTGGCTCCTCAAAATTCATACCTTGTTCCTCTGCTTCTTTTGAATCCGGTAATGGCTTTTTTCTCAGGTATGTTCAATAGGTTAATTTTGTTTCGACAGTACCTAAAAACTAAACAAAAAAATTGCATTGGAGTTTATTTTCAAGTTTTGAAAGGCTATTTCGCGTTTAATTAAACTATCGAAACAAGTTAGCCTGTTGAACATACCTTCATAAATAAAAGTAAATGTATAATATTTGTAAGTTTATACTTTTTTTGAATTTTCAATAAAATATTGTGAATCAAAATAAAAAAATTTTAATTTGGTTTGGAAAAGTTAAAAGGGTAATGTACTTTGCTAGCGTTGTTAGTTCAATAAAGTTTGTAAGTAACTTTGACTAATTTTTTAGTTGATTTTTTGAACATGGGAACCAACTAAAATTTAAGGCATGTTAGGTTAGGAACATAGTTACTGCCATTCTACCCTTTTTTTAGTTAAATTTATATCATATTTTTAGGAAACATAACCTATAGAATTTTTTGTGTGTACGTTAGTAAAAAGTTTAAAATAAAGGAAATAAAATACGCAGTGGAAAAAATATAACAAATGAAAAGTAAAACAGTTGACAAAATTTGTGTAAAGTTTATTGTAATAAAGGGTAATGACAGAAGACAGTGAAAGCAAATGGGTTATGCCGGTGGAATCGGAATTAACCCGCACAGCACAAAAATAACGTAAATACTGACGTAATAAATATTGAACATGTAGCATACGAGCGCGATCCATCAATCCACTTAAGTGGATCGCGATCCAAATATCACAATATATATTGAACGTGTAGTAGGTTTAATATACTTAAATATTGGTACTTTTTTAGTATCTTTTGTAGGTTCAATGAAATAATTCCTAAATGAAATAACTCCCAATAAAAATGAAATAACTTCCAATTAAAACGATAGTTGTATGTCAGAGGATAAAATGAAATAACTTTCAATGAAATTTCATTGAGAGATATTTCATTTGGGAGTTATTTCATTATAAAACAACTCCCAATTTGTGTGGAAAAAATTGGGAGTTATTTAATTTTTTTTGTTAGGAGTTACTTCATAGTATATATGTACGTACCTCTTTTGTAACTTTTAAATCTATAAAGATAGAAACATTATTTAAATTGGATTTGGCAGGTATATATATAATCAAGTTGACGTTTAGAATGCCTAAAGCAGGCATTTTTTTAAATTTATAAGAGTAAATTGTGATAGTAAGAAATCAACGAAGTGGACAAAAAGTAATTTTTGGTAACTTTTGGATTTTTATGGTTATGAGAAAAAAATATGAGATAAAGGAATATTGATCGATAAAGAAGTGCGAAGTTAAGTGGACAACAGTACTTTATGCACATTTTCTGTACTTTTTGAATTTTTTGGGATTATAAAAACATAATAATATGAGTCTAGAAATATAAGGCGGAAGTCATCTAATAAGACAAAAGGTACTTTTCTAAATTTTTGGGACTTTTTCGCTTATTTTGGATTACTGGAAATTTGATATAAAGGATAATTGTCCCGTTTTTTTAATAAGCCCAAATAATTTGAAAACATGTAAAAAAATTATGTATATAATTATACATTTAGCAGTTGGCTGCATAAAGCAACCAGTAAAAAAACTTTAAAAATAAACTAAAAAGCACATTCCTTTAAAAACTAGAGTTATTCGTATTATCAAATATTAAGAATTTTTTTGATTTGTACTACGAAACTGCCAATAGACAAAAATAGCCTCTAAATTATTGGAAATTCGTGGAACCGAAAGTACGTACTATTGGGTTTCCACTGTACCCACATGTATATAGATTTAATAACGTCCACTGGGTCAAGCGAAATATTTAACATAATTAATTTTTTTAAAATTGCATATTAAGTTAACTAGATATGAAATAACATTACGAAATTAATATTTTAAAATAATTTTTTTTTAATGTTACACTCTATTTCAATGTTGTTTTAAATGAAGGTGCATTTATAATTTTCTAAAAGAAGTTTAAGCAAGAAAAATTTAAAAAATAACAGAGAATTGAAAAAAAAATTTATTAAAAAAATAATTAAAGAAAACTTAATTAAAAAACTGTAAAGAGTATGTAATTTAATTGAACAAAGTAACACAAAACTTTTTGTTCAAGTAAGTGCTTGAGTATACTTGTTGTCACAACTCAATATTAATCATACGACAATAGAGAAAGTTATCATACGCCAAGTTTGGTCAAATTAGTTAAATATATTACCAACCGAATCAATAAAGTAAAAAAAATTTTAAATTAACCTACTTTTTTCTTTTTAAATAGTATCCCTAAGCATTTAGTTAAAGTATTTAGTTTAAACTAAATGGACTAACAATAATCTCGTTCTTTAACGATTTTAAAGGGTTGATTTAAAAAAATAAAAACAAATTTCCTAACGAAATGTCAAAAATTTATATATTTTTATATTTCTTCATTAATATGGGTAAGAAAAATATATTTTCAGTTTTTTTAATTAAACTCAATCAATTTTTACCAGTTTTGACTTAAACCCAAAATTGGCGTCACAAAATAATTTTTTTTAGATTTTTCATACAAAATATTTGTAACTGAGAATAAAACATATCTTTGAACCCCTAAATTTCCAGATGGACTAAGGATTGTGTTCGCTTCGCTATACACAAACATGTTTTATATTCTGTGACAAATACAGGAGGTCTGGTGACAGGTTTATAGTTTTAAACTAAATAAAAAAAGTTATAATTGACATAAAGTTTTGTTAGAAGCATTGGACCATAGAATGGAAATGTGGATTTTATTTTTTAAAGAGCATGCCATCCAGATGTCTTCCGTCGAGTTGAACACACTGTTAAAAATGGAGTCCTGTGTCTTGCGCCACAAGCAGCAGTAAACTTGCTTCAACTAAGCTGATTTCTCGACGAATATTTTCCTTTAAAGCCACAAAAAATTTGGGGATTGTCATTATAAACCCTATATCTCAGATAACTTCACAAAAAAAAATCCATCGGATATAGATCGGGTGACCTCGGTGGCGATTGGATGTCCCAAAAGCGACTGATCAGTTTTTGGGGGAAATTTTTCCGAAGCAAGTTCATCGAAGCTCTGGTTGTGTGTGCAGTCGCCCCATCCTGTTGGAACCACGTATGTAAAGAGTACAATTGATGAGTTCGCAGTTTTGGCAAGAAGGAATCCCATAATCATACGTCGATAATTTTCACCGTTGACATTAGTCGCCTGGCCTCAAGGATTTTTGAAAAAAAATTGTCCAATTATCTCATGCATGGATAAGGCACACCAAACAGTTACCCTGGGGCAATGCAATAGTTTTTGATGTTTAAATCGAGGATTGCGGGTTTTGGAGACCATTAACGACAGTTTTGCTTGTTGACGTGGTTGTCTAAGTGATGTACAGTGCGAAAACGCATCAACATCAGTTCACAAAAATTTTTGCGTAAATCAAAGTCACTTTCTTTCAGTTTTTAAACGATGTGAACTTAAAAAGGATGGATCTTCAGATCCTTTTGTAAAATTTCGTAAATATTTGTTCTTTAAAGTCCCAGTGAAGCTATTCTTTTTCGTATTGAAAGTCGTGGATTTTTACGTAAACTACTTTCAGCTAGTTCAATGTTTTCGGGAGTTCTTAAAGATCGACTGGGTCCTGGCCGTGGGACATTCATAGCCGAAGTAGTTGTGCGGAATCTCTGCACCTATGAATGAACTAATTTTACACTTGATCTATCACGTTTTTGGCGAATACCGAACTTTGAACAAAATTGTCGACGAGCAATTACGTAAGAATCATTACTCTTAGAAAATGTCTTCACAGCGAACGCGCGATGCTCACTCGAGCACTGTGACATCGTGACTAACAAATCCACACAATCGATAATTTCTACGGTGTCACCCTCCCTCCGCACTGCTTATTACTTTTTGAAATATTCGTCTTAAAATATATAAATTTGCCACCAGTCACCCTGTATTAGGTATGAAAAATTTGTCGTTCATTAAAGTTGTGTTTCAGGCATTAGTTTGGTTATTTTAAATTATAACAGACACTAATATTTATAAATTAATTTTAAATTATTTGTAAAAAAAATTGTTTAAAATTTTTTTTAAGTTTGTTTGTTGTTATAAATATGAAGGTCAGATATATGAAATACTGTCTACAAAACTTTATACAGACTTATTGTTGATAAATTTCAAGGTATATTTGAACAAGTGATTTAATTTTCTCTTATAAATGTACTTGAAAATGTGAATCTATAAGCAATCAAATCTTTAATAAAAACATCAAATATTCCTGGAATTCCAATTCTAGTTTAATTGAAAAGATCATATTATTGTGCGAGATCGTTAGCATTGACGTTAAAGGTATTTTCATTATCTATATTTTATTTTTCAAACTATTGTCTACTTGCTATTGGAATAGAAATAAAAAGTAAAGAATTATTATTTAGGTTTTGATTATTGTGCACTAGCAATTAACCCACTACTTCGCAAGCGCAATTTTAATTATTTTTTTAAAGATTCATAAATGTAAAAATGTCCAGGATTGTTAAAAAATTAAATTTCAATTACTTTCTATACATTCTTAGTCAAGAATCTCTGACTTTTTATTTTTATATAAATTTTCTTAAAAAGTTTTATTCATATATCTTATTGTATGACCTTTGACCTTGATCAAAATTTAACTCGATTTTTTAAATATGGGGAATCGAATAAGAAATTTTCAATTTCTCTACTATTTTGCATTCTTATTAGAATTCCTCTTTGAAAATCAATGACAACTCGATTGATCAAGTAAAATTCGATTAAAATCGCACGTGACGATTTGCCCCTGGCTTGAAAAAGTATTATTTTATATTATAAAGTCATAAGCAAAGAAATCTAAAAAAGCTTTCAATAATTAAAATGGCACATATTGCCTTACTTAATTAAGCCTAGCCAACAGTTCCTAGTAAGTTTTGTTCACTTTCTACGCGGTAGAAACTGCTTAACTTTATATATGTAGCTGGAAGTACTTTTTGCCCACTTGTTTTGCCTTTATATGAATCAATTGACCTTAATTTTATATTTCTAGACTTGCAATCAAAAAACATGCGAAACGGTACCAAAAATGTACTTTTTGTACACTTAGTTGAAATGCATGGTCAAAAATCTTTAATTTCACATATCTAGAAACATGATCTCATAGAAGCTAAGTTGACCTTTATACTTTCTACTTTTACACCATTAAAAACATTAAAACTTAATATTTCGAAAACTTCTAATTCAAATTTAGAAGGTTCTTTTTCTTATTCATTTTAAGAAATTTTTTTTTTCAGTTTTAAAAGTTTTAATTTAATTTCAAAAATATTTTATAAATTTCCAATTTGATTTAAGAACTTTCGAATTTTTTGTATTGTACTCGTAGAACTTTCCAGCAAAAATTTCACTTACAAACTTTTTTTGTAATTCATTATTTTGAAGCCTTGATTGCCACTTTTCCACTATTTGTTATTTAATTTGTAATGACTTACTAAAAGCGCGTTAAGATTTGAAAAATCATTTAAACTCGATAATTACTATTATAAATCAAATCTATTCGGATGACTTCAACAAATCAAGCAGAACAAAACTTACCTTTAACTTCACGCTTTAAGGGGGTTGCCATACAAAATTTGTAAAAAAAATATGTTTAAAACCCCTCCAACTTTCCCGGAGTTGCCCGTAGAGAAATAAAATGTATCACAGACTCCCATTAGTTTTCCCTCCTAAACATAATTACCATAACCTCAGGGGGTTGCCATACAAAATTTACAAAATTATATAAAAATCCCCATAACTTCCCCAGAGTCGGCCTTGGAAAAATAAATTACTAGGGTATACTTACCCCTCCTCCATTACCTAAGGGGGTTGCCATACAAAATTTTAAAAATTAGGTTAAAAGTCGCCCTTAGAGGAATAAAATGTGTTACCGACCTACATTAGTTTTCCTCCCGAAACATATTCTTAGAACATACTTACCTTCTACCTCCATCACCAAAGGGGCTGCCATACAAAATTAACCAAAATTATGTAAAAACGCCTATAGCTTGCCAGGAGCCGGCCTTAAAGAAATAAAATGTACAACCGACCCCAATTAGTTTCTCCTTCTAAACATATTTCTAGAACATACTTATCGCCTTGTTCCATCGTCTAAGAGCCCATACAAAATTTGGAAAATTGTAATAAATTCGCGGTTTTAAAAGGCCAATGTGATGGGTACCTAAGAATCGGCACAGCAGAATATAGCGCTCTTACTTGTTTATATTTGTAGAGATGTTTAATGTATTTTTAAAAATTAATGAAATTTCTCTGCACTTTATTAGTTTTGGGTTAAAAGGAACCGAATTATTAGTAGTGTTCAATAACTTTTCAGTAATTATTAGCAACGAGAGAGTAATTATGCTTTTTTTTTTCTTTTTACTCTCTCGTTGCTAGTAATTACTGGAAAGTTATTGAACACAACTATTATCTGATAGTAAAATTTTTACTAGTAGAAATTATCAGAAACATTTTTGTTTATAAACATATTACGCTCTTTTTTCGCTTTCTAGCTGCTAATTTGTTGTGTACGTGAACACTTACTAGTAATAATTATCGAAAATTATTGATAATTTTCTGTAAATGAACACACCTATTATTCAAGTAAAATAAACCAAAAACTTGCTTTAAATATTTTGGATTTTTTTCATATATTTAATTCCTTTTTACTTAGAAAAAATAAAATTTTCCATTATTGTTAAAGAAAACTATATTTGAAGAAGCCAGTTTTTCTACCGCATAGCGTAGTGAAATTTCCATAATATATTTGGAAAATTTCAACTTCGTTCTAACTTACAAAAATAAAAATATTTCCCTTTAGCTTTCTTTATAACATGTAAGTTAAAAAGGTGACGTTTACAGCCAAAAACGTTACCACCGTTTAGAAAGTACTGCATTTTACTCGGCTATTTTTGCTAGAAAAAGTTCCTTTTTAAATAAACTTTTTTCAACATTAATAAAAAATACTAATTTCTGTTAAGGAAAAATAAATTACGTATTTAAACTAAATCCAAAAAAATAAAAGCAAAAACTTGTATTAAAACAATAAGTTCCACTTAAATAACAAACCAAATATTTTTAAAAGGTAAAAATGTAACTATGTGTGTAATAACCTATTTTTATTGTAAATTCTTTTCAGCTTATTGCTCGAGCCGTATTTGTTTTGGCAAACATCTCTGGAAAGATTATAGAAATGTCACTGCTTTAAAGATAAATATTAGGGATATACAAGGAACAGGTTTTGGTCATGAGCCAAAATCAGTTACTTTAGAAAATAATGGAGAAACCGTAATAGTAAAATTTTTTTTTGGCACAATAAAAGCAGTGATACAGGAGGGTCCCTACTTGAAAAATAAATATCAGTTTGAGTTCATGTATTTCAATTGGTTAAAAGAAAGTAAACATAATGCTAATGAAGTGCCCATTGAACTGCATTTAGTGTTTTTCGATCAAAAATATGGCACATACGAAAATGCTATGACAAGAAACTTTGGACTTTCCATATTGTCTTTTAGATATAAAAAGGTAAGTAAAACTAGAAAATGACTTAAATCTGCAAATGTTTTTAATGTATTATTTACGAAAAAATTTTAATTTACTTAAAGTATGACTAACAATTCCTTAAACTTTTTAATAAATTAAAAGGATTTATTTTTATAAATAAATAGGTTGATATGTTGTATTAATACATTTTATATTTATTACCTCTTGTTTTTGTTGTACAAAAAAAAGGCATTCCCATATTTTTTAATTAAAAAGTTGATTGCCACAATTAAATACTAAAAGGTTTTTAAAAAATTAAATGCAAACAATGATGCTTACTTACAAATTCTTTAAAAAAGCAATGGCTTTGCATAGACAATTTGTAGTTAAACGCTTTTATGATAACGGTGCCCAACACGAGAAGGTAATTTATGAAAATGTTGGGTGCCTTTCACTGTCAACCTATAAACCTGAGTTGTTGTTGTTTTCCTTTGCTTTGCTTTATTTGTTATAGTTTTTTGTTAGTAATAGTAATGTGCACATGTTAAACCCGATTAATGTTCGGCACCTAGAGACACTCTTGGCTAACATTGTTTTATATATTCGTTTTTGTTAGTCTGCAACACATTTAAAGTTAAGCATACCAAAAAAAAAAAAACAAACATTAACGATAATAAAAATGAGACATAAAAATAAGATTTTAAATTTTGAAAATTCAGTGCTTTTGTAGTCTAGTGGTTCATCCTGGCAATCAGGAGGTGCCAGGTTTAATGCTTGAATGGGACAATAAATTGTTTTAATATATTTTTTTTGTTTTTGATACCCGTCACATTAATGATGAGTATATATAAGTTTGTGACTTATTTATTATCCATTTGCGACCCCATAAAGTAAATATATTCTGGATCCTTGTAGATAGGGAAGTCGATTTAGCCATGTCCGTCTGACCGTCTGACCGCCTGTCTGTTTGTCCGTGTTTTGGCTGAAATCAACATTCTTAAGACCATCGATGTCGCATAGACCCGTAAGTTATATCAAACTATCAGAAACATCTGCAAAAAAATATGTTTATAAATCCAGCAAAATAACCCGATAACTAACTAAAATATAAGCCTAAAACCAAGACTACCTCGGAGTTGCCCCGTAGAATGTGCAATGTAAGACCAATTCCATTAATTCTTTCCCACAAATATTTTTTTGGAACATACTTACACCCTAGCAGGGTTGCCATACAAAGTAAAATTTTTTTAAAACGCTCCCACAGCTTCCAGGGTTCTCATACAAAGGTAAAATGTAACACCGAACCAAAGAATTTGTCCTCCCAAACATGTTTGTGTAACATACTTAGCCTCTATCTACTGCCACTAATATGGTTGCCATACAAAGTTTGAGAATAATAGGGTAAGAACCCCTACAACTACTTCGGAGTCGCCCCTAAAATGTACCACAGTCCTCATTATTTTTCCCTCCCAAACATATTCCTAGAACACACTTACCTCCTATATTCACGTCCTACGGGGGTTGCCATACAAAATTAAGAAAAAAAAGGTAAAAATCTTTTTAATTTCCCCTGAGTCGCACCTAGAGAAGCATAATGTATCACAGAACCCTATTAATTTTCCCTACCAAATATTTTACTAGAACATACATATATAGGGGGTAATATCTCTATCATCTAAGGGGGTTGACATACAAAATTAAAAAAAATTAGAGTAAAAGTCGCTACAAGATTTTTAATAGTTTTTATTTCTGGTTGTTTGTTTTTTGATTTTTTTTTCTTTACTTCTCTTTTCGGTTAATTCATTTTTTTGAGTTGAATTTTTTAATGTGGAGATAAGTTCATAAAAGGAAGTTTAACACTTTAAAAATAGAATGGATTGCTGCAGGGAGAGCGTACGCCTTGCAATCATATGGTCCCTGGTTCGAATCGTTGTTGAAACTTGTAATGTATGCTGAAATAAATCGTGTTTGTAAATTAAAAATAACTTATATATACATAAAATTAAATTAAACGAACACAAATAAATAAAATTAAATATAAACAAAAAAACATTAAAAAAATAATAAGAAATTAATATCTTTTAATATATAATAATTTTACTATTTCTCTAATATATTTGTATATAATTTTAGTTTTTTTAGTGTTTTGATTAAATCTTTTATTTAATTTAATATTTTTTAATTAAACATTTTTAAAAATGTTTATTTAATATTTTTAATTAATATTTTTGCGATAAGTTGTAATTAAAACATTTTTTTAATCAAATCAACAAATTTTTAAATTGAAAATGATTTATATTTTTTTCTGTACAGATTAATTCAACAGAAAAAAGTATAAGGGATGATTTTTTTAGCTCCTTGGTTTACGTTCAAAAACCAAATACCAAAATCGAATTAAATAAATCGCAAGCTTTTATACCATCACTTTATATGTTAATCGAAATGACATCAAATTATTATGTGTATCAAGGTGGACTTATGACAGCATTGCACTCTTGTATTGCTGACGTCATCTGGGTAGACTTTCCCAGGAAATTGGAAATCCATTCTGAGGAAGTGAGTATACAAATATATTGTGTTAGTGAAAAAAATTATTTATTTTAATAATGATTTTAGTTTGAACATTTTCTCAATCTTTTGGATGTTGACAATGAACCCATGATGGCGAGATACCATCTGTCCCTAAAACCCCAAGGTCCGATCTATCAAAATATTGATGAGTATGATGAAGACTTTAATATAACACAAGCTCACGACTTTGAATATTTTACTGAAACATTTGCTGTTAATGACGATGTCAAGACAAATTCTGCGGTAAAATGCTTTAAGCATTTGTATAAATTGTCTTTTACAAGTCTTTCTTTGGTTTGGCAATTTCTTTAATTAGAAAAAAAATCAATCCTTTTCAAAAATATGAGAATTAAAATGCACAATTGACACTCAGTAGTTAGCGCTTTTGCATAAGCTTAGTCTTAACTCTACAAATGTAAACACTTTTTCGTGTTTTATCTTTTTGTTACTAAGGCCAAGAGTTAGCGGCACTGGTAACTAGGCAAAGTTTTAAAGTAAATAAAATATTTTCTCTGTGAATTGCATTACTAATACACAACTCCAAAATGTCCCTGAAGCCGGAAGAATATTTAAAACAAAAATTTGAAAAATTAAATTTAAAAATTAACAAACATGAAATGCAACAAAGTCGGGAATCACAAAATTTAGAGGACTTTGAACAACTTATGATACAACAAAGGAAAGGTTTAGGTTCGATAACAGCCTCTTTAGATGATATTGAAAATGGTGTAAGTAAAGAAGGTCTAGTTGTTAAATAAATTACTTCATATTATATAACCTTTAAACTTTAGATAAAACTAAGTAAGCTAATTCTGGATGTGAAGCCCGATTCCAATTCGCTGCTAAGCCGTGATAAACGAAAAACTATTAGACGACCAAATCCGTTTATAAAAATTAAATTACAAAAAACTTCCGCTATTGTTTTGTACGAACAACGTAGCACCACAGTGCTAAGAGACAGCGAAGAGGGACGTTTGGTGGAGGAGGACAACAGATGTTACGAATATTTGACTGAAGGTTCGGGTCGCAAGCGGTTACGTTACCCAGTAGAAACACAAACTACGCAAAAGCTTACCAAAACTCGTGGTGTAAATACGGACTCTATAGCACGAAGCAATGTTGCCTCATACGTTTCAAATTTTGAAATGTTTGACACATATAAAGATCTAGAGAAGACCACACAAAGTGTGGATGTAGATGGTTCACAGAAAATTCAAGTGACCACTTATAAGGTGGGAGGAGTTGATCAATTTTTGGCCATCAATCAATCGCCTAAATTCAAATTAGCCTTAATGCTTACGATGCGCATATTGGCGGGTAACACGTTTGAAAACGAACAGCGAAGATTTCGCAATATGATTGTGCCAAATCCTTTGGCCCTTGAAGTTTACTATCGCTATAATGTACAGCATTTGTGGTCGTTTGCGGCCAACTTCTCTACTGGTGAAAGTCGTTCGGTGGCAGATATGAGCTGGTGCCACAAAAATGGCGATATTTTAGCAGTAGGCTATGGCACATTTACAACCATGTCCGGAGTCCTACCAAAAGTTGGTAGTGTTTATATATGGAACATAAAAAATCCTGTTAATCCCGAAAAAATATACAACTTTCCAGCTCCTGTGGTAACAGTGGAATTTTCACCTTACACTCCACAACTTTTAGCAATTGGCCTTTATGATGGAAGTATTTTTGTCTATGATGTAAGCAATGACAAAAATCCCCAGATCAGTGTATCCCCTCGCTTGGCAAATACCAGCTGTGAGCCCGTAACTTCTATCAAATGGATTCCTCATAATTGTAATGAGACAAGATTGCATGATTTGGAGCCGTTTTTAGCTTTATCCAGAGATGGTATAGTAACCCGTTATACAATTGTAAACAGTCCTATGCTTTTGGGATTTCAACAAATGAAATTAGATCGTGTTGAGGGTAATGTGGAAGGTTTAGATATTGTTAAGAAGGAATCAAAAATGGAATCAAATCGTCATTCTCAGGGTATTTATATATGTTTAGATTCCTTACAAAAGGATCTATATAATGTGCTAACTGATGAGGGTTGCCTGCATAAATGTTCGACCAACTATCCAAACCAACATTTAGACGTTTTGCAACTTCATGAGGCTGGCGTTAATTACATGGAGTTTTCGCCGTGGTCTCCTAAGCTTTATTTAACCTGTGGCAATGATTGGTGAGTTAATAAATGTTTTAAATTGATATTTAAAGGCTAAAAGCATCGCAACTTTTAAGGTCTCTTGGGAAGCCTGGAAATATAAAGGCTCCCAGAAAACCCAAAAGGTTTTAAGGGTGAGAGTTAAGAAGTTTTTATCGGGATCATTGTTGAATCACCGAAAAATTTGTTGTTAAGTGAAGCTAAAACTGGCCAAATGTGTAGCATTGTTTTTGTAAGCATTGTGACCCTTATACCACCCCATTGGTAATCTTCTATCAATTTTATTAGGCGATTAATAAAGGAAACGTTGAAAAGAGTGCTTCTATTGTCTTAGACCTAAGGTCGTTTCTAACTATTGAAAAACTCTGCCAGAAGCCAGACATTAATTTTTCCTTCGCTAGATAACGAAAGAGGGATACATCTGATTAACGTTGGCTGGGCCAAGATAACCATGATATCCGTGCGCCCTGATATAAAAGAGTCCAGCATCACATCTGGTTTTCGCTCATATGAATTTAGGATTTGGAGTGTCATCTTGCTGCCCAAAATAACATGCTTAACATCAAGTCCTTTATCCATCTCTTCAAGCATTTTCTGGCGTAAATGAAAATAACGCCAACCTCGGTTTAATGCTCGTTAGAATGACCTTTTAATAATGTAGGTTTAATATCCCTGCTCTTGTATCCTGATTAGATCCATCAGTCATATAAACTTCGTTAGTATTTATATTCAATTCAGCTTCGTTCAATAAAGATTTAATAAAATCGAAATTTAGTATAAAGACCCCGCTCCCCATCATCATTTCTCATTTAACACGCCAGACATTCCGTGGTATGTAGGTTTGGTCTGCCCTTGAGCACTTTTATCACCTTGCTTAATTCAGGTTACCTTAGTTTCAAAGGTTTCCCTAGTCTTATTTTTTTGGGTCCTCTTAGAAGATCCTCGTCATTTTGTCAACTGATTTATCGTGTAAGAGTTACCTGTGAGCAGTTTTCGCTCACTTGAGGCATCTAAAGTCATCTACCCCGAAATGTTCAGGCCCCAACACAGTGCATACTTGGCTATAGTTTGAGTAGTCATTTATCATTTTTTTTGTATTGAAATTTGGTGTTTCTTCTGTTTAAGTAAAAGATGGGCCACAAGAAATCACCCTATTGGAAGATGCTCTTTTTTTTGAAAATGACGGTCAATGTCAAATCTGTTTTAACATTTGTGGACTAAACAGGTGTAGAATGAAAGTGAACAAACCATGGAGCGATACAATCCCCAAACATGCAGAATAATTTTTTTTTGGAACAATTCGTCTGTAGTGTTGGCGCAGCGCGAGCTCCGTCGTCGATTCCCCGGTCGTCCGGCACCGACTGCGCAAACACTCGCCGTTTGGCCACCAATATAGAAGAGTATGCGATCACACGAGACGTTGCCAAGAGTGACCGGACCCGGAGCGCCCGTTCTGCCGCAAATATTGCCGCTGTTGGCGAGGATGTCGAGCTGCCTCCAGAAACATCGAACAGACGCCGTGCCTTGCAATTAGCTATCAGCCGGTTGTCTCTAAGGCGAATTTTGGTCGAAGACCTGCGCATGTTCCCGTACAAAGTCCAGTCTGTGCATCAGCTGCTGCCTGTCGATCGCCAAACGCGTGTAGCCTACGTCCAAGCCATCCTCAATCACGAAGCCGAAGTGGACGATTTTTCAACCAAAATCATAATGAGCGATGATGCACAATTCAACCTCAGTGCTTCTGGGGCACCGAAAATCAACGAATGATGCACAAGGAGCCACTATACTGCATGGTGCGCTGTTCCCGCTGGAGGAGTCATCGGGTTATTTTATTTTCAAGGACGGCAATGATCAAACGACAACAGTGAACGGTGCGCGCTATAGGGCAATGTTAGCCAAAGTTTTTCTGCCGCATTTGAACGACTTAAAACTAGAGGACATGTGGCTCCAATAAAACAGGGCAACGGCACACACTGCGCGAGCCACAACCGATATTCTGAAGATCGCGTTCCTGGGTCGCCTTAGCTCTCGTTTTGGCAATTTACATTGGCCCGCAAGATCACCCGATTAACCTGTTCCAGACTTTTTGGTGAGGGTTTTCAAAGTCCCGTGCTTACGTGAACAAGCCTTAGACCCTGGAAGCCCTTAAGGAGAAAATTCGACACGAGTGCGGGAATCTGTCGCTCGAAGTTCTCGCCGAAGTAATGAAAAATGCCATAAAACAAGGCCGTATAGCAATCAATTGTGATGGCACCCATTTGGCCGATATTATCTTCTCGAATGACCAATAAAGTTCTAAAGGTTCAAATAAACATAATCAAATATAAGAATCGAAGTTTTTTATTAAAGAAAAAATTGAGAGCCAAACAACACCCGATGGCGTCTTTTGGCCCATCTTGTATAACGGTCATGGATGAGTGCTGTTTAAAAAACATTTTATGTTAAAATTTACATATAAAGTTTGACAACTCTGCATAAAAGAGATAGGGGTAGTCAGCTGATGATCAGCTGTTTAAGTAGGGCCTACGTAATTTCACCTGGGTCTCTTTAAGTTTAGGCTTTCAAATAAAAAATATAAAATGATTTAAGGAAAAATAATATCCAAATTGTGATCACATTTTTTTAAAGTGTATATTCCAACGTGTGTAAATATTTATATATTATTTCAGGTGCATACGAATTTGGTTACTGGGCATTCAAAAACCTTTAATCACCCTAAAATATCATATGAGTCCAGTGCATACTGCCAGTTGGAGTAAAACACATTCATCTATTATTATCGCATTGCATCGAAACTCATTGGATATTTGGGACTTAAAGCGGAGTATCTTAAAACCAGCTTCAAGTACTGAAGTTAAAGCGGAGTCCTACTTCACGACCTTTAAGTATGTTTTGCATATAGATTTACAATTTTATAGTTTAAATGTCTTTTTTCTTTTTTGCAGACTTTCACTTTGTGGCCGCTCTTTGGCAGTGGGAAATAATAATGGAATTGTGGAAATGTTGGCCTTTGAAGATATGCCATTTTCGCCACATTTCCAATATGATCATTTGCAAAAAACCATATACAAAATTTTGGCTAATCAAAAGGATTTACTAAGGGATGTTAAATGTTTAGGCAATTTTGGTTATTAAAAATGAGATTCTTAGTATTTAGAAATTATTTTTATTCGCTTTGCTTTTCGCAATAAAAGCTTTTAAGCTTTAAATGCTTTAAAATCTGCACATATTTAGTTGTTTTTGTTTACTATTTAAATACACAAACACTTGATGATAACGAAAATAAAAAAAGTATTAAAAGCAACAGAAAAAAACCGGTGACTTTGTTTATATTAAGAAAATATTTCACCCACCCTTGGCCAATTCGCCGGCTGGAAAAACACACTTGGTCCTTCCATCGGTCGGCTCTTCAAAGTCATCAAAACCATGTAAACAAAAAATATTTACTAAAATATCAAATTTCACTCATTCACTCGATTGAAAACATCTTTTTTTCCAAGTCACATTTTTGTGTTCGTGTTTATGTATATGTGTGTGTGTGTGTGTGGGTTTCTGAGAAGTAGACCTATTAAACATGCGCTTAAATAAAATAAAACCACCAGGAAAAACGAAAGAAAATATAAAAAAATTTTACTCAATTATTGTATTTTTATAGGAAAAATACAAATGGAAAAACAAAACTCGCTCTTATTTTCGTTGAAAACTTTGAGCATGAAAATTATATAAAATATTTGGGAAATTATGAAAAGCGTGTGCTGACGTTGTCGTTGGTTGATAAACGTTTTTGAAAATGCATTAGAGAGGAGTGCGTGACAAACGTTTCTCTATTTGTTTTCTATGTTTCATAAACTTTTTGCTTGTTTTAAACATTCTATAAAATTAGCTTTACATGGGAAAACATGAATAAGATTTTGGTCTTCAAGGAATTGTTTGCTTTAAAAGGTTACACTTAAACAGACAAAAAGTGATCTAAAACTCCTATCATGTGCAATATTAAAAAAATGTTCCATGGAATATAATGGTAACCCAGCTTCTAAAAATTGACAACTATGCAATAACAGGTTCCTACAAATGTCTGTACCAAGTGCAACGGCGCTATACTTAGTTCTTGCTTCTATGTATTATCTTAGTATATAGAATAGGGTGAATGACTTACTGGTGCGTCATCGAACAGCGCAAGCGAGTGAAGATGTAATTACAAAAATTGCGTTCGATAGGTCTCAAAACGGTGCGGATAAAGGGTGATGCCGTTTGAATAATCGATTGTACGGATTTGTCAGTCACGATGTCGCAGTGGTCGAGTGAGTGCGTTCGCTGTGGAGACATTTTCCAAGAGTAATGATTCTTACGTAATAGCTCTTCAACAATTTTCGGCGAATACATAATGGACTGAGTGTAAATTAAATTCGTTCGTTGGTGCAGAGACTCCGCGTAACTGCTTCGGTTATGAATGTCCCACAGCCAGGGCCCAGTCGAACTTCAAGAACTCCCAAAAACATTAAGCTGACTGAAAGCAGTTTGCGTGAAAATCCGCGACTTTCAATGCGGAAAAGAGCAGTCTCACTGGGATTTTTAAAAACAGTTATTCTTGAAATTTTAAAAAAGTTACATCCTTCAAATTCAAATCGTTTAAGAACTGAAAGAAAGTGACTTTGACTTACACAAAATTTTTGTGAACTGATGCTGGAGCGTTTTCGCACTGTTAATCCCACTTTTTGGAGCCTCTTATGTTCACTTAAACAACCACGTCACGAGCAAAGCTGTAGTTACTTGTCTCCAAGAACTCGAAACCTTTGATTGAATCATCAAAAACCCTTGCATTGCCAGGGTAACTGTTTGGTGTACCTTATCTACACATGAGATAATTGGACAATTTTTTTCGAAATTTTTCAAGGCCAGGCAACGAATGTCAACAATGAGAATTGTCGACGCATATCTATGGAATTGTTTTTGCAAGATCTGCTAGTTCATCCATTCTACTCTTCACACACGTGGTTTCTAAAGGATGCGGCAACCAGAGCTTCAAAGAATTTGCTTCGGGAAAATATTTCCCAAAAATTCAACTCGACGGAAGACATCTGGATGACATGCTCCTAAAAAAATAAAATGCTCATTTTAATTCTATCGCTCATAATAAAGTTTTGTGGTAATTTTTACGTTTTTTATTTAAGTTTGAAAATATAAATCTACTACCTGAATACCTGTAGAAACAAAACTCAAAATGCATTCGAAAAGTTCAGAAAAATTATGTGAATTTTGTTTGGTACCTTTTTTTTAAAAAAAAAATCGGACCTTTTTATGTTCGTAGCACTTTTTTGCATTTAGTACTTTGTTATATTTAAAACCTCGCTCACGAAGTTGGGGGTTAATTACAAGATTTTGTAAAGAACAGCTAGAGGCTATTATATCCTAAAATTCTTATTCTGGAAATTTATTTTTATGTCAAAAATTCGACCGATCATCACCACTTTTAACAGGCTTTTTCCCCATAACAAAAATTTTCTGTGGGAAATTACAAGAATATTTCTTAAAAACGTATCCTGTACTTTGACCATGGGAACACCCACCTGAATGGCAGATGGGGACTATAAACGTCTCCACAAACGCATAACACCCCTACAACGTATGCATCTGGGGTGGACATAAAAAGTGTTTAAAAACCTTCCTAATTTATAGTCACCGTATCATCACTGATACATGTGGCTGATTAAATATAAGTTTATATAAATATGTTTGCATTGTTGTATATAAGTAGACTTGTTTAAGTATTTCTGTCTGTCTGTCTGTATATTGGAAATTTATGTATGTTGTTCGTTATCATTGCGATTGATAAAATTTAACAAACATCATTATTAATATAATATTTCACAGTATTTTCTCTCACACCGCTAAATTAAAACAAAAAATAACGAAATTTTCTACACTTGCAGATTCATTTACTTCCTTTTTGCCCCTTAAATGTGTGGGGGTGTGTGTGAGGGTATACATGAACGTTTGGAAGTGTGAGTTTGATTCTTATTAAAGTCTCCATAGAATTTTTTATAAATTGTTGTTTTTCCTTCTCATTTTATTGCTAATTCAATACAAGCCGGTATTATACAGAATTTTTAAAATTAACACATACACAATTACTTAAGTAATAAGTGTATGTATTTGAGTATGTGTGGGTGTAGTGGGATGTTTATGTAAACAAAATAAAACTATGATTCATTAATTTTAAAATGGTTTTGAATTAAAGTTATAGGACATAACCCAAAATTATAATAAAAACAAAAAAATCAACCACTTTTCAGTATTTTTACCAAAACCCCCCATCTGACCTAAATTTAATTTTATAACAAACCAACTGAGAATTCTACCAAATAACAGTAATAAAAATATAAAATTATTTTGTAAATTATTTTCTTTTTTTTACATTTTCAAGGGCTATAATTTTAATTGCGAAGGGTTTTTTTCTCTTCCTTTGGCTTTAGCCGGAAACAACTTTGTGTTTTCAAATGTTTTTTTTTCGTTTGCTTGTAAATTCTACGCACATTTAAATTTCTCTTTAACATGAAATATTTAAATTTTTATTATTGCTATTTTCCATACGTTGTCATTTCTTTGTTGCTCTCAGTTTTCATTTATACACTTTTTTAAGAATATTTGGATAAAGAAATAATGGCCATGGAAAGTTTGTTATATTTTAAAAAAAAGCAATTTTGAATTATTAACTTGAAAATCTTAATAATAGTTAATGTTATTGGTGAAACTAAGCTGCTTTAATAAATACTAAAAATATTTTATTACTTATCAATCTTATTTAAATGATAATATTTGATTTTCAATGCTGACAGATTTTTAAAAGGAAGAACATAGCATGGAAAGTGTTGCTTTTAGAGGGGGTTGGAACAAGATGGATAAAAAAATATTTGCAATGAAAAGGACAAAGATTACCCTTTACTTAGGATGCAGTCGTAAAAATACATGTTCATGCTTTTAATTTCTGCAATATCCCTATGACTTATGCATTATAGTACAGCTCAACGCCTAAAGCAAGGACTGTGAGTACCCCTCGCTATGAATAGATTCGCCAAGACTCGATTTCGTGATATTTTCACCCTGGGGGGTAAAATTGGTTTAAATTGCTAAAAATCGGGAATTCGCAATTTCCATAACTTAAACAATTTTTAAAAAAGTAATGTATTTCACTAAAAAATTAACACACCAATACTTTGCACTTTTTCCAAATTCTGGACCCTTAAGGGTAAAACATAGTAAACATATTATTTTAGTACAGCTTAGAATCAATTTGTAACTTATAAGCCAATTAAGATAGATCAAAAACTTAAATTGCGTTCAAAAGGTCCCAAAAAATATGAATACGTTTTTGGTCCTATTTTGAAAATTGTATCCCAGGTGTACAAAAGGGAAAAAGTAATGTATTGTTGGTTTAAAGGTACCACTTGCAACTTCGAAACCAATTAAATTAGAATCAAAGTTCAGATTGGATTTGACAAGTCTGTAAAAATTTTGAATAAATTTGGGAACTATTTTGAAATTTCAGACTTTAAGAGATAAAGGAAATTGTAAGAATTATATATTGGTACCTTTAAGGTTATTTTTGTAACTTTAACACCAATAGAAATAGAAACCTAATTTAAATTTCATTTTGACAGATCTATAAACATATAAATAAATATTGATATCTTAATATGCTTTCGTACTGTTTTAAAATTTTGGAGACAAAGGGGTTAAATTAATGTGCTTTAAGGTACTTTTTGCAATTTCTGAACCAATAAAGATCTCAAAGTTGAAATTGTGCTCTACAGATTTAAAAAACTTATTTATAAGTTTTATGTACTTTTTAACGTTTTTTGAGATTATGAGTCAAAAAATATAAAATTTAGTACTAATGACCCATATGGGGGTCGGAAGTCAATTTAGTGAACAATTAGTACTTTTCCACACACTTTGTAATTTTTTTCTTGCCTCTTTTATGACTATGAGTCTAAAAAAATAGGAACTATTGTCCATAAGTCCTTTTTAGACATATTTTGCCTTTTTTAAGATTTTGAGTCTAAAAATTTTAAATTAAGGATAAAGTATTGGCCCATACAGAGTTCGAAATTCAACTTACGTTTTTTGTATTTTTTTGCCTTTTGATGAGCATAAAAATATTAAATGAAGAACTGTTGACCCATATAAAGGTCAACTAAGTACCCAAATTGTTATTATATAACATTTTTGTTATTTTAGGATTTTTTTCCAGTTTATGAGCCTAGAAACATGAATTTGAAAAAATATTCAACCAGCTTTAGGTCAAAAGTCAACTAAGTAAAAAAAAGTACTAATTCATATGTTTTGTACTCTTTTCATACTTTCTTGAAATATTTAATTAGAATTGAAAGCGATGCATCGCGATGTATGTATTTGTCAACATTGTGTTTCTATATTGTTATGAAAACAAGAAAATTTAAAATTCTGTATAAAGATTGTATGCAAATCTTGTAGATTTTACTTTTTAATGCTTAAAGTACTCCTTCGTATTAAATTTTTTGTTTTAAAAAATATTTTAAGCAGCGGTTGCGAAATGTCGAGTTAATTGCTTATAACGACATACATACATAAATAAAAAATTCTTTTAATTAAGAAATCGTTAATTATATTCAAACAACAAAATGATTTTCAAACGAGCAAATAAAATTAACATTTAAAAGGCCTTTGAATAAATATCTTTGTTAACAATTTGTCTCATTTTTTTATTTATTAAACGATTTTTTTCAAAACATGGATTTTTTTTAAATTTTGCTTAAATTATTTTTTTTTAAAAGAAATTAAAAACAAAATTAAAAAAATTGTTTAAGATGCAAAATCAAAATTAAAAAATGTATTACACCATTTGCAAGTTTTATGGGGTGTCGTTTACCCTTATAAAAAAATTGGGAGAAAAATTACACAACAAATAGAACAGGTTTCGCTAATTTTGTGGTACATGCTTTTGCCGCTGTTGCCTGTTGTAAAATCACAACCTTTAAATTTGTTCCTTTTCCATAAATATTAAAGTCCTTTCTTTATTAAAACACACACACATGCAATTACATACTTAGTTACAAATACACTTGTACACATACTTACATACATACAAACGTGTAAAGATTTGTACGTTTGTAAAAAATCCTTATGAGAGCAAATAAAATGTAAACAGAAATTGTTAATGTAAATAAAATGGCAAAAAAATCCAAAAAGAGGTAAGCTTGGCCTTATTGAATATATTTTACCCTACAAATAAGCATTAACTAGAAAACTGCGAAGTTATGCTAGAAACACAACGAGGACGCATGACAAATTTTCATCATTAGAAATAAAACACATTTCCAATAAAACACGTTTCCATGTCACAAAAACATAAACATCCGAAATTCATCGCAAATAACGAAATTTTTGATGAGTCGGCGATAGAAATCTGTTCCTAGACAAGGGGTAGAAAAGAAGGTTTTCCATTACCCTTTTTGCCAATAAACGAAAATTTTATGCTAACAAATATGGTAAAAAACTAAAAATCATTTTAACTTATTTAAAGATATTTGAAATATACATTTTAAATGTTATTTATTTGAAGTTTTCTATATCTTCTAATTATTTCGGGCTTTTTCGATTAAACTTAAACATCACAAAAAATAAAAATAATTTATAATTAAAAAAAATTGAAGATTTGATTAAAAAAAATTCGCATATTCAATGAACACCATTAATTAAAAATTTTAAAATTTTATATGAAAAAATCAATTTAATCAAAATACAAAAAAATCTAAACTTCAATACAATTAAATTAAAGTATTATTTGCTTATTATTTATTAAAAAGAATATTTTTTTTGTTTTTTTATTTGTTTACATTTATTTGCTTATGTTTTTTTAATTTACTTACTTACATATTATGTTTAATTTACATTTTAAGTATACATTACAAGTCTCAACAACGACTTGAACCATGAGCCATTGGATTGCAAGACGTACGCACTATCCACTCAGCCAACAAGGCATTCTATTTTTTAAAGTGTTAAACTGAGGTTTATTATCTTACCTCCACATTCAAAAATTAAATTCCAGCAACTGAACTTGAGGTGAGCTTTGCATAAGCAAAGGTAAAAAAGCTTTAAACACAATTACAGCTTTTGTTTAAGAGCTTGCAAACAAACATCATTGTTGGCATTTACTTCTCAAAAACGATTAAAATTTTAATTGAGACAATTAAATTTTTTATGAAAATGTAGCCTTTTTTGATTAATAAGTTAATTGTAAAAAATTTGGAAATAGTCTTTTCTGTGACTATTAAATTTGTGAAGCTAAAAATATTTTTTTTTTATATTAAGGAATTCCTGTAAGTTGAATTGTAACTTGTTTTATTAAGCAAACTTTAAGTGGAATTTGCAAACTGGAATTATATTGAATAAAAGCAACTGACATTCATCTGACAGTAGTATCGAACAGAAAAAGTGCTGACGAGGTATCGTAGCTGATTTCGAAAAATCATTACAGCCGGTTAGTATCAGAATCATCTAATTTTAAATAAAAATTATCATTCTATTACAATTTTAAAAATAAGTTTAAGGGTGAATAAATATAAATTATTAATATTTGAATAGTTCTTGCACAGAAAAAACTGAGTTGTAGAATCAGTAACAAATTTCAGAGAATCAGTAAATATTTTGTCTGGCTGAGGACCTACAACGAAAGTTGTAAATTTAGACAAACAATTTTGCAAGAATTTTAGTTTCTGTTAAAAAATTTTGTTGAGCTGGTTAAATATTTGAATTGTCTAGGCGAAAATTTTGTTTGATTTAAAAATCAAATAAAAATATTTTTAGAGACTATCAAATAAATTGACTAGAAAAATAAATTATTTTGAACAAGAATTTGTTTGAAAAATTTTTTTTGTAGTTTTTTGTGTGTGCCAAAAAAGTTAAATTAAAATACTACAATAGCTGTAATGATGTCCCATGCTAGCCCTTAGCTTCTAAAGCTTTTAAAAAATTTGCTGCAACAGAAAGTTACAAACAGACCAACAAATTTTATTGCTTTATATACAACCCATCGTAGTAAAAAAAATTTTAAAATAAATAAATCATAAAGAAAGTAAATATGGCCTATAATACACTTTTTTCCCGTACAAGAGAAATTCTGTGTCTGTGTGTACCGGTGAGAAACAATTTGCGGGTGTTTCCTAGTGTGGGTAAGAGGTTTTGTGCGGCATTTTCACATAAGGTGGTTGAAATTGTTGTTACCGTGAGTGTGTAAATTGTTCAGACAATCAGGATAAAAAACCTCTATTATATTTTTTTCAAAAGTGTGTGTGGGTGTGTAATGCCAAAAAAAAAAACAAATACAAAAATAAGAAAGTAAGGAACAAAAAAAAGAAACGAGTGTGTGCAGTTGGAAAATGTTAATGTTTATACTCTCTCTGCATCCTTTAGCCATACGTTTATTGCTTTAAAACTACTCAAGGCGGAAAATTCAAATTAGTCTACAGAAAACGCGTACTTGAACAAGAACTAGCCGGTCGTGGCTAAACTTTCGGCGTGTAATATTTTGTCGGTATGATAAATAAGTGATACACCCTGTCAAAGTTCTGTAAGTTAAGGTTCTAGCCAAAAGGATAAACAAAAAAATTAGATAAAGTTTTATGCTTAAAAAATAAACAAAAATTATATATATATGAGTGTATGTACCCATATATATACTTATGTATTAAGAAAAAAAAAACAAGGGAATTAAATTAATATAAGAAATTAGCATTTTCTTGCAGTAAAAAATTATTCGGTGAAAGTTAAATAAAAATATTGATATAAAATATAAAAAAAATAAGTTTAGTAAAAATAACAACATATGGACCATTTAAAATTAAGGATATTAAATTTAAATTTAAGGATATTAAATGTATGTGTATACAAAATGTATGTATAAATTTGTGTCTATGTGTAAAATTTTCTATAAGGATTTTCCTAAGAGATAGAGAGTAAACTAAAAGAGTAAGAAATTGTGTGTAAAAGTGGGAGTGTAAGCTTAATATATTAAATTACTACCATTACAAACATACTTACATAGAAATCATAACAAGGAAAAAAAATACTTTAGATGTGAATGACATTTATGTTGCTTAAACTAATACATAAACACTCATTAATAAAGTTTAAATTTAAAAAGGAAAAACTTAAAACTTTAAAATCGCCAAATTTATTAATAATGACTAAGATTTTTTACAAAAAATCATTTGCTATAATAATAATTTATCAAATAATTATTAAAAAGGAGAGGAGGAAAAGAGGGTGATTTTTTTTCTTTACAATAAAAATATTGCTGCAAAAATTATAACTGCATAGAGCTAGAGGCTTTTAATTTTAACCACTTAAATGTAATTAATATCAAATAACGTTAACATATAAAATAAAAATTGTTTATAAATAAATTAAAAACAAAAAACTTTTTTTAAAGTAAATAGCGTTAAGGAAGTCATGACGACGTTGTTGACAATGTTGCCAAGTGGCTTATTGCACCAACTTCTGCTTCAACAATTAAGAAACTCTTTTGATATACATTTACAGTTAAACTATAAAAGGACTAATATGCCTAAAGACATTGTGAGTCCCTTATTCTTTTTAAGTAAAAACTATACTGTTTATGAAATAAATAAATTAATTTTTATATTTAATAAATATAATAAATACATTATAGTCTTATATAAAAACATAAGTACTTTTTTGCTATCACCTATAATGGCTCCCTTTTTACTATTTCCCTCCTTTCCACGAGAGACAAAAATTTTCACAAACTTAAAATGCAACACAAACAATTAAAATTAATAAAATTGGCAAATAAAATAAAATAAATAAAAAGCAAAAAAAATATTTAAAAAAATCCTTTGCTTGCTATATATAAATATTATTTCCTGTAAATAAACCATATATTCATATTAAATAATGTGTATTTAAATTTATTTTAATTATTTTTAAAATATATACATATGCATATACAGATATAAAATATCACTATTCATATATATTTTATAATAGTTATTTATATATATTTAAATTAATTTTCAATCAAATCTAAAAACATTAACTTCATTACCGCTTATGTTAAGCAACTAGTTGTAAAGAAACAATGGGAGTTCCCCCGGGAATTTTTTTTTTAATATTATTTTCTTTCTCCGGAGTTTGTTTTTAGTTATACAAAGAACCAAAAATATTAAAATTTCGGTTTTTTACATATAAATTTTTGATTTATTTATTAAAAATTATTTATTAATTTTTATAATATTAGAAATAATATAATTTTTATATTATTTATTTATAATTTTTTATATTATTTATTTACAATTTTTATTTTATAAAAAAATAAAAAAAAAATTAATGTAAAGGATTTAAGTACATTTGTAATTTGCATGGAAGTTTAAAAAAACCGACGATACTTTGGCGCACAAAATATGATTTCATATTACGAGTGGAAAATTGATAAAATAATCAAACGGATAATCGGACCTTGAATTTGATTGCATAAGCCTTGAAGATTTTAGTATGGCCTTAACATGAAAAATGCAAAAACAAAAGGGGGATAGTGATAGATATTTTTAATTTTACATAGACCTTAGCTATAACCGGGGCAACCAAAAATATGCAAAACCATATATTTTCTGTGCGTTGCATTAACCTATAGTGTTGTTATATATTCGTTTAAGAACTTTTGCGAAATTTTGGCATCGATTTGTTAGGGCATATTTTTGCTTATTTTGCATATAACAGCATATTTAACATATAACGGCATATTTTGCCATATTTTTTCTTCAAGATCATATTTTTTTGTAAGAACCGTTGTCAGCAGAGCTTTAATATTTTTTATATTTAATTTGAAAAAATCAAACAAGAAATCTTTTGAGTACTAATTGTCAGTTTTTTTTAGCTTGTGTCTTTTATGTAAAAATTTTTTTTTGAAGCGAACCCCATTATTATTATCAGCCCGTCTTAGAACTAAACTTTGACTTTAATTTTTAAGGGCATATTTTTTGCATATTTTGCATATAAAAGCTTATAAGCGTTTTTGAATTTACTTATATTTAATTTAAGTGTAAAAGCCCTAACAGAAGCTCTTTCGGGTGTTAATTGTCACATTTATGGGTTCTTTAGCTTAAATTCCTACCACCTTTTATTTAACAGCATATATATTTTTAATTTGTTAAAGCATATTTATGACTTTATATCGCATATTTTATGCGCATAAAACCCTTTTTAAGGCAAAAATTTATTTTGATTCCAAGTTTACCTTAAAAATGTAAAATAAAAAAATACAAAAAATTTCCTTTAAAGTTTGGCACAATTACTTCCATTGAAAATTTAATTTTTATTGGTAATTTAAAAAGGAAGTCTTACAATTTGAATTGCAAGGATTCGTGTGTTTCCCATAAATGTTTCTAATTAAAATGCCAAAGCAAAGAAAAAATTATAAAAACCTTCATTAAATTTTGTACAGACACAAGCAATAACAAGGTTTTATAATCTGTCTAAGTTTTGTTTAATCCGAGCAAGGATACGTTTACGTCAAAAAATACTTTTTTAAAAAAGTTAAAAAAGGGGGAAAATATATATAGTTATCTTTCTTACTTAATTTTGCCTACATACTTTAATTAATGAAATATGGTGTTAAATTTTCTTCTCAAATAATTTTTTTTGGTTTATTTTAGCATGGGCAGCTATGTATATTTGCGCCATTTTTACTTTTTTTTACTTTTTTTGACATTTAGATTAAAGCGTAAGGAATCTTATTTACAACTTTGGTGTCTGGGACAACCCTACTTAAAATTTCTGGGAAAAACTTTTGTAGAATATTTTAATTCTTGAGTGTCCTTTGTGAAAAAACTTTCTTTATTTTATCAAAAAAAAAAAAAAGAGTTCCATAAAAGTCATTCCTATAAGACTCCATAATAAAACTCTAACTATTAAATTCTTTTAGACATTAACTTACAACATTTTTTCCACCAAAAAATATAGCTTTGACCTACTGTAAAAAGGCAACTAAGTACAGTAGTACAGGTTAGGCGAATTAATTACAATGTGGTGGTGATTTTACAACAACTAATTTGCGGCAAATAAAATTTTTCGTTTTTGACTTGATTTTCATTGAATGGTGCGTCAAAAAAGATGTGTAAACTTTAACAAATTTCACAACCCAGCCTAGATTTATGCAAGAAAAAAGTAGATCAGCTGTGAGGTTAACTCCACCTGGTCAATGGATTCGCCTTGTTAGTAGGTGTGAATCGTGTGGTCTTTGTCAAAATATAGACCGATCTTCACCATAAACAATAGGCTTCATGCCAGTAACGAAAAACTTACTTGTGCCAAATTTCATTAAAATGTCTTTAACATTACAACCTGTAACGTGTAACTCCCAGCCGGATGGACGAATGGACGTGCTTAAATCGACAAACGCATAATACCTCTACCACGTATGTGGTGTTGATATAATTAAGCATTGAAAATACAATTAATAAAATTTTGCAAAATTATTGTATTTTTTGTTTGCTTAAAGGCCCTTTATGGCGCTTTCAATGTAACTTGTGTTGGATGAAAAACCATTATATGTTTATATGGCACCTTCTTGGTTCAAACTTTTACGCATTTCAGGTACCAAGAGTTGGTAGCACTGGGATAAGGTATAAAACATTAAAAAATTTTGACCCGCAAAGTTCTACCTCTAGAGTTTTCTAAAAGCAGTTGACAACGTTTATCACAAATTCAAAAATTCCCTTTTTCAAATGATTACATTTGTTGCCAACTAGTTATTTTGTTGACATATTTTAAAAGTAAATCACCAATTGCATGTTTGCTAGAAATAAAAACTTAAACTAAAATTTCTAGGAAATAGAAAAATTGTTCAATAATAAGTTTTATAAAAGAAGAAATATTAAAAAACTTTCTGCCAGTAGAAAACTAGTTTGTCATTTCGTTTGTAATTTGCATGTCTGCGACCCTCTTAAGCATAAAAGAAAGTCTTTTACCTTCACACAGAATCATATACTTTACTAAAAATGTTTTCAAAATAAGGTACGTTGCGAAGGGTATACGAGATTCGGCGCAACCGGATATATTAGTCTTACTTTTGTTCCTTAAACCTAATTTTACGTGTTGACGAGACAAATTCATGCCCAGATAAATGTCAAAATTCAAATAAAAAAAATCCAGTATTTTTATACTGGGTTTTTTATATACTGAGTTTGACATTTGTCTAGGCATGAGTTTGTCTCGTCAAGGCGTACAACAAATAATTAATCAAAAGACAAAAAATAATTTTTTTAAAAACTTAACCCTGTTGGATCAATGTTAGTAATGCCCTTTAGGCTAGATTTTTTCGGGAAAACCAGCACCTTTCTCTAAAATATCAGCTTAAAAACTTTACAATCTACTGGTTGTTCAAAGTCTATTAATTTTTGTAATAATTTTTATTATCTTTATTTGATAAGCATTGATGTTGTTGTTATATTCTATTGATTTATATTTTATGTTTGTATTGTCACATTATTACAAATGGTTCAAATTGAAAAAACTGTACCCAAAATCGTCGCACAGTGTTTATAATTTCTCGTTTTTAAAAAAAATATATAAGCTGAAGGATAACAATTGACAGTATGAATTCATGTGTGTCTGTATAGGTGGTTATCAACTTATTGATCCCCTTTTTAGACTCCCGCCTATTATAATTTTCTATTTTTTTACCAACTGTTTGCTCATTATGTCGTTTGTTTATTATTTATATTAAATATTAACAATATATCTGTGAATTCCCAATATGGCTGATGGCAAAAGTTCAAAAATACAAGTTACACAGCTAGTGATTATTAAAAAAATAAAAAAAAGTTGAAAGAATTAAAAAAAATACAATAAAAATATTTGCGATAATGTAACTTTATTCCTCATTTTTTTTTTATTTTTATATTTTACTTTGGCCTCGATAAAATTTCACATAATGTGTTGCACACGTTTTCAAAACGAAAAGCAAAAAATAAATAAACGAAAAACGATATATTGAGAGGGTGGTTTTTGGAGTAGAGTTTGTTAAACTGGTTGCTTGGTGGATTGTTTGGCTCGTCGATGATAGAAAAATTCTACGAGCTTTTATGGCATAAATTCTATATTGTTTGAATTCTTGTTGTTGTTGTTTTCTTTATGAGTTATTTGCTAAAGATTAAAACAATTTTTAATAATGTTCAGTTATGAAAATATAAAATGTTTTTTCACCACCCCACCCCTTTTACCAGCTTTAATATGTCTAGATGAGTGTGTGTGTGTGTTTAAAAAAGGAACAAAGTTTTTGGGGCTAAAAGTATATATTTTTATATAAAAATCAATAATTTTTATATGGTACAATTAAAGAAATTTTTTTAGTGTTGATTTAATTTGTTTTTTTTTTTTATTTTAAAAGAATTTTTTAATAGGTAGAATTTTTTGTCTACATTTAAAAAAAAAGTTGTGTGTAAAAACTATCATATGATTTTCTATGCTATCCCGTTAAGCTGGTTTTACATGGTAATACAAAGTATTTCAACTTTGTAAAATCAAAATCTTATGAAATTCTTTCCGTGTTTATGAAAAGAGAATAAAAGTGTATTTTTCATGTTTACACGGATGTGGTTAGATCAGAAGCTGTTGTTGTCTATCTTTTTTTGTTACGGCAGATGGTTTAAGTTCTGCAATCTCAAGGCACATGCATACAGGTAGGAGTGGTTCTACAAAAACCACTAAAATGGATGTACGAATGTTAGAAAAACAAAAACTCACAAATTCTTTCTTCTTCTCTTTTGAGATTTTCTTAGATTCTACGGTTGTTGTTAGTAAAAAAAACATAAAAATAAACAAATTTTGACACTTAAGCATCCGAAATACCGTTACTCAGCTGATTAGCCGCTCACAGCTGTAATAAATGCGCCTTGTGCAATCTTAACAACATAAAAAACTTTTGCGTTGATGTTGATTCTTTGTGTTTTGTCTGGTGAAATGTAGCCACCTGCTGCCAATGTTTCACAACTCGGATGGGATGAGAATACATACGCAAGTTTCTAAAATAGTTTAGAATATAAACATTTACGGAACACTTGTCATATTTTGTATCCGTAGTTACCCATATTCTTCTACATGCTTCTACATGCTGTGATTTTGTATTTTTCTAAACAATTTTTTGGCATGATGTAATACATGTATTACCATGTAGATGCGCCTTTAGGGAAAGACATATTACAGCTTCTCAATTTAAGCCTCCTTATAACGAGTCCTAAAAAATTAATGCGTTTAACCTTAAGAAACATTCTGCCTAAAAGTTCAAAACTATAAAACTTTAATTAAAGTTGAAACCAGCGAACGCAATTTTTTATTATTTTTGAATTTCCAAACAAAAGAACAGGCATCGCAGAATCTCTTCTTTTAAAACACCTATCAACGTTTCATTAGCTTTCACAAGTACCCCTGTTTCAGCGCCATAAAGAAGCGCAGTTACTATAACCGTATTGTACAATGTTGTTTTATTAAGTTCTTCGAGGGAAAGCTCTGTTCTTGAAGAGTCTGCTTAGCCCGAAGTAGCATCTTTTTGCAAGCACGATTCTTCGCTTTATTTCGATTCTTCTATCATTTTTTCTATAGATGGCCACTACTTCCCCGATGTTTTAATTGCCATCCTGCGCAATGTCTTTGCATTTTAGTTTAGCCTTGTACCATTCCACCATTAAAGCCATTTTTTTCGATTCCTTCATTATTCTGGAAAAGGCACCAGCTACCTCTCACTCTATTCTCCCGACCATAGAAATGCCATCCGCAGGTGGAAGGATGTGGCCTTTGGTGTAAAGTGTACCTATTTCATTAACCTTTGCTTTTTTCCAATATTGTCTCCATCAGTATGTTGACGAAGTACTTAGCACGAAAATAGTCACGCTGCCGAAGACCTTTTGAATGGTTCAAAAAGATCGCTTCCTATTTTTACTGAAGATATAGTCTCACTCTGAGCCATCTGAAAAAGGCTTACAAAAATTATTCTTTCAAACCAAACTGAGGGGAAGATATTATACAGTGAGACAAAAAGTATTATAAAATATATTTATAAAAATAAGTAAATGTGATTTTGTATTAGGATTGTATAAGAAATCATGTTGGCTTTAAGTGATCATAATACTATTTAATACTTTTCAATGGTCAGAGTTCTCTATTGCAAGCTGCTGGAAAAAATGTTTCTTCTGGCAAAAAGAGTAAAAATATATCTTGAAGCATGCAACTACATGGTTATTTAAATTTTATTATTTTTTTAATATCTATCAGAACTGTTGAGCATTTTAATATACACTATGATGCTGCGCGAAAATGCATATAAATAAATTTTCAGTAAAATTTTCATTATTACATTACAAATATCTTTTTATACATATTCTGATATAACTACATACATACAAATGTATGTATATAACTTTGTACATACATAGTATATACAAAGTTAAATTTGCTTGTTGTGTAAGTGCCTGCTTCATTTTGCATTTTGTCAACTTTTTCTTTTATAATTTATACAACCATAACTTTGGGTGTGTTTTTTCGCAAAATACTCACTCATACCTTTTGTGTTTTTAGTTAACAACGAATTTTAAAGTAATTTTTAAAAAAAATTCCCTTTAGGATATTTGAGTACTGCAGTAGAGAAAAATTAAGTACATTTATATAATACGAGTACAAAGCAAATGTGTTCGGTTACATAATATATTTTTAAAAGATCGATATGCTGCTATGTTTGCAAGGAAATGCAATTGGTTATACATTTACCGGCTAATATTTAAGTAATATATGGTATGAAAATATCTACTCCTTTTTTTAAAATTTGATGTAGCAAATTTTAATTTAAAAATAATTTTTACAAGCTCCCATCTACACTTTATTTTTACAAGCAGGAATTAATTTCATCCTTACCTTAACCCTTTGTGTATATATTAAATTATCTATTAGAAAAGAAATCTTTTACGGTTCTAATTGTATAGTATGGTGTAGAAGTAAGGATATTTATAACTTTCTATCTGACTTCTGGTCAACTTTTATTCGCAGGAAATTTAAATTACTGAAAGCGAGCTTCTCGGTTTGGTCGGTAGCGGCGTTATATAGTTGTGGGAGCCTGTTGTTGAAACTTGTTCGACAAAAATAAAAAAAGAAATTATATCAGTTTGTCATTTCGTTTTTAATTTCTGTTTATTCATTTTTGATAGGGAAGTCAATTTAGCCAAACCCGTCTGTGTGTCTGTTGAAATCAAGTTTTCGGAGTCAATTTAAGTACTGCGGACCATAAATAGGTGTCAAACTATCGGAAATATCGATGAAATGATCGCTATTTAAAATGAGCAATATCGGATATTTGTAGCGTATAAAAATTAAGCTGAGTCCAAAACACGTGGCAATACTTTCTTAGCTTTTTGCACGTTGTTGCATTTCAAATTCCATGCGATGTTTTAACGCAAAAATGTTAAATCCCTAAATGTATTATTAAATGCAAACAACATTTTGAAAAATATATTAAACTCTGGTAAATTTAATTCCTATATTGAAACCCTAAGAACGTGCATGATTTTTTACCAAAATCAGTTGATCTGTAGGTTTGAAGTTTGTGACGCATATAAAAGTGACAAATAGATCAACTTTTTGCGTCTTCGCGTCAACACGTCAAGCCATGTGACATGCCATATTGAAATACACGTGTTTGACTTTTTTGACAACCGTGTATAACGCGAGAACTCAAGAAACTAATATTAAAGGCTCATTATGAGGAGATTAAGCAAGTGTCTTCTATGATAAAAAAAACAGGTCATACTTTCAGAGTTTAATATTATTATTTGTAAACATTTAGGCAAGATTTGGTACAGAATTTTTTAAAATGGCTCCTTCGCAAGGATTAAAGAAAACTTGTGGCCTCCGGGACATAAGATTCTCACATAATCCTAAAGACTCGACGTGAGGTGGTTTTACAGAGCTAAAGTGAAGCACGTACATTCACTGCTCTTTCCAAAGGTAAATGGACTCCTTGCCTCGCCAGTACGTCTACCATGTCACTTTCCTCAAGATCCCTGTGTCGGCAAGCACAAAAAATTTTTAAGACTCCCTGATACCCAGTTCTGGGACTAGTTAGTAGTTGGTATGTTTTACGCCCCAAATAATTTTTCCATGATCATATGGCATCTGAGTAAATTTTTCCGGTTTCGAAAATCTTCCCGCAACACCTCTTGTGAGCAGTTTAGTTGGTTGAAAATCCATGATTAAACCCAGCGACGCACGTTGGGTTGAAATGGTTCAAAAGTGACGCTTAATTGAATTTTTAAAATTAAGTTTTTATATTAATATTTGGTATCGGATAAAACTAGAAAAAGTTCTACATCAATATGTAAATTTTTTAAGCATCTATCTTGTCGGCTGACTCCGTAGTGACGTGTCAAAATACAAAACTTTTTGCAATTTTTTTAAAAAGCGAAAAAAGTAAAATTTTGCATTAAACGAGTGCGTAATTTCCAAATTTATCGTTAACAAAGTGTTATTTTAAGAATGGAACCTTCAACTTCAGGTATTAAACTTTACAAAAAATGATGCAGTGTTTTTGAAAATATTTGTGAAAATATTTTTGACGATTTTTTTAAAAAAGGTCCAAAATTGGCCTATTTTTGATGCTTCGTGAACCATAACTTCTAAGTTAGTTAAGGTTGGATTTTGAATCTTATATTTTCTAAAAGTATAAAATCTAAGCTTGATACTGCAAAAAAATTTTCGGTTTTGTTGCTCCATTTTTTGCTATTAACATTTTTCTGTTTGAAGTCGTGTTTTTTCAAAGCCATGTTTTTAACAAAACCAACGTTCGTTCAATGCTTACTAATGTTGTTATTGTTGTCGGAGATAGGTGCGTGAACAAGTTTCAATCATCTTTATTCACGAGAGTGTTAAAATGGTTTTGTATCACTTCTACAATACATTAATTTTTTATTCATGGTCCTGAAATCATAAAATATGCCCTTTTACCGATTGGAGAACTTTTAGAAGAAGCTCAGGAAGCCAGAAATAAGGATTTTAAAAATTATAGGGAACACTTTGCTCGCAAATGAAGCCGAGAAAAGTCGAATGAAGACATTCTAAATAGGAGTTTTCTCAGATCAGATCCATTCATATCTAGTATTAATAAACAAAATGAGCGGAAAGAAAATTATCAAATTCCGAACTACAGCTTTTGCTATGGCCTATTATTTTTCAAGAAAAACATGAAAGTGAGAGTAACGATAGCGAAGATTATGATGATGAAGGTGAGGATGAACATAATATGGTTTCTTTTTATGTGTATGACAATTATTGATAAACAAAAAAAATTCTAAAAATTTATTTCGTTACTTTTTAAAAAAAGTTGTAAAATTCTCGAAATCCTTCAAAACCCAAATTCAGACTTAGAATTAAACTTATATTCATATTTATGCAAAATATATATTTATTTTTTTAGTTTTTAGAAAAAAGACAATATAAGCTATTGTTTGCTTCTCATTTTTTAAAAAATCACTTTCCATTTTAAAGTTACGGCGCTAATTCTGAAAAAAACTATAATTTTCCGAAAAATAAAAAATGTCTATAAAATCGTAAAAAAAATTTTTCGTGTTTTTTTTTCAAAATATGCCTTTTTATGCATATTTAATGATTTGAGAAAAAAATTTCAAAAAAATTTTAATTACGGCTCCCATGAATTAATCGATACTTTCGATGTCATCCAACCTGTGCGACGTTATGCATAATCTTGCATGTCACATAAAATTTAATAAAAATGTTGAGAGATTTTTTTTTCAAAGTGAACGCATAAGAGCAATCTCTGTCAGAATAAAAAAATTATATTTATAAACGCAAAGCAGCGTAATTTTACGTCAATTTGTATGGGAAAAAACCCGTCATGCCCGAGTTCTGTTTTATCATTTACACGTTAATTAATCGTTTTGTTGTACCTTCAACACAATCGTAGTAGGGGTATTATGCGTTTGTGCAGAAGTTTGTAACGCCCAAAAAGATGACGATTGACTCAGAATAACCTAGTGAGTCGATTTAAGCATGTCCGTCCGTCCATCCGGCTGAGTGTCCTTTTAATTTTGTCAACACGCTTCAGGTCGCGATTTTAAAAATATTTAGATAAAATTTGGGAAAGGAAACCTTTTTTGGCACTGGCACTAAACCTATTTTTTGATATAACCCCCATACAAATGTCCTACTAAAATAAGCCCTTGGGCTATAAATGGCTCGAATAATACTTTACCTTCGCAAATATTTTCACACATGCTAATATTTATGTCACCAACTATTATGGTAAATAAAAATACTATCGGTCTATTTGTTTATATAGCCCCCATACAACGCTGTGTAGGATATAATACAGTTTTTAAATGGAGAAAATGGTTTTTCCATTTTTGGCCATTTTACGTTGAATTGTCTTTCAACTTTTTATTCCAAAGTACATACTATACCTGTATAGAAGTTGTAGTTACAAACATTGACAAATTGCACCAATCTCGTAAACTGTCCGTTCATTGAAACCAACCTACTTAGTATTTTTCTTACTTATTGCCAAACCTATTTTGAGATATTGGTTTACTGGGAATATCAAAAGACTAATGTGAACGGTACCTACATAAGATTCAGCACAGCCTTGTTGTATATAGTTTGGGAATTTAAAGGTAAACTTTTTTGAAACATTTTATTTATTTAAACAAAATAAGACTTATTCAAATAAAAAAGCTCACATTTCATTTATTCCATTTATTGCATATTTTTTTGAATGCCAAAAATAAAAGAAAATAATTTAATGGCTTACAAAGTCGAAATTCACACTAAAATCCTTTTAGCACATACATATGTATGTACATATGTATGTGTGCATCTTAAATTTTTGTAAAATATGTATGTATGTATGTGTATACGAATAGTAAAATAACGGAGATGGAAGAAGGATGTAAAGGTAACATACATAGTTTTGTTAGTCCTTCCAGAGAAGGTAACGGTGGTGTAGCCTGGTTAGCTGGTGGGATGAAATGCTGCCAAAGCACAGTTAACAAATTTTAAATTTTTTAAATTTATTTTTTTCTTAGTTTGTATGTTTATATTGTCGGCGTTTTTGCTTTAATTTCTTCTTATGTCTCTATAGAAAGAATTCAAGAATTTTTAGAAAAGTCTTTCTAGTTGGGTTTTCATAAGCTTTTTCCTTTGTATGTATGTGTAAGGTGGTTGAGTGTGTGGAAGTTTGTTGAAGTAGCTGTAAGCAATGAATGAACAAGACGTTACAAGGGGTTGTAAGTAAATATATTTACTCACAAGCACACACATACTTAAACTAAGATGCTGAAATATTGGCAACTTTTGCACACATATCTTGCGGGAGGAAAAGTTTTGAATTACAAAAAAAAAAAAAAAAAAATGAAAAAATTCGAGAAATAAATAGTCAAGGCAGCAAGATAAAAATTTGGCAAAGTGATAATAATTATTAAAAATCTATGGGTGTGTGGGTTACCAAATAAATAATGTATTTGTTGTTATGTTTTTCTATGTGAATGTGTCCATAAGATTAAAGCTATGGTTTAAGTATAATTTTGGACATTTTCCATATCAGTCATTTGCACTTGTGTATGTATTTTAATTATTAAAGAAAAAAATATTGTATGGATGTTTGTATATTGAAAAAATTAATATAAAATTTCTTATAAGTTTTTGTTGTTATACAGTTATGATTATTTTGTTGTTGCCTTTTTAATAAGAAAAACCTTTCTTTTGGATATTAAGTAGGCATAATGCAGGGGTGTTTATCTTTTTGTAGATTTTAATTAAGAATTATATTTATTAGGGTGGTCCTTAAAAATATGAAACATGTTGTTGTATGTTTTATAATTGGATTTTTTTTTACATTCATTGGATGTAATAGTTGCGCTTAATAAAAGTTTTCTATGACACTCTGTTCATACTTTAGTAGCTTATAATAAATAAATGTAGGACCCAATACAGAACGTTACCTAAGCCCCACGCATATCAGGCTTTGGCGTTGATTGGCCTGTTAGTCGGGGGTCACATCCTATTTTATTGGAAGTAATAATTTAGATCAAAAACTACTTCCTTTCATAGTTTTCAATGAAAATTGATTCTGATTTTATTTTTACACATTTTATTATTAATCCTGCTGTCCTCAAGTTCCTTAGTTTTTAAGAAGTTACAAAGATTTTACAAGCTGTTATTGAGTTTGACAGCAATATTAATGTAGTAATGTCTCCAGTTCTTGGTTTTCAAACTAGTTTGGCTGACTAGTGAGATCTTTCAATTCCAGGCAAAATAATTCTAAAGCTTTTCTAAGTGATTTTTAGAAAGGGAAAATACAATGCGCCGACCAGCGACTCTGTGGATGGCAACTTGCCAAGTTGGAAAATACCACCCATGAGCACTGACATGAAATCATGAACACGGAAAAAACAATAACGGCGACAGCAACAGGATGAACAAAAGGAGTGAGGGCCGAGTTAGCGGTGGCAAGCTGCAACTGTTACATACATTCCCGCAAACGCGGGACAGATCCCGGCAGGCGGTCAGTCAGTAAGCCGCCCCCCCCCCCCCCCCCCTAGTGAGCCTTATCGAGGTAAGCCTTCACTAAGTCTTTTTTTTCTTCTACAAAATACAAAGGAGCAAACGCACTAACCTAGCAAATGTCTAAGCGTCCTACAAAATCCCACTAACCTCACAAAAGCGACCATTAAAAACAACGCCTATAAACAACAAATATCTAATGCCATTTTAATCAGCACATTTCGTCAGTAGGTGCCTATAGTTTTAAGTCCCTGCACCATACGTGTAAACAAGCCCCTCTGATGCAAGAATGCGTTAAGTGGTGTCCCGTTAGCAAGAATCCCAAGCTTGAAGAGCGCCTGTTAAAAGTGTCCCACATATTAAGGCAATTGCCAGAATTGAAACTCCTTAACACGATAAGACCTTGCTTTTGCTGGTAACAAATACGGGTGCTTCAAAAAAAATGTATACACACTTTGAACTTCCATAGAAAATTTATTTACCGTTCAACAAAGTTAAATTTCAGGAAAATAGAAAGCTGAAAGTCCAATGTAAATGAAACATAAATAACAAATGCTAATACTGTGCAAATTGGTGACCTGCAGCATCAATACTATTCTGAGTACGAGTCACCACTGATTCTGTACATCGTATCAAAACGTCCAATGAGATTTCTCTACACACTGCATGCATCTCATTCCAAATAATGTCTAGGTTACGTGGTTTACGTTTGTACACCTCATCTTTTACTGTGCCCCACAAGAAGAAATCCAGTGGTGTAAGGTCTGGAGAGCGTGCTGGAAACTCGATTGGCCCCCTGCGTCCTATCCACTGTCCCGACAAATTTTGATCCTGGTAAGCTCGTACGTCCCTGTGATAGTGCGGCGGAGCACCATCTTGTTGAAAATAAAAATCATCATTACCGTATAATGCACGAATGGCAGGAAATATGGAATCAGCAAGCATTGTTAGGTAATCAATACCAGTTACAGTGCCTTCAAATCGAAAAGGTCCAATGAGTTTCATTTACATTGGACTTTCAGCTTTCTATTTTCCTGAAATTTAACTTTGTTTTTTTTTTTGAAGCACCCTGTATATAACTGTTTCGTACCACACAGCAAGTCTACTGAGTCCCCAGCCACTTCTAAGGATGTGAGAGCTTATCCTCTCACTCACAGTTTTCCTTAGATATTTGACCTAAAATGCATATCTGAGACGAACTTTGCCAAACAGAATAAGCGCACCTTGCTGGCCTTTCAACAACATTATTAGGGCCTTGTCCATTGCCACCTCGACACCGCCTTTGAGATCTCCACTCATTCACGCTATGCATTATCTCTTCACAATTGAGCTCATGTTCAGCACTAGACTGCCTTTAAAAATAGTTATCGGGCCATCCTTATACGCCGACACTTTGATGGAATGTAGAAGTTACCACAAGAGAGGATGAATAATGAGGTCTCAAATAATTGGATCACAGAAAGAGCTCTGAGGTTAGCCATAAAAACGTGCCTAAAAACATGTCAGCGGCACCTACCACTTAACCCTTTCCTATCATTGAAGTAGCTGCTACAAAGATCTATCTTGCGACAATCCAGTTCCTGTCCTTTAAAAACCCTAAAATCCACATATATGCCGAGGACATATTTGGCTGTCGAGCTATTGACACTACTTCACAAATACTGCCAAGCATCCTCAATACTCTAAACTTCCCTGAAATTAAGTTGAAATTCAGAAAAACTCCCAATTTTGGAAACCCGCAGTCTTTAAGCTATGATTCTTCCAGCGAATTTGCCATTTATTCCTTTTAAATTTTGAACATAGCTTCACCAGCCTAGAGGCAGCAGCATCAAGCGATAATAAATATCAGATATGTATGTATGTATGCATGTACATATGTATGTATGTATGTATGTATGTATGTATGTATGTATGTATGTATGTATGTATGTATGTATGTATGTATGTATGTATGTATGTATGTATGTATGTATGTATGTATGTATGTATGTATGTATGTATGTATGTATGTATGTATGTATGTATGTATGTATGTATGTATGTATGTATGTATGTATGTATGTATGTATGTATGTATGTATGTATGTATGTATGTATGTATGTATGTATGTATGTATGTATGTATGTATGTATGTATGTATGTATGTATGTATGTATGTATGTATGTATGTATGTATGTATGTATGTATGTATGTATGTATGTATGTATGTATGTATGTATGTACAGTTGTGTTCAAAAAAATAGGAGTGCTATTTTGTGAAAAACTAAATCTCCGTGTTTTTAAAAATCCTTATTTTATTTTCGTTTTTTTTTTCTATAATATTATTAAATGATTGGTAATTTAATGTTTGGGAAAATCAAATGTTCATT